>PISX010000261.1:34685-149077 GCA_004024625.1 Mellivora capensis | reverse complement strand
GCTGCTGTCTTTGACCTTCACAGTCTGCCCAGAAGGCAGGGTGGGGGACCCTCTCAGAGCAGCCCAGAGAACAGCGGGAGTGTCTGTCTTTCCTTCCTCTGCCCTGCGTCTTAGCTTTTCAGTGGTAGCTTGCTTTGCGGACCCGCGTTAAGCTCACAGGCAAAAAAGTTCCCTGATTTTTCTTACAGGAGCCGCTGACTAGCCCGGAAGGTCTCAGAGTGCACAGGAGTGGTTGATCTGTTACACAAACACTGAACTGCACATTTATCCCTTCAATTACATTATGTTAATTTTGACCCATTATTCTAAGCTGTCTGTGGGGCACTAATTTTGTCCTCTATCATTGAAGTTTTATATCTTCTGATAATCTGATGAGTCTGGAGGTCATTAGCTAAAATGGGGACTAGGGAGGGCCAAGGATGGAGTCACAGGACCAAGTTCTAGAAACTTCCTTTCAAGTTTCCACCCCACCCACTTTTCCCTTCCTTTTTCCATTTGACTGTGAGTTCCTTGTGAAGCTGCACTGGTTATTACTCTGCATGAATGTTCCCTAGTGTACGCACGCTGCTAGTAAGGCACTTTCCAGCCAGAAGATAAACTCCATGAGGGCAAGAGCCACTTTTGTCCTGTTTATCACTGAATCTCCTGGGCCTGCCATTTTTGTCTGAGACACAGGAAGTGCTGAGTGTAGAGTCAATGAGAGAATAAATGACTTCTCTGACAGAAGTGAGGATGGTAGTTGTGTTAGGGTAGGGCGATTACAGTGCTATTGCAAAAATGTTAGGGACATCAGAGTGTGTTATTGTCCCCCAGGCACCCACCTTCTGGGCCCTGCCGGAAGTAAAGGGGTGGAGAGGAGAGGGAGATTTTGTGGAAAATTTTAAGCAAGAACTCCGGGGTATTTCTAGGGAGAGAGAGAGAGAGAGAGAGAGAGAGTGTGTGTGTGTGTGTGTGTGAGAGAGAGAGAGAGAGAGAGAAAGAGATTAAGCAAGTGAGCGCTTTGGGGTCAGGCAGACTTGGCTTTGAATTTTGCTTGAGTTATTTATAGCTGCAAGACTGGAGGGCAATTGCTTATCATTTAAGAATCTCAGTTTTTTCATCAGTAGAATGGGCCTAATAATATCCACTCCCTTCAGCTGTTGTGAGGATTTATGCAGCGACAGAGACAACTGTACCCAAACCTCCACCAAGATTTGGGGCTGTGCCTAGAAATGGTGGCCCTGCCTCCTTTCTTCTCTCCCCTCCCTTTTCCTTGGAGTAGAGACTGAACTGAGGGAGAAAGAAGAATGTGAGGAATGTCGTTTGTATCTCTGTTCATTTATCAGAGTCTGGGAAGTCAACCTTGACATTTTTATAAAAAAGCTGTTTTTCTTCATTATATGGGTTATGAATGTCAATTGAGGAAGAACGGGAAAATTCAGATACATGAAATAAAATATCACACGTAATCCCACCACCCATAAAGACATGTGTGTGCGGGCGTGTGTACGCTATGGGAGACATGTCGCACTCTTTAGTCTTAAACACACTGAACTGGGGTTTTCAGGGGAACTTCCAGTTGGGTGCACCTGTTAGGCAGAAGGGAGCATAAGCCTCAAGTGTGAGAAGTTATCTGAGTTGAAGACAACAGGTTAGGAGCTGTCAATGCGTCTCTGTGGTCACTGCTGCTCTAGGAAGGATGAGGGTGCCTGAAGGAGGGGGTCAGGGCCGAGGGCTAAGGGTGGAACCCTGGAAAACACCAGCATTTGAGGGTCAAGGGGATTTTGAGAGTCAGTGATTAAGGCTGAGAGTCACCATCAGAACGGCTGGAAGAAAATCAGGGGAGATCGTCATGAGGAAGCCAAGGGACGAAAGAGCTCCAAGAAGGTGGGGGAAGGCAGCAGGGTGACAGGACTAGGAGGAGGCCTCAGAGAAAGTCATGGAATTTGCAATGAGAGGACACAAAAATCTTGACTGGAACAGTTTCCCTGGGGTAGTGGGGACAGAATACTAGTAGGAATACTGCCGTAGGTGGGGGCAGAAAGAACAGTGCATGTGCTCTTCCAGAAAGTGTGCTGAGGACAGGAAAGGAGACTATGGGCTCCCGGCCTGAGGGGAGGCAGGGCCAAGGGAAGGAAAGTGTGTAGGCTTGGAGGGGTGGGCTGGGGGGAGACAGTGGAGAGAAAGCAGAATCCTGGGTGCGGAGTCATTATAACTTAAGGTTATATTTATATACTTTATAAATATATTTACAAAGTTGTATTTATATACTTTATCACTTACAGTATCACTTGTGGTTTATAAAACATCTCAGTATCTTCTACAAAGTCTGTTGAGGACACTGTCTGTTCCGTAGTTCCATGTACCTCCACAAGGAGCCCTGTGAGAGGCTGTATGCCACAAGGTCAGGAACACAAGCTCTGGAGTTTCCACCCAAGGCTTGGCAACTTACTGGGCATGCTCGCTTGGGCAACCTCTCTGATCCTTGGTTTCCTCTCCTGTAAATCGGGAAAACAATATCTAATTCACATGATTGCTATGTAAATTAGATGAGGTAATGGACGTTCAGCCTTTCGCATACCGTCAGGCCCACTGGAATAAGAAGGTGGAGTTATTATTATTATTATTATTATTATTATTACTTATGTGTCATGAAGAGTTCAGTTGCAGGAAACAGACCCCCCCCCCCATTAAGCAGAAAGGGATTTAATACTGGGAAGACAGGGGCCTCTAGGCTGCTTCTCAGGAATGCCCCCTACAACCCTGAGGCAGACGTGGCCACTGGACAGGGAAGTGGGAGGGACAAGAGCTTATGTTTACCTGAATGAGCTGTTGTGCAGCTCTGGATGCTGGAAATGCAAACTGGTGTCTCCATCAGAGAAGGTAAAAGGGTTAAAGGGCCATCTGGCTGCCCTTCATCTTCCTAAGACAAGGAAGGAAAGAAAAATCTGGCAAGGAGAAGATGCCAAAATGAAGGTAGGGAGGCAAAGCCAGGGTGAGACGGCCACAGAAGGAGCTGGCCCACGTGGCCGGAGGGAAGCTCAAGAAGCAAGGGGGAAGGATCTTGGAAACGTCCCTGATGTAGGTAGTGAGGGACATCCTGAAAGGTGCCTGATAGGGATCCCAGAGGACCTTCTGTGGTTCACAACTGAGGTCTGGCAGAACCCTGCCCGGACCTGTTGGAACTCCCAGATGCCATCAGCAGAACCTCGCAACCACAGGGAGAGACACCGAAGAAATCTGGGTCCACTAGGGGGTGTGGGGAATGACTTCATTTCTTCTGGCATTTGGAATTCATGCTCCTGCAGGGAAGGATTGAAGAAGAGAGATGTGAAAGTGAGCTTACAAATGGCACTGAAGATTAAAGGCTAGGATTTGCTTTGGGGGGTTAGGGGGGGTCACCAGGGAAGTTTCTGGAAGAGACCTACTGTTCTGAAAGAGCTGCAAACTGTAAGTTGATGACTGGGTGTCAGGAAAAACAAAGCCCAGATAAATCTGTAGAAGTGGGTGCTATAGGGACCCATGAAAGGAGGAAGGCTTTGGGCTCAAGAAGACCTGGTTTTGAATTTGGCTTTAGTTATTTATTTGCTGCATGGTTGAAAGTGGTTATTTATCATTTCAGTTTCAGTTTTCTTATCGGTAAAACGAGGCCCAATAATATCCACCCCTTCTCAGTTGTTGTGTGGATTAAATGCAAGGATGGAGATAGAGCCACTGGCCAAAGCTGGGCACCGTGCCTACAGATGGTGGCCGGCCTCCTGCCCCCGCCGCCACCCCTGCCTTATAGTGGAGACCACAACTCCCCTGGAGAGAGAGAAGAGTGTAAGAAATGTCATTTGTGGGGGCGCCTGGGTGGTGCAGTCCGTGAAGCTCTGTCTCTTGGTTTTGTCTCAGGTTGTGATCTCAGGGTCATGAGATCAAGCATTAGGTCTCTTCTGGAAACTTCTCTTACTAACCCCACACAGCACGGAGCCTGCTCAAGATTCTCTCCTTCCCCCTATGCCCCTCCAGAGCATGCTTTCTCTCTCAAATAAATAAATAAATATTTTAAAAAAGAAGTTACTTGTACTCTAAAATAGCTTCAAACAATTACCGAAGTCAGGGACATCAAAAAAACTTCTTTGCCCACATTATATGAGTTATGAATGTTAATTGAATAAAAACTATACAATTCAGGTGTGCAAAACAAAACATCACTTGCCTGTGATATGGTGAGTGCTGTGTAGTGTGTAAACATGGCGATTCACAGACCTGTACCCCTGGGGCTAGTAAGACATTATACGTTTATTTAAAAAAAAAATCACTTGCCATCCTATCAGCCAGAATACCACTGTCCACATTTCAGTGTATAGCCTTCCAGACTTTATTTTTAGGGACATAATCAATTTTTTAATAAAAATGGTATTGTATAATACATATTATTATTTTTTAAGCTTTTATTGATTTATTTGAGAGAGCACGAGCAGCAGGAGGAGCAGAGGGAGAGGGAGAAGCAGACTCCCATGCTGGCAGGGAACCCAATGTGGAGCTCCATCCCAGGAGCCCAGGACCACAACCTGAGCCGAAGGCAGATGCTTAAAGGACTGAGCCGCCCAAGTGCCCCAAAACATATTGTTTTTAAGACAATTTTTTTAACTTAACAATTGTGGGGAATTTTTTTTTTTAGATTTTGTTTATTTATTTGTCAGAGAGAGAGAGAGAGAGAGAGAGAGCAGAGGCAGGCAGAGTGGCAGCAGAGGCAGAGGGAGAAGCAGGCTCCCCGCCGAGCAAGGAGCCTGATGTGGGACTCGATCCCAGGATGCTGGGATCATGACTTGAGCTGAAGGCAGCCGCTTAACCAACTGAGCCACCCAGGCGTCCCTTGTGGGTAATTTTTTATGTCAATAAATATAGTTCTACAATCTATAGCAACCTCGTTAATGCTTGCATAGGAGTAAGGATAATGCTATTGAGTAACCTCTTATTGATGGACAGTGGATGGTTTCTACTTTGGAAACATCTCTGAGCATGCATCTCTAAACCCAGGATAGGCATGGGAACATACCCCTATGACTGCCTGGGAAGGTCTCTCATTAGGCCAGACTGACCCTGGGCTTGCACAGACCATGGGAGGAAGGAAGAGGGACTGGAAGAGGGACACTGTCAACACACAGTGAGAAGCACCTGGAAGGTTAGAGCCCCCCAACAGGAGAGGCTGCTAAACACTGCCCAGCACTGTAATGGGCAGATAAACCCCATACACATGGATCCTACACAGGACTCTGCAAAAATCCAGGGACTGGCATGGGGGCTTTCCAATCATTCGGTTGAATGAGATAAGCAAGTTACATAACAAGACATTTGTCATCTTACTTTGTTTTCCAAGAAAAATAAAAAATTTAATAAGATGAAAACAAGATTCTCCTTGAATTTCTCCATATGTATGTTAATCTTCGTAGGACTCAATGTAGGTAAGAATATCAGTGCTAAAAAGAAGAGTTTTTAAAAAAGATTTTATTTATTTATTTGAGAGAGAGAGAGGGAAGAGGAGGAACAGAGGGAGAGAAAAGCTTCAAGCAGACCCCCTGCTGAGCACAGAGCCGCATGCAGGGCTCAATCCCACGACCCTAAGCCAAAACCAAGAGTCAGACACCTGACCGACTGAGCCACCCAGGCGCCCCAAGTGTTGTGTGTGTTTGTATGTGTGTGTGTGTGTGTGTTTAAAATACACAGTACCTTTCCTTTTTTATTGTGATAAAATAAATAATGTAAAATGCATCATTTTAACCATTTTAAAGTGTACAGTTCAGTGGCATTAACCACATTCATGGTTGTGCAACCATCACCACTATTTCCCAGATTTTCTCATTATCCCCAACAGAAATTCTGTACCCATTAAGCCATTACCCTCTATTGCACATAAGCTCCTGGGAACCTCTAATCTACTTTCTGTCTTTCCAAATTTGCTTAGAAGATATTTCCTATAAATGAAACCATTATAATATTTGTCTTTTCATGTCTGGCTTCTTTCATGGAGCATGATGCTTTCAAGATTCATCCACACTATAGCAGGTGTCAGAACTTTATTCCTGTTTATGACTGAATGGTATTTCATTGTATGTACGTACCACATTTTGTTCATCTCCGCCTCTGTCAATGGACAGGCATTTCCTCTCCTACTGTCAGAAATCCATCCCTTCAGATCAAGCATTTTTTTTTAACTCAAAGTGGGAGCCTGTTTTCCATGATTTCAAATGGAAAAATGATAACAGGACTCAAATCCCTCAACTGATTTCCTAAAATATAACCAAATCCTGGTAAAATGCCTCTACGTAAATAACCAATTATTTATTATGTTAGGATGGAAAATGCTCAAAACACTGCTTCCTGGTTATATGACAAATGGCTGCTTTGTTAGCAATAATAAGGCCCCTCAGCATCAGCCACGCTCCAGACTCGCATCCCCTTTGTTGACACTTTCCAAAACGTCTACACATGGGGTGCCTGGGTGACTCAGTGGGTTAAAGCCTCTGCCTTCGGCTCAGGTCATGATCTCAGGGTTCTGGGATTGAGCCCCACATCGGGCTCTCTGCTCAGCAGGAAGCCTGCTTCTGCCTCTCTCTCTGCCTGCCTCTCTGCCTACTTGTGATCTCTGTCCGCCAAATAAATAAATAAATAAAATCTTAAAAAAAACAAACAACAAAAAAAGTCTACACATGATTTTGACACTTGACCAATTCTTTTTGAAATGGAACTCAAGATTTTCCCTGTACATCATTATGTTTAGAATGCCATATTGAGGGGCACCTGGGTGGCTCAGTGGGTTAATGACTCTACCTTTGGCTCAGGTCATGATCTCAGGGTCCTAAGATCGAGCCCTGCATCGGGCTCTCTGCTCAGCAGGGAGCCTGCTTCCCCCCAACCCTGCCTGACTCTCTGCCTACTTGTGATCTCTGTCTGTCAAATAAATAAATAAAATCTTTAAAAAAAAGAATAAAGTTTATTAAAAAAATGCCATATTGAGTTTTGACAATGCAAATACTATATGTATGTTTCCCATATAAGCAACTGAAACACATTATTGGGAGATACATGTGTTCTATAAAGTCTGGGTGCAGAAAAATCTAGAGATGTTCTGCCAGGAAAATGTTAATGGGGGGATATGTTCTACAGCATATATCCACATAGTTAAGCAAAAGCCCAAGGCCCATGTTTTTTATGTACATAAATGATGTGTAAATGCATAGGAGAGTATACACCAAGTGAGTAACAATAAAGAATGGACTACAGGGGTGCCTGGGTGGCTCAGTCAGTTAAGTTACCAACTCTTGATTTCAGCTCAAGTAGTGATCTCAGGGTTGTGAGACCTAGCCCCATATTGTGCTCCACACTGGCCTTGGAGCCTGCTTAAAATTCTCTCTCCCTCTCTATCTATTCCTCCCCCTCCCTCCCTTTCTAAACAAAACAAAACAAAACAAAAAAGAATGGGCTAGAATTAGGAGGACTGGTCAATGACAGCTCTAGATTTACCTGTAATATTTGCATTTTAATGTGTATGTATCACTTGTGTGATTAAACATAAATGAATGAACAGTTGGATTTTGCTTATTAATTAAGTAAATAAATGAATAAAATGTGTTTAATACCCAGGAAAACTTTGGGGTAGAGGGTCATGGTGTGGTGTTGACCAAAGACAGAGAAGAGCTACTACTTTGTCCCACTCCCTTCTTTCCAGGGAGTCAAGGAGGATGATTTCAAATCAGAAATTGTAGGGAAAAAATCATGGCAAAAGGGTCCAGGTCCAGACAGGTGTCAAGATCATATGTGATCAGAAATCTGCACTCAGTGACTTTTGGGGAATCCTGGAGGATGGGAAGGGAGCCATGGGATGGAAATGAACAAGTATTGCCATTATATTCATTGTAGACAATGGGTTTGGAAATTAAAGACTGTCAAGACTGATGTCGATTCCCAGAAAAATTCTTGAAATGATTACTATATATAGGATACGGCACTGCTCAGCAAGGAAACTGTGTCAGCTTTTAGGCAGATGCCAGCATGAGCTCTCTAAGAACACATATCAAAGGGCAGAATATAATACTTCTTTTGTTGGTAAGGACATTGAATGAGAAGGTTAGGGGAATGTTGAAGTTTTTTGCTTTCAACAAGGTATGAAGTAGTTTTTCATACAATCCTTGTAGATACAATGAAGAAATATGGGCTGCCTGATGGCCCTGCCTGGAGGATCTATAACTGGTGACTCACTATCCACAAAGAAGTGCAATGATGATAAGAATGATATCTTGCTAGTGGGTGGTCTTGCCAGTGGTCATGCAACATTTCTATCAGTGGCTCAGATGAAGATGTAGGTGTCCCATTCATCACACTTTCAACCGTCACAAAGAGGAACAAGATCACTAATGGGCTGGATGACAGAATTGAGATTCAAAATGATCTTGACAGGCTGGAATGACAATCCTACATGAACAAGTTGGAGAAGGAGGATGGATATAGAATCCTGCAGGTGGGTTGAAAAGATCAAAGGTGCAAATATGGGATTGGGAGACCTCTTAGGAATAAGTCACTCAGGAGCATCTGGTTGGCTCAGTCAAAAGAGCATGTGACTCTTGATCTTGGGGTTGGGAGTTTTCAAGCCCCATTTTGGGTGTAGAGATTCTTTTAAAATATTTAAAAATAAAATCTTAAAAAAAGAACATGTCACTCAAAAAAGACAGTTTATTTGACAATTAATTCATTGTGAATGAATTGTGTGGCCCTGTCAGGAATATGGTGACTCCCAGGCTTCCAAGGTGTCTTAGTAAACACAGAAAGCTTGAAATGAGAAAGGCCAATGGTCCTACTAGTTTCCATAATTTGCTAGGTTGAGGGCTTAGGACCCTTCTAAAGAGTGAGGGCCAGAGGAAGGCAACCCCCATGATAGAGGTCTAAACACCAAGTACTATGACCATAAAATTTTTTTTTCTGGTATTTTTTAAAATTTATTTTTTAAATTTCTTTTCAGTGTTCCAGAATTCATTGTTTATGTACCACACCCAGTGTTCCATGCAATACGTGCCCTCCATAATACCCACCACCAGGCTCACCCAACCTCCCACCCCCCACCCCTCCAAAACCCTCAGATTGTTTTTCAGAGTTCATAGTCTTTCATGGTTCATCTCCCCCTCCAATTTCCCCCAACTCCCTTCTCTCCATCTCCTCATGTCCTCCGTGTTATTTCTTATGCTCCACAAATAAGCAAAACCATATGATAATTGACTCTCTCTGCTTGACTTATTTCACTCAGCATAATCTCTTCCAGTCCCATCCATGTTGATATAAAAGTTGGGTATTCATCCTTTCTGATGGAGGCATAATACCCCATAGTGTATATGGACCACATCTTCCTTATCCATTTGTCCATTGAAGGGCATCTTGGTTCTTTCCACAGTTTGGCGACTGTGGCAATTGCTGCTATGAATATTCGGGTACGGATGGCCCTTCTTTTCACTACATCTGTATCTTTGGGGTACATACCCAGTAGTGCAATTGAAGGGTTATAGGGAAGCTCTATTTTTAGTTTCTTAAGGAATCTCCACACTGTTTTCCAAAGTGTCTGTACCAACTTGCATTCCCACCAACAGTGTAAGAGGATTCCCCTTTCTCCACATCCTCTCCAACACATGTTGTTTACTGTCTTGTTAATTTTGGCCATTTTAACTGGTGTAAGGTGGTATCTCAATGTGGTTTTGATTTGAATCTCCCTGATGGCTAGTGATGATTACCATAAAATTTATTACCTAACCTAGGGCACATCTGAGAGTAAAAGAAAGTGTTACTAGGGGCACCTGGTGGTGGCTCAGTCAGTTAAGAAGGTGTTACTAATAACTGCAGTACATAATTCTACCTTTGAGACATCATTGGAAGAAGTAGGGCTTTTTATACCAGGGAAGAAAAGAATTCAAATAACCAAATGGTTGTCATATGAGAAGGAGAATAGATTTCTTTGACTCATTATTTTTAAAAAATTATTATTTAAAAAGGAATACCTGCTCATTGAAAAGACTTCAAATGAGAGCCAACTCTCTTCTATCAAATGAAGATGATCCACCTTGAATTGTTATGAGGATTAAATGAGTTAAAGTGTTTAGAATAATGCATGGCATAAGAATCTATAAGATAAAAAGGAAAAAAAAGGAAAAAAAAAAGTTCTCCCTTTTCCCACTAACTCCCACTAACTCCCTTTTCCCACTAACTCCCACTAACAACTTTCCCACTAACAGCCCTGACATATCAGTCATTTGCCTCAGAGGGAGCCACATTATTTATTTGTTGTGCTTTCCCTGGAGTTAGAAACTGCTTTAGTTTGTTGTTTGCTAAGTTACTGGTTATTAATTCATATACAAATTCCCAAAAGAGATATGAAACTTTTTTTATTTTGTCAAGCATTTTTGCAATCTATTGTTACCATGTTTTTATTGTTGGCATCCTTTTTGGACCCGCAATTTTTCCAGGCAGGGCCATCACTAACACAAATGGCCCTTTTGAGTCAATTTCCTTAAAAAGGTATCCCTTCTGGACAGATGGATTGTACAAAGGAGCTTCCTGGGATGACAAGTTATAGAATACTGCTCTCTTTGGGAAGATCAGTTAGTAAGGGTATCTCTTCCTCTAGGTTTGATGCAATCAAACATTGCTTCATCAGGAATGTGGCATGGCAAGACGAGTGCAAGATGAATTTTAGCTCATACTTATGGCCACCAAGCTAGACACCTTTGATCAGGAGCAACATATAAAACTGTATGGTGTACCCATTCCTGTTCCTGTATGTACTGGTTATTCCATGGATATGTTCCACATTTGTCATAAAATTTTCCTTCTCCATCATTTTAGGAATTCCCTTCACTTCTTTTCAGTGTTAGCTCTTTTGCTTACTGGGACCCAAATATTCTGCTTTCTTAATTCATTTTTGATGGAGAACATCCTCCAGTAATTTGTCAAGAAAGCATGCAAAGGAGTGTGGGGGGACTTTGGAACTGTGAGAAAGACTTTATTTTGGTCTCATACTACACTGATATTTATGCTGGGAATTGTAGCTTCAAAAGCACTTTTCCTAAGAAGTTTGATGCTGTTGTTCCATCGTCCAATAGTTTCCATTGTTGCTGTTGAGAAGTTTGCTGACATTCTTATTTCCTAACTGTTGTAATAAACCCTTTCCCCACCTTTATTTCTCTCACTCTGGAAGCATCTCTTTATCTCTTGGTGTTTTAAAATTTTATGATTATGTGTTTTGGTGTGGGAATTTGTAAATCCCTTGTTCTGGGTATTTGGGAAATCCTTTCAATCTAGAGATTTATGTTATTTTTGGAATATTTATGGAATTACTTTTAAATACTTTTCTCACCTCCATTTTCCTTGTTTTCTTTTTCTCACTCCTATTACCCAGATGTTTATTCTTTCTGTATCTATCCCCTAGTTTTCTTACTTTTTTTCTCTAGTTTCATCTCTGTGGCTATTCATTCTATGTTCTGGATATTTTCTTAACTTTACCTTGAAAACCTTCTATTAAATATTTTTAATTCTGGTATTGTATATATGCATATGTAATATACATATATGCAGCAATATACATATATGTTAATTTCCAGGGGGGATAAAAATTATTTTATTCCTCAAATGTACCTTTAAAATATACCCTATTTTTGCTTCATGGATGTGAGTTGTTTGTTTGTTTGTTTGTTTTACCTCTGGGAGGCTATTAATTATAGATGGATTTTTGTTTCTTTGGTTTGTTTTTAGTTTTCTTCTTTTCCCTGAATTGTCTTTGATTCTTTCAAGTTCTTTTCTTTGTGGCAGTCAATTCTGGTCTTCACCTCTTACGTTAGAAGCTCATTTAAAACCATTAGTATACTTTACTGTCTATCAACATGCAAAAGTAAGGCAATAAAAGACTGCTTGGAAACTCTGTGTGCATGTTTGAGATCTGTTGATTAGTAGATGTCACCTAAAAGTAGTAAGGTGGAGGAAACAATTGTTTTGTGGGGGACCCCCAATAGCCAGAATCTAGAAGTATTTTCTTTTGGACTGGTCAGTTTTTTTCAGAATCACCAGTTTGGACAGCTAAGCAACTGAAGACAGATGCCAGCTTTCTGAAAACCAAGGTGCAGGAAATGGCTAGCTCCAATTTAACCAGTTTGTTTCCAATTTAACCAAATTAACCAGTTAACCAGTAACTATAACAATGCTTAAAAATTTTTTATCACTGAAAAATTCAAAGATATATAGAGAGGATAGTGTAACAAACCCAGCTCCAACAAAATGATCAGTTTATATCTAGTCTTATTCTATATAATCCCCAATAATTCCACCTCCCAAATTATTTTATAGCAAATCTCAGATATTATATAATTTAATCTGTAAATATTTCAGTTTTTATTTCTAAAATAAAAGGACTTCTAAAATGACCATAATATAATTAACACATCTAAAAACTTCATAATGTTCTCACCAAGATGCTGACAAGTCAAATCCAACAGTACATTAAAAAATTATTCACCACAATCAAGTAGGATTTATTCCTGGGCTGCAAAGGTAGTTCATATTCACAAATCAAGTAATGTGATACATCATACTAATAAGAGAAAGGATAAGAACCATATGATCCTCTCAATAGATGCAGAAAAAGCATTTGACAAAGTACAGCATCCATTCTTGACAAAAATCCTCAACAAAGTAGGGATAGAGGGAACATACCTGAACATCATAAAGACCATACACGAAAGGCCCACAGCTAATATCATCCTCAGTGGGGAACACTGAGAGCTTTTCCTCTATAGTCAGGAATAAGACAGGGATGTCCACTGTCACCATTTTTATTTCACATAGTACTGGAAGTCCTAGTCTTAGCAATCAAGCAACAAAAAGAAATAGAAAGCACCCAAGTCAGCAAGAAGCCACACTTGCACTGTTCACAAATGACATGATACTCTGCAGAGAAAACCCAAAAGACTCCACCAAAAAATTGCTAGAACTGATACATGAATTCAGGAAAGTCACAAGATACAAATTCAATGTAGAGAAATCTGTTGCATTTCTATACACCAATAATGAAATGGCAGAAAGAGAAATCAAGGAATTGATCCCACTTACAACTGCACCAAAACACATAAGGTACCTAGGAATCAGTCTAACCAAAGAATTAAGATTTCTACTCTGAAAACTATTTAAAAATGATGAAAGGAACCAAAGATGACACAAAGAAATGAAAAAAAAATTCCATGCTCATGGATTGGAAGAACTGATATTGTTAAAATGTCTATATTACTCAAAGTGATCTACATATTTAGTACAATCCCTATCAAAATACCACCAGCATTTTTCACAGAGCCAGGAAAAACAATCCTAAAATTTGTATGGGACCAGAAGAAAATGAACAGCCAAAGCAATCTTTAAAAAGGCAAAGCAAAGTGGGGGGCATCACAATGCCTGACTTCAAGCTATATTACAGAGCTGTAGTAATCAAGACAGTATGGTAGTGGCACAAAAACATACATACAGGTCAATGGAAGAGAATAGAAAGTCCATAAATAGACCTATAACTCTATGGTCAACTAATCTTCAACAAAGCAGGAAAGAATGTCCAATGGAAAATAGTCTCTTCAACAAATGGTTTTGGGAAAACTGGGTAACAACATGCAGAAGAATGAAACTGGACCACTTTCTAATACCACACACAAAAATAAATTCAAAATGGATGAAAGACCTAAATGTGAGACAGGAAACCATCAAAATCTTAGAGGAAAACAAAGGCAACAACCTCTCTGATGTTGGCCGTAGCAACTTCTTTCTAGACACACTTCCTGAGGCAAGGGAAACAAACAAACAAATGAAATACTGGGACTTCATCAAGCTAAAAACCTTCTGCACAGTGAAGGAAACAGTCAACAAAACTAAAAGGACATCTATGGAATGGGAGAAGATATTTGCAAATGACATATCTGATGGAGGGGTAGTATCCAAATTCCATAAAGAACTTATCAAACTCAACACCCAAAAAACAAATAATCCAGTTAAGAAATGGGCAGAAAACATGAACAGACATTTTTCCAAGGAAGACCTAGAGATGGCCAACAGACACATGAAAAGATGCTCAATATCGCTCATCCTCAGGGAAATGCAAATCAAAACTACAGTGAGATGCCACCTCACACCTGTCAGAATGGCTAAAATTAAGAGAAACAACAGATGTTGGTGAGGATGCTGAGAAAGGGGAACCCTCTTCCACTATTTGTGGAAGTGAAAACTGGTGCAGCCACCCTGGAAAACAATATGGAGTTTCCTCAAAAAGCTAAAAATAGAATTACCCTCCAATCCAGCAAAGGTACTATTAGGCATTTACCCAACAGATAACAAAAATACTGATTCAAAGGGACACATGCATCCCTATGTTTATAGCAGCATTATCAGCAATAACCGAATTATGGAAAGAGCCCAGATGTCTATAGACTGATTAATGGATCAAGTAATATATATTATATATATATATTACTTTGTTACTTATTACTCATTACTTATATATGTGTGTATATATATACTTATACATATATAAATATATATAAATATATATATAAATATATATTACATATACATACACACATATATATACTGAGAGATAGATATATATATATATATATATACACATTAGTGCAATGTTTACACTTCCCTGATTACCTTACAGCTTCTCCTCTTCCTGCTCTTCCTCCTTTTCCTCTTCCTGCTCCTCCTCTTCTTTTTAACTACTTGCAAGATTCAAATATATTGCAATTAGTTGATATGTCTCTTAAGTCTCTTTTAGTCTCTATTTCCTCCCCGCCCCCCGCCGCCACCCTTACAATTTCCTTACTGAAGAAGCCAGATTATTTGCACTAAAGTTTCTCACAGTCAGGGGAATTTATATAGGCAAGCCCCTAAATCAGATTGCGTCCCTGTGGTTCCTCTGTTCATAATATTTTCTGTAAAATGATAGTTACATCTTGTGGCTTGATCAGATTCAGGTATGATTTTTTTGGAAATACTACTTAATAGTGTTTTTTTTTTTGTATTTTCATCGAGAGGCACATAATGTTCTGTTGCTTCTTTTTTGTGAAATTAACGGCTATCAGTGAGCGTTGTCTAGATCTATTATTCCATTAGGGGTTACAAAATGATGATATTCTAATTCTATCCATTCCTTCTTCATTTATTTGCTAGAGGACTTCTATAAAAAGAAATTTCCCCTCACCCACTATTTCATTTTCCTGAGGTACATTTCATATGAGAAAAACTGTAGAAATACTTGATTTTTTTCTTCTTTATCAGTTTTCCAAATAATTAATTGATTCCCTAGCACCCTCCAAAGAAGATCAATAAGGCTTTTCTTTTAGGTACAATTATGGACTCATGAATTTAAGTGTGTTTGACGAGTTCGAGTTAATTGCAGTTATTATTCTCATTGATATTCATTTATCTAGTCATTGGCCAATGGGAGGCTCTCTGGGCGACTAACACGACCTAGTAGTCTTAACACGACCCTAGTAGTCTTTAATAGCTTTTCTGTTTTCTGAGATAACAAGAGTTCCAGAATCATTTTATTTCTTATTTCAGACTTGGAATCTTCAATTTCCCCCAAGAGCCCTGGCTCCTCTTAGTGCAAAGTGGTATTTAAAGACCACAATCTGGGGACTAGAGGTGCTTATTGGTATCAAGTTGGTCATTTTCTTGTCCTTTTTCCATGGGCAGATCCAGGAAAAATTTTTTAAAAAGGTAAAATGCATCAAGAGTTATTAGTAGGGGCGCCTGGGTAGCTCAGTGGGTTAAATAAAGTCTCTGCCTTCAGCTTGGGTCATGATCCCAGGGTCCTGGGATCGAGCCCCACATCCAGCTCTGCTCAGCAAGGAGCCTGCTTCCTCCTCTCTCTGTGCCTGCCTCCCTGCCTACTCGTGATCTCTCTCTGTCAGATAAATAAGTAAAATCTTTTAAGAAAAAAGAGTTATTAGTAGTATGGCCAATTAAATCCAGGGCTATGGGGATTTTACCTGTCTTCATTGATCTTCCATCTGGTTTTGTTTGTTCCTCTCACACTGAAAAACCTCCATGAATACTGATATCACTATTTATTTGCTTTATTAGTATATGTCCCACTAGGGAATGTATGTATAGTCAATTACTAGGTTTTAAAATACTTGAAATAGTTTCTATATGGTTATGATACCAACTCCATGGATAGTTAGATTCATTTGTTTCATTTTGCTTTTGTTTTTTGGGGGGGGGATTACTTATTTACTTAATTTTGTTGTATTATTATGTAAAATATTTACATGGTTCTAAAGTCAAACCTACAAGATAAGCTATGATCAGTTATGTCTACCTTCTATCTTGTTCCTGTCCTTTTATTTCCTCCATTCTTCAATGGATGAACATTTTAAAAAGTCTTTTGGTTTATCTTTCCATTTTGTAAAATATAAGTAAAAAAGCATTTGTATTCATATTCCTCATTTCTTTATTAAATGGTTGCTTATTATACATAAGTTTATGCAGCTTAACATTGGTCTTCTAATAAAATTAGTGTCTGGGAATATGTTACATGTTTTTGTTGTAGCTCAACTTGCTCCCTGTTTGCTTCTTACTTAGGGACACACACTTATTAAAGCAGATACCCAATGGCAAGGACATGGTGTGGTTAAAGGGAAATGGGCCTGAGTCTGAATTCCAGTTCTACCCCTTACTTGCCATGTGATTTGGGGCAAATATATTAACCAGCCTCATCATCCTTCTCTATAAAGTAGAGACAATAAAACCTTCTTAATGGAGTTATTGTGGATAATGCAGGGAAAGGACTGAGCACAGTGCCTGGCCCTTGCTAAAGATTGGATGAATGTGAATTGTTTTCAGTTGTGTTATTATTAGCTCTGGATTTTCTTTTCTATTTTTGCCAATTTGATGATTCCAAGAATCTTGCAAGTATGGGATGTGATTTACCATCCTCTTTAGCTCCTGAGGGAACAGACACCTCTTGGGCCAAACGAGCACTCAGAGCACTGAATGCTCTTGGGGATGTTCAGATACTACTCTGCAATCTGGGGCTGCCTCCTTCTGACCCCAGCCCAGGCCCCTCCATCCTGGCCAGCTGCATAGAGCCCTGACCTGTCCTGCAAAGCCATCAGCATTTCTTTCTCTTTTTTGCCTTGCCAACTTTCCTTCTTGGCTCAGCTCTTTCCTGTCCCAGGTCGTATCATCCCTCCCGAGGCTGCTTCCAGACCTCTGCTGCATCCTGAGCAAGCTTTTATTCAAACTCAGAGCTCTCTCTATTCTCAGGGCCCCAGGGCTCAGGTTAAGGGTCCTATCCTCTTTCTTTCCATTGTCCTTGAGGCTTTATTATTGTGTGACATCATCACTACTCTGCCATTAAGTCATGGCATCTTTGCATCAGTACCTCATTGTCAAGTTAACGTGATTACACTGTCAGGTTGTCATTTTATTGCTGGGTTGTGTGGCTTGTTACAGTCTTTCAGCACTTACAGTATCGTTGATTTCATGGTTACCTCATTACCATAGTAGAGCCCATACTGTTAGCCAATAAAATAACCCATCATTTCCTCGGTGATATTAGTAAATTGGCATATAGTTATTTTATTTCTAGATTACATTATTACAGCCTGACACTATCACCTGTACCTGATGACACATCTTTACTGCATTATATATTATTGTATGATCACTTTGAGAATTATACTGCTACTTTGTCACAAAATTACACTGTTTTATCCAAACTGAAATGCAGATTTGGAAGATAGGAGAACAAAAGTGGCGAGGTATATCTTCCAATTCTACATCCCAAGGCCAATTCGTACCCTTGAGCTACTGCTCTTTCATTCTGTCTGTTGGACATCATGCTCAGGGCTGCCAAACTCAGGCATGTATACAAAGTCAAGCTCATTGTTTCTAGTACCAAATCAGCCTCTCTTCCTACCACCACTGATGGCCTCATCAGTCATCCAGGCTCTTGGAACACAAACTTTGGAGACAGTGATCTTTGCGCACACACTCTCTCTCTCTCAGCTTCAGATCCAATTGGCAACCAAGTCCAGATATGCCATCTAACTGAGGCTGTCACCAGGCCTTCTTGGACTGGATGGAGACCACTCATCTCATCCTCCTCTGACTGTCATGGGAGACTTCTCCACATAAGCCTTCTTTCCACAGGTCAACTTTTCTCTCTCTTTCTCTCCTAACAGCACTGTCCTCCCAGCCTCAACTTTTTCCTTTAACCACCCTGTATGGCAGCCTGAGTTAACTTTGCAAATAAAACTTTGCATTTGGCCATCTTTAGAAGCAGCCAGTGACTAGCCCAACACTTTGCCACTAACAAGGGGAGGAGAAAGGCCAAACTCAGCCTGGCATTCATTGCCCTTCACTAACTGGTCTCCCTGCCCTCATCCCTTTTATCCAATTAGTATCTAAGTTCTGTCAGTTCAACCTTTCGTAAATAAATCAAAATCATATTTGGAAAGTTCTCTTTCCAACTTTTATACTCCCTCCTTCTCTGATCAGCCCCATGCTTCAGCCAACCCATATCTCTGCACAGAGCATGCTTCTTCCAGACCCTGGGCTTTGCTCTTCTAGGAAGTCCTTCCAGCCCTTCTCTTGACTATTCTAACCTCTATCTCTCAGCCACCTCTTCTGAGCCCAACTAACATAGTTGGTTTGGGTCAGTCTGATGGGCTCACAAGTTTCCTGAGTGTTCCCTGAGGGTTTCTCATCTCCCCAGCCACCCCAGGATGTATTGGGCTTCCAGGAAAGATCTGACTCTGGGGAGCCTTCTGACTATGGGGAGCCTGGCCCCAGAGTTGGGCCAGGGATAGAGCCAAGACAAGGTTAGGCCTTTATTCATTAATTTATTTATTCAACAAATATTTTCTGGTATCCATTAAGTGCCAGGATAGAAGGATAAAGACATGGACTCTAGTCTCTTGAAATTAACATTTTTGTGGAAAGACAGATAATGCACAAGTAAAGTGACATGTTGATGAATGAGGAAGTCTTGGAGCTGTAAAAGCACATCAAGGGGTAAGGGAAGGCTTCCTGGAGGGAGTGACATTGAATCTGTGATCTCAAAGATGAATAGGAGTTAGTAAAGTTAATTGCTGGGGAGGCGTTTGCAGACTGGGAGAAAAACAGAGTTTACAAAGCTGGAAAGGAAAGTCAGTGGCTCTGGAGCAGAGAAAGAAGGGGATGCAGGCTGGAGGTAAGGCTGGGGCTTTGTGCCTTGTGAGTCAAGTTAAGAGTTTGAACTTGACACCCTATATAGGTCCATGGTCATCCACCAAAGAGTATTAAATTGGAAGGTAATGTGTGTGTGTGTGTATGGGTATGCATGCACATGTGGAGGGGCACAAGAGGATATTACTTGTATTTTTAAAGATGATGTTAGCTACTAGCAAGAGCCTTAAATCAGGAGAACAGGTGGAGCTGCTGATGGCTCAGCCTCGGGTGGTAGGAGCTAGAAACAGCTGGCTCAGATTTCATATGTGTATAGGAGGCTGCACTGAGATTGGGATTGGGATTCCCAATGACTGGATGATTGGGATGGATTGGATGAGAGGGATGAGGGAGAGGAAGGGGTCAAGAACGACTAGTACGATTCTGGTTTGAGCAGGTATGTGGATAATAGTGTCATTCCGTCCCACTAGGATCCATGGGTGGGACAATCATATCCTCACCTCCACAGAAAGAGTCACCCAAGATGGTTGAGGGTAATGATGGGGGAGGACAGGGAGTTATCCTAGGTTAGGGGCCTAACCCTGTCAAGAGGTCAAAGAAGCCTTCCTGGTTGGGCTAGCTGATGGCAAGGCCTGACTGAATGCAGTGGAGGGTCTAAGATATGAGGCTGGTCCTAGGATTGGAATCTGGAAGGACGTGTAAGCTGAGGAAGCAGGAGGCTTGAAGACTTGAAAGTGGACTCCGGGTGGCCCAAGTCCTGGGTGACTCTAGCCTTGGTTGGTGACAGATGGCTGGGCTGGGCCGGGCTGCCCTCTCCTCCTCTGATAATTAATCCCGCGCGGGGGCCGCGGGCGATGACAGGGCTGTCTAGCGTGCACTTAAGCATTAAATGACCAATTTCTGTCAGACTAACTTCCCCAGCCTCCCCGTCCCCTCCTCTGCCGCCCACCCCCCGCCTGCACCCCCTCCCTCCACTCCCTGCACTCTGAGTTTTTCAGCAACTGATGGCTCCTGGTTCATTTCTGTGGAATTAATTGGTCCCTGAATGAATTCTGTTGACAGGGCAATTTATCATGTGTTTGGGCTGACAGTGCGGGTGTCGGGGGGTAAGGGGGTGGGTAGACAAATGGGAGATGCAGGGGAGGAGGGGGTCTGGGTTGGGGTGAATACTGACCATAGCCAGGGGCCTGAGAGGTGCCAGCCCACGGCCTTGGGGTGCCACAGAGCACCCCGACTCATGGCTTCATCCTTTGATACACATTCTTGGCCCTACAAGTTTGAGAGAAAAACCCCAATTGAAAAGGACCCCTCAAACTTTGCCTGGCTTCTTCCCAACTCTTCAATCATCTCCAATGGGGGTGTCCTCATTGGGAGAATTCAGTACTGCCTTAAATTAACCTTCGGAAGGCTGGAATGGGGCCCGGGACTCTGGGAGAGAATCAAGGTGTGTGTGTCTCTCTGTGTGCACACGTGCACACACATGCTCATGCACACAGGGAGCAAAGGACTGATTAGTCAAGGGGGTAAGGGGGCTGGTCCCCTGGGAGTTGGGCGCTCAGCCGGCCTGGCTAACAGGGGCCTAAGGGACCAGCTAATTAGGGTATTGGGATGCTTTGGGCAGGTGGGGGTGTGGGGGGAGGTAGGAAACGTGGTTGGCCCCAAATGGCTGCCTCCTTTGTCTTCCTCTCTTAGTCCCCTACGTTGCACCCTCAATGGGCCCCACCACTCTCCTGTCTCAGTGCTTGCAGCCCCTGTCCCTAGAGACCTCTGGGCAGACACTGGGAAAAGAGGAAAAGGCAGTACTAACTCCCAGATGGGAGAGATAACAACATATAAATGAACCCACGCCTCCTCCTAGAGTTTAAAAGAACACTCCATCCCCTTCACCATCTGAATGTACCTCCTCTACTTCCACAGAGCTTTCCCAGATTCCGCTGGTCACAGAGATTGCCTGAGCACCTACAATATACACTTCTAGAAGCCTAGGATGTCCAAGGGGAAGGAGTCCCAGAGGCCATTTGGTTTTTACACATGGAGGAACTGAGGCACAGAGAGAGGAAGGGGCCTTGTGGGAGGTCATCTAGCCAACTTTCAGGTCCCTTCTGTTCTTGGCTTAGAGATGCCTTGTGTATTGTGTTTGTTGTCCTGCCTAGGTTGTATATGGGGGCTGGGAATGCCTTGAGGTGGGGGCTGGGGGGGAGAAGGGGGCTGGGCAGATGGTTCTTCCACAGGCCTCTCCTACAAGGCGGTTGAGGCCATGCCTGGGCACTAGCGGAGGGGCGGGCACCAAGATTAGACTATGAAAATGGGCCCTAGTTGCTGCTGGGGTCCTGTTAGGTGGGGGCCTGTGGAGGAGGGGGTGGGGATCAGGTCAGCAAGGGAGGAGCAATGCAATCCTGGGACTCTGGCTGCTGTGTTCTGAGAGCTGGAACCAGCCTGGGCAAGGGGAGCCAGAGATCTACCACTCAAGTGTATTCTCCCTACTGCTGGCAACACATTCCTGCTCTCAGACTTCCTTCTGAATCCCCGGGAGATTCTTCCAGAACTCTCCTCTCCTCAAGGCTGGGCCCTGCCCTGCTCCCCACACTCTGTGCACACAGCAGCTGGGACTCCTACAGTCCCTCTGAGCAACCCCAGCAGCTCCCTTCCTCTATGACCTTCCTTTCCCCAGTAGAATTCTCTGGGCCCTCCCCACCCCTCACCCCTACGTCTCGGCCCCATTCTTTCAGACCTCCTTTCATAAGCCTCTCACATCCATCTCCAAACATCTTCACCGCCTTCCCCTGCCTTCCACCCTATGCCTTAGCCAGCAGGGTTGTCCACAGCCCCTAGCCTGAAAGAATCTTCCCTTGAGCTGCCAGACGCATCATCTCAAGCCCCTCCCCCTCCAAACCTTTCCAACAATTGTTTACCCTCTGCCTCCTGCTTTTCCTCAGGTCTTAACTACCTCTCCTTGCCACCCCTCCGTCCTCCCTCCCCCTTTAGAAAGCACTAGTCTTCTGGTCACTACGTACTCCTATTCCCCAAATCCAATGGCCTTTTCCTCAGTTGTACAGCAAAAAGCAAAATTTGGTTTATTCACTAAACAATTATGATTATACGTGTCAAGGGCTTGATGGTCTTTTTACTTTTTTTTTTTTAAGATTTTATTTATTTATTTGACAGACAGGGAACACAAGTAGGCAGAGAGGCAGGTGGGGGGGGGTGGGGAGCAGGCTCCCTGCTGAACAGAGAGCCTGATGCGGGGCTCGATTCCAGGGCCCTGGGATCATGACCTGAGCTGAAGGCAGAGGCTTTAACCCACTGAGCCACCCAGGCGCCCCGAGTCTTTTTACATTTTTAATTTAAATTTCATTTTTCAATAAAGTTAAAATTACATTCAAAGAGTACATATTCACAGATACCTTACTCTTACTGGGTCTGTATCCATACTGTTCTCCACCCAGAGACAACCATTTTTATAAGATTGCTGTTTATCTTTCCAATGTTTATGTTTATAGATGCAAATTATTTCATTTTTCCTCTTTCTTATACAATCTACTTACTGTTTGGTACTTTTCTTTTCTTTTTTATTTAAAAATATAACCTTATCGTTTCCGTGCCAGTGTCCTTCCTGAGTGAATCCTGGGTGTAGACGGACTACCACCATCTCTTGCCTGGGCTACCGAAGTCAGTTCGTACGAGTTTATCTGTACCCACTGCCTCTTCTCGTATCCCACCCCTCATTTTATGGCCAGAGAGCCCTTCCAAAAATGCAGGCCTATTAAACCACTCTCTTGCTCAAACACTTTCCGTGGCTCTCATGGCCTACAGAAAAAAACAAAATCCAAAGTACTTCCCAGGGCATTCATGCACTCCAGAACCACTTTAAGTCAGAGCCTCTTAGACTACAATCGACAGATACTCAGCACTTCTGCTTAGGTGAAAAGAAGGAGAATGTACTGGCTTATGACTCTGGAAGCCCCAAAGCGGTCTTGCTTCAGGCCTAGCTGGCTTCAGAGGCTTGGAGAATACCACCAGAGCTTTTTTCCTCTCTACCTCTCTCAGCTCTGTGTGTTCTTGCCTGACTCTAAGTGGGTCTGTGCTCTCCATGTGGTAGGGGGCCGTCCTTAGAGGTCCAAACCCCTTAGTCATTTCAGCTGGCAGTCCAAGAGAAGAGAAAGTCTCTCTTCTAGTCCCTGGTAATGAGCCTTCTGAGAGGCCTTTGCTCCTAACCTGAGGACTGTGTGCTCTTTGGACAGGGATGTGAGGTCTCTATAAGGCAGATGTGTCTCAGGCCCATCTCTGTGGTCAGGAGCTGCTGGACACGCGGACTGACAGCCCCACAAGGGCTACAAAGGAGGCTGGAGGGACGGTTTCCCATTGGATGAAGGGATGCCCCCTTGAGGCCCCCATGAGGACAATGGTGAGAGCCTCGGGTGGTAAGGAAAAGTCACCCTAGGTAATGGAGGGAGTTGTTTAAGGAGTTCAGGGATAACATCAAACCACTGGGCTTCTAGAGAAGTAGGAGCAGCACCTGCCCTCTCCCACCTCCTCCCTTAGCCACTCAGCTGCTCTCTGCCGGTCATTCTCTTCCTCCACGTGACTGAAGGTTCCAAGCATCTCTCACTCTCTCCTGTGTTCCTCTCCCCTGCCTCAGCCTCCAGCTTACTCCTGATTTCCTGTTCCCCTCACTCCATTCCTTTATTCGTCCATCGCTGTTTGTTGAATGTCTATGTGCCAAGCACTGTCCAGCCATTGATGAAGCAGGGGAGGGGAACAGAGTGATGGCTTGTGTGTGCTAGTTCATTTAAGTTGGTCAGGGAAGGCCCTGTTGGTCAGGGAATATCAGAGCAGAGCCCTTAAGGAAGTGGGGAGCTGTCAGGGTGGCGGGAGGAAGGCTCATGCTTGGAGTCACAGAAGCACTGTGCAGAGGTGAGCTGAAGGAGATCAGGGGGAAGTCTAAAGGTGAGGTCAGGAGGGAGTAGTGGTAAGGGTGGGGCAGGGGTGAGGGGGAGACAGCCAGAACATGTGCAAGGGGGACATGATCTGTTCTACATGTTGGAGCATCACTCTGGCTGCTGGGGTAAGAACAGGCTGGGGTGGATGGGGCAAAGATGGAAGCAGAAAGACCAATTAGAATGTTCTTTTGCAAACCCAGCTAAAGGATCACAGTGGCTTGGACTAGGGCAGTACAGGGTGGGTAGTCAGAAGTGGTCCAGTTTTGTGCCTCTTTTAAAGGTGGAGATGTCTTGTGCTGGGGGCTCAGATGTGAGATGGGGAAGACGAAGGTGTGAGGGCAGATTTGGAATGAGCCTTAGACTTCAGCTGTCCTTTACTGAGGTGACAAAAGCTGGGGAATACCCTCAGGGCCTCCACTGGGCTTTGCTCCCTCGGGGAATGTCCTCATTCTCTCCTGCATCCTGTGTTCTGTCCTGAGGCTCGGCTTGGATTTATGCTGGAGTCCAACCGTAGTAGCAGAGTAGAGAGATATGGTGTCTACAGGGGCAGGAGGGGCTGGGAGTGGGGCAGCTACCCTAAAGGAGCCGTATAATTGAAGGATATGATTTTGACATTTCCAGTACAGTGTCCTGGCTCTCAACTACTCTGACGCTTCACCTCCTGCCATCTCTCTCTACCCCCACCCCCTGACTCTCCCCAGGCACCTGATACTCCAGCCACATTTTATCTGGTATATTTCCATGCCTCCATGTCTTGGCTCCTGCTGTTCCTTCAACCCAGGACACCTTTCTTCATCTGTTTCTAATTGTCATACTTGGCGTACCTCAGCTGGGAACTCTGTGGGGTGGGATGGGGACAGGACCTGCAGAGCCAGAATTAGGTGAGTTCTGGGGAATGCTGAAGTGGGCCCTATTTGTGTTTGGGGTAGGTAAATGGGGCTGCAATTAGAACAGGAAACTGGTCAGAGTACGGAACAGTCTGGGGGGGGGCCTCAGATTTCCAAGCAGAAATCAGTGCCTCAGGAGGGTCACAGCACAACATGAAAGCTTCTGGGCGAAGGTGGTCACTGTAGACAATGGAATCCTCACTGTCCAATCTGGTCTGAAGGTGACCAGAGATAGAACAGAAGGTAGGGAGTTCTGGTGGGGCCCAGGGAAGGGCATGGCTTCCAATTTAATAGGTTGGGCAGGGCACGGTTCCCAGTCTGGGGGACCTGGTGGCAAAGCCAGGCAGTGGGGACCTACTGGGTATCAGGCAATAGACAGGAGTTCGGCCATGTTGGGTTTTGATGGATTCTAAGCAGGATATCTGAAGTGGGGTGTACATTTTCCAGGGAGTGCAAAATAATCCATTTAGGCATTAGATGAGACCATTACAACTTCTATTTCTATGTATTCCAATCGTGTCCTTTTTCTATTTTATGTCCTAAAATTCATAATGTTAGTCCAGGAGTATATTTATGGAATTGGCAAATAAGTAAATATACCTATATTGGGACTACTCATTCAGAATTCTTTCTACTGATAATGTGTATGATCAAAGAAATTTGAAGACCACTCTTTTAGGAGACTCATGATCAAATGGAGCAGCACAGGGCAGGGTAGACAATGGGACCATCATTTGATGAGATGGGGACTAGGCAGGAGACCTTCTCCTAGAGGGAGAAGAGAGGGAATCGATTTGATTAGGAGGTTGCTGATTTGTTGGGGGGGACCCTTCATATCCTCCCCAAGTCCCATGATGTGGGTGAAGCAGAGCAAATGGGCTTGGGGAAAGAAAGGTCTTTGGGTTTCTGGTGGGAGGGAGGTGTCTGGGAGACACCGGCTAAGGGAGAAGGCCACTCCTTAGTCAGCCTTCAGGCCTTGTTCCCCATCCTTGGCAGCCCAGAGTTTCAGCAGCCTTTCAAGTGGGAAGGGGCAGACATGGGGGCTAAGTGGCAGGTTTCCCAAGGGCAGAGAAAGAAAGTCTCTAAGAGCAGAGACCAGGTGGACACTGGCTGGGGAGGTTGCTGAAGAGACAGAGAGGGGGACCCCTTCCAAGTATCTCAGATGCAGCCCAGACAGTCTTGGACAATCACTCCTTCCCTCCCCAACGCAGGAACAGACACAGGGACAGGCACACAGATCGCTCCCTGGACACCGAGCCACAAGAACAGTAAGAGTGTCTGAAAAAAACAAAACCTTTTTCCTACCCACCCCACCACCAGACCTCCCCGCCCCCCGCCCCAGGGACAGACTGACCCACGCGAACAGAAATGGAAGCCACCTACCACCACACACGCGTAAGCATCTGTGCGCCCTCTCCCCCTTTCCGGGACGAACCCAAGGGCTCTCCAGCGGCAGGGTGACCCTGAGTCTCCGCAGGGCGGGACACGGTGGGGCCCTGGAAGTTAACGCCCAGAGAGGAAACTCGCTGCGCCACCGGCGTCTGCGGGACGCGGGGGTGAAATTGCGGCTGCGCGACGAGCGGGGGAAGGAGCCGGCGGCGCGGCAGACAAGCCCCACCTGTGGGGAGAGCGCCCCGACGTCGCGTCCTGAGAGCCTGAGCCCTAACTCGGGGGGGGTGGGGGGGTGGGAGCGGGTGGAGAGGCAGGGCCTGGTATAGACGTGGAATTCGAAGTTACTCTGAAGTTTTGCGAAGCTCCACTCCTTACCCCCAGGGTGGGGTGGGCGGTGCGGGTGGCGACCCAAAGGCACGCGGGTCTGGGCCTCCGCCTGCGTTTGGCCACCACCCACAGGGTCTCAGCCAGAGAGTGGGAAGTCGGTCGCGGTGGGAGGGTCCCTGAAGGGTTGTTTGGGATCGACCAATGTGAGGGGAGGCCTATCCCAGAGACAGGGAGAGACAAACCTGGAGCCGTGGGGAGTGACATACAAAATTTTTATTATTATTATCATTATTTATTATTATTTATTATTATTTTATTTCTCATGTGCACAAAAAAAAAAAAAAAAAAGAGGAAAAGGAAAGAAAGGAAAAGAAAAGAATAAAATCGAACCGACGCGCTGAAAGTGGCTCAGGAGACCAGAGCTGTCAGGGGGATCTCTCGAGGGTTCGGCTGGGTCCTGGGTCTGGGGCTCCTGCCCGGCCAGCTCCACAGGGACTGGGACGAACCGGGCCTCGGGGTTTGAACCCCAGTGCTCTTGCCCCCCCGCTCGGGCCACGGGAGCCTTAGGGCGCCGGCAGTTCCTTTAAACTAGTCTCTTCTCGTTTTCCTTTTCAAATGAAAAGGCTCGAAGGGGAGAGAGATCTGGGCGAGGACTCCAAGCCTTTTCGGATTTGTTCAAGGATTTTTATTTATTTATTTATTTATTTTAACTTTTATTGACTTTGTTTCTGTTATTTCGAGTCGTCACGATCCACGGGTGAGGAGACATGCAGGGCGCATCGCCGCTACGGAGAGAGCAACTACGGGGCGGGGCGGCCCGGCCGCCGGCGGCCCTGGGCGCACGGGGCCCGGCCGGAGCGGCCAGCCCGGGGGCTGGAGCTGCCGCCGGGGAGCGGGCCTGCGTGGGCCAGGCGGCCAGGGCGGGGCTGGGGGAGAGGCCGAGGGAGGGGCAGAGACGGAGAGACAGAGACAGAGGGGGAGAGAAGCGGGGCAGAGAGAGATGGAGAGGGGAGAGATGCGGAGAGACGAGGAGAGCGAAAACACGGAATTACAGAGAAATAGCCAACGAAACAGAGGCGAGAGGAGTCCACAGGACCATGTTCGTCGTTTTGCATAGAGATTTTTCTTTCGTAATTTTTTTTTTGTAACATAAAAAATGCCCCCCTCCCCCAGGACGTGCTGTGCTTCAGTGGGCGTGTAGCTGTGTCCCCCCCTCCCCCCCAGCGAGCGGCGACTCTCACAGCACAGACAGAGGGGCGTATCTACAGGCAGGGCGGGCGGGCAGCGGGGACTCTACCGGGCGGGGCGGGGCGGTGGGGCGGGCTTATATACACAGGGGTTCGCCTTCACACGACACACACCGTCTTTCTACAAAGTAGCAGCCTGTTGAGTTTCTGTTTTGTTTTTCCTTTTTGCAAAGACCATCATATTAAATAAATGTAGACTTTTCACGGTTCTGTTCAGTTCCTGCCGGAGGAGGAGGCTCGGGGTCGTGGGGGGTGGGTGGACTGGGCAGCCCCCACTTCCACCCCGCCCCAGACGCCAGCTCAGAACCGGCTCCTACTACCGGCAGATCGCGAGTCTGTGTCGGGGGAGGGGACATCCAGTAGCGGCTGGGCAAGACCAGTGCCCGAGGCCTACGGAAACTGGTCCTGCGGCAGGCACTGGAGAGCCTCCGAAGGGGCGAGGAGTTAAGGAGGAGAGGTGCGGAGGGTCGTGGGATGGGAAAAGGACTGGCAGGAGAGGAGAATGGAAGGTCGGCTGATGGAAAAGACGCTGAGGTAGGGGCAAGGTGGGGCTAAGAGTCCGGTCACTAGTAGGAGTGCCTGGATCCTAGGGAACCAGGCAGTTCAGATGGAGTAGGGAAGAGCCAAGACCAGGACTGGGTGGGTGCGCGCTGCTGGGGCCTGCGTGCCTTGGGTCCCAACTTCCGAAAGACCTGATGACCCCACGCCCCCATTCCATGCCACCTCCTGGGGCAGGGCACACTCGGAAGGTGGGGGCAGTCCGGCTAGCGCGAGGGTGAGGGCTCTTCCCCGAGGGTTCGGTAGGGGGCTCTTCCTCCTTCTGCAGAAAATCTTTTCGTTCTTAATTTCCTTCGCCCAGTCCCTCCAGCGAAGCCTCCCGGCGCCGGAGCGTCCGAGGCGGGCTGCTCCGGGGCCGGGCCGCGCTGCAGTCCGCGCTGATTGTGTGTCACAGAATCGTGTCCCCCGCGCGCAGCGGCGGGCCCGGCCAGGGTCGGGCGGTGTAGCTGGTCCGCTCCGGGGCCGGCTCGGGCCTAGCCGGAGCGAGCTGGGGCGCGCCCTCGTCTCGACGCCGTGCAGTCCAGGCAGGCGGGGAGGGGCGGCGGGCGGGGTTGGGGGCTGCGGGCCCGGGCCTGAGGGTCCCGCCCGCGGCTCCACCCGTTCTGTCCGGCCTTCGACGGGGTGGTGTGAAGGGCTGCAGGGTTCCTGGGATGGGGGTGGGGCTGGGGCGGTGGCCGGGAGGCATCGCGTGGCGTCGGTGCTCCCTCCCTCTGGGGTGGGCGGTCAGACGGGGACGATGTGGAGGCCGAAGCTGTCGGCCTGAAGCTTGATGTGGTCCCCGCGGTAACTAGTGGCGGTCATAGGCAGCGGCAGCAGCGGCAGGGGCGGAGCCCCGGGGGGCGGCACTATAATAATAAGGGGAACCTGGAAGTTAACACAGGAGAAGAATGGGCTGGGTGAGAGGACAAACAGGAGAACAAAAAAGGAAAGAAAAGCAAAGACCTCCCGGGGCTGGGGTCTGGCGGACTCGGGGCAGGGACACTTTGGCTGGGTCACGGGGCCGGTCGCCCCCGGGAGAGCTTCATTCACCGGTGGGAAAGGGACCCGATCGATCGGTGACCGCCGCCGCCCGACTGGGGGCCTTCCAGAGGGAGCCAGGGTGGGTGGGGGCGGCGGAGAGCCTTCTAGCCCCGGGGGAGGAAGACAAAAGGAGGGAAGGGGCGGGAGGCGCGAGCGTCCTCAAGCCATCCTGGGACCTCAGTGGGGCACTAACGAGCCCGCCCGTCCGCCCGGCACCCGAAGGTCGGGTCGCGGGGAGTCGGACCGGTGTCGGGAGGCAGCCCGGCTGAGCTGGCCCACGGGCGGATGCGCTGAGCCGCCGGCCAGCCAGGTGGCGTACTCACTTAGTAAGGCGGGGTTGCTGAATCTCCAAGCCTCGTTGTAGGCCGTGTACTGGGGGTGGCTGTACGGGTTGCCGGAGAACTCGCTCCCTGCGGGAGGGTGGGGGAGTGCGGATCAGACAAGCGCAACGCCGCGGCGGACCCGACGTGCCCCGCCAGCGGCCTCCCCCCGGGTCCGAGGTGCAGGTTCGGCGGGCAGGGCGACCCCGCAGGAAGGCGTGAGGACAGACGGAGGCAGAGCAGTCCACCGGGTGCGCGTGGGAGAGCCCGTGGTGGGGCGGGTGCAGAAGCACCGACCCGGGCTCGGGGGCTTGAGGCTCCCCCAAGGAGACACTCCGGGCCATCCGGGAAGGGTTTGTTCTGGTCCCTGTGCGCCTACCCCTCTGCTTTGGGAGGCGAGGACACTCTGGTCCTAGGAACCATAGCCCCACGGGATGGAAGCCCGGGAAGGTGGTGAAGGAAGGCCCTCGGGACACTTTGTCCCAGAAAGTCCTAAGACTGGCATCTCAGCAAGGTGCCAATGCAAGGGGTGGGGGCTCTGCTGGGAAACACCCCCCTCCCGCCTTTCCCTCGAGGGATTGGATACGCTGGCCACGGAGCAGGAGAAGGAGGCGGTGGAAAGCAGGTGGACTCTCCGCCGGTCCACGGGCGGTTAGCCAGGGCCCCGTGGGCTGGAAGCCGTCGGAAGCTGCGTCCCTCCCTCCGCGGGAGAAAGGCCAGGCCTCCGGGTTTCCCCCTCGCCCTTTCTCCTGTGTGATGACCCCAGACTGTTTACAGTGATCCCTAACCGCGGGTTAAGTAGAGGAGAAGGGGCCCCTCTCTGAGAGGGAGCTGGGGTGGGGGTGGGGGATGCAGCCACTGGAAAGCCTGTTTATTGACGAGGAGGGAAAGCATGCGTGCAGCAGGATAATGAGCTTCTGAGCTCAACTGTGACCAAGAGGAACTGAGCTATCTCCTTCCCCATCGCTAATGAAACAAGTGTAATTTCCTCATCAGCACTAGATTCTGTTTAACGACTCCCCCCTTGCCACCATGAGCTCTCTGCGGCTCCCCTCATCCCCACCTCCTTGCAGACACCCCCTCCCTCACCCCCACCTAAGACCTTCTCCAGCCTCCACCTGCTTACTGCTGGGACCTTCCCAGAAGAGTCTCCTTGTCCCCAACACTTCTACCCCCACTCCAGATCTGGGCATGGGTCCCCTCCTCCACACCTCCCAGCTCTCCTCAGCCAGGCCCTCTAACTCCCTTCAGCCCCTGTGGTGCAGCACCCTCTTTGCCACTGCCCATCTCCCCAAGCTCCGTTTAGCCAGGGCTGTCCCTGAATGGACATCCAGGAATAGGGCCAGTCACCCTCTTCCGTCCTCCCCCACCATAAGTGCATGAGGGGAGGGCAGCCAGCAGGGATGGGCTGCAGGTCCACCCTCTTTAAGACAAGAGTTTTTTGGTGTTTCTGCTAATAGAAGCTTCAACTCTGTGGCTTCAAGCCCAGCTCTCAATCAGGGGTGATAGGCTGGGAAGAGCACAACTTCCAGCTGGGCTCCTCAGACCCTAAGTGTGGCTTCTGCCTCTCTGATCCACACAGTCCAGACCCAGCTCCTCAGGAGGAATGAGGGCCCCAGTACCTCTGAGGAGACGTGGTGCTCTAGCTTGTCTCTCTGAAGCCAGTGTCTCTCTGGGTCCTGCCATAGCCTGTCCTCTCTGTTCCACTTCCTTAGGGACTAGCTCCCTCCTCTCCCTGGGGTGGGGTCAATTCTCCACACTGGTTTTCCCTGTGGGTTGGTGTGGACCAGGGTGGCTTTGTCTGAGTGACTGACAATGCCCCTGGAAATGGTTCTTGGCTCCAAGTTTCCATGGAAACCAGGGCAGGCTCTTCCAAGCAGTGTCAGCTGGCTGGGGGTGGGCTGGGGCGCAGAGAGAGGAGCTGAGGCTCTGTGCTCCCCGGGGAACAGGCTCGGGTGGGTGGGCCCTGTGGAGGGGCCGTTAAGTACAGTGGGAGCACACAAGAGCCACTTCTGCAAACTCCCTTCCTGGGTTGCTCATGAGGGACCAACTGCAGCCTCTAGGGAGACAAAGGGACGGAACAGCACTGGTTTTGGGGGGGGAAGGGATGTTGGATTCTCCCACCCCCAGACTACTGAGCACGCGGCAGCTCACCCACAATTTAGTCACCCCCACCTAAACTGGCCAGCTGCAGTATTGTCACCTACCAGGCACCATTCCTGCCAGAGTGGAGGTGGGGTAGCTTCCCTGGCCAGTGGGGGGCACGTGAGGGGGGTAACCAGGCAGAGTGGTGCTCGCCATGTCACGACCTGGAAAAACACAAAGGGGAAGGGGTGAGGCCTGGAAGAGAGAGGCCTGCTTCTGCTCACACCAGGGTACTTCGTGGGGAGGAAACTCTTGGAGAGGACAGAGCTGTGTGCAGACACGTGGGAGAATGTCTGAATGAACAGGTCTGGGTGTGCCTTTGCACGGGTTTAAGCTTGTTCCCCAAATGTCCTGTGACGGGCTGTGCACCTCTGCTCTGTGTAGTGCTCTGTGTCTCTTTGCGTGTTTTATGTGCCTGTGTTTACCTTTACATGTGTCCCTTTGTAGCCCAAACCCAGATGGAGAAGGGAGGGAGACAACCTGCTTTTATTCCTCCTCTCTGGCAAGACAGTCAGCTGTGGTTTCTCCAGTAACCAAATGGACCTCTATCATCTTGCTCACCTCTCTAGCACCCCGTCTTCCCTTCAGGCTTGGAGGATACCCCACCCCCCATGCTGGGGCTGATGGGTCTTCCTTGTCCTCTCTCAGTAGAGCTGCAGGTGCAGGACCTGGCAGGTGTGGCAAGCAGGCGGTTGGGGTGGGGGTGGTGGGAGGGGGTGGGTTGTGCCACTAGGGAGCTATTTTGCTCTTAGTGTTTATGGCATTTAAACAATAGAAAACCATCCCTGAAGTAAAAATCGGGAGCTTTGAGCCAACAGTTCAAGTGGATTGGATAAAGTTCCAATGAGCAAAATGTGCTCCCCCACCAGCTGGTGGACGTCTGTCCCTGGAAACTTCTACTGGCTAGAGTCTGGAGGGTGGAGGGCAGGGCTTTCCTTAGCAGTGTCCTGGAGGGAAGGTAAGGCAAACCAATATAAGGGAACCACCCGAGTCCAAAGACCTCTCTGGGACACAGCTACACCTGAGTGGCCTCTTTTCCTTGGCTGTCCCCTCCATCACCATGAAGGGACCACCACCTGCCTTACAATTTATGTCCCAATCTTAATGACAATAATTTGCCCTCTTCCCTCTCCCACACTTCCATGCGCTAAAGAAAACATGGTGCCTGGGTCCCATTTATGGTCTCCAGACCCCCCTTATCCTCCTCTTCAGCCTGTGCCACTCTCCCACTGTAGCGCCTCTGTCTGGCCCTGAGAAGGTGAAGGGTGGCTGTGGGAAATCACAGAACTTTGCCTATCTGGCCCAGTACATTTTCTTTTCATCAGTTGCCCTGGTCTTCATCCTCCCTATGGCTATTCCAAAACACCCCTGGCTCTCCTTGCCACTCTCTCCTTGAATCTCACCTCATCTCCTATTCTTTTGAGATGTGAGTTTCCTCATTCCTCCCCTAACACATCTGAGTGATTCATCGTCCCCTAAGTATACAGAGCTACAGCTCAGGTTTCTGTATTTCCAGCTGCCTGCTGAACATTTTCTTTAGCTGTCCCACTGTCGCCTCAGACCTAAGGGGAATAAAAGCCAACTCATCTCCCCCCCCCCGCCCCGCAATCAGGTGTGTTGAAGACCCTCTTGAAGACCACCAAACCAAAAATCTTTGGAATCCTCTTGTTTAGAGAGAGAGCGCACACGTAAGCACACACTCCCAAGCAGTGGGGGGGGGGGGGGGGGGGGGGGGGGGGGGGGGGGGGTGTAAAGAGCATGAGAGAGAATCTTTAGCAGACTCCATGCCCAACACAGGGCTTGATCTCACAATCCTGAACAACCCTGAGATCATGACCTGAGCTGAAATCAAGAGTCAGACGCTTAAGTAACCAAGCCACCCAAGCTCCCTGAAATCCTTATGATAAAGCCTGTGTCCTTCCCCTCTGGATGAAGTCAATCACCAGGTGTTCCCGATTCCCCTGAGCAATGTCTGTTCCATTGGTCCCATCTCCATTTCCTCTAGAGCCTCCAGAGCTCAGCTCCTGAGCCCCCCACACCCACCCTTGGTCTGCCATAATGGTACTTTTGCTGGTGTTCCCTGCCTGCACATTCTTGCCCCTCCAGTCTATCCCAGGTGTGACTGTCTGGCTAGTCCCCATGAAATGTTGCTCTCAACATATCACTGCCCTTATGCAAACCACCGCTGACTCTCTGTAGTCCACAGCTGGAACCTCCACTCTGCCAGGCTTTCAAAGCCTCCTGGGTACTCTCCCACCTGACTTTCTTAGCGCTGATTCTCACTCCGCCTGGTTCAGCTGGACTGTTTTCACAGGCGTGTGCTGTGGAACATCTCTGTGCTTTCGCTGTTTGATTTTCTTCTTCTTCCTCCTCAGAGTTTCCCTCTTTTTCCACCTCCAGCCTTAAAATGCCTACCATTCTACCCCTCAGGGAAGTTTCTTTCTTCTAAACTTCTAGAATGTCTGTGCTGCATGGTTGACCGTGCCATTATCTCTCGTAAGGCACTGGAAACCTGTTCCATATGGTGGCTTACTTCCTCAAATAGACCATAATCAAACTGAGGGCAGGGCCCCATCTTCAGTTCTGTCTTGGATAGTTGAGAAATTATTAAATGATGCTCAGTAAATACCCTACTGATTGATTCTCTATCACTCTGTTGGACTTCTAGCCAACTCCATGTGGGTTGTACAGTTTTCTAATTGTTTCATGTGTGCTGGTCTCCTTTGAAGAGGTAAAGGCTGGGATAAAATGCAAATGCTGAAATCTGCTTTTTCTCTAAAAAACAGTTTGAGCAAGGGATTATGAATCTTTATAGGATGGAGAGAGATGACAGTGACTTATTGTGGCTCATTTTATCATGCAATAGAATGGTTCTCCTCAATACCTGTCCAATACAGCGAAGATCCTACATTTCCTAGAATTCAAGAACAGATGACAGAGCAGAACCATCAGACAAGAGATTACTTCAGACTCCCAGGGAGACAGAGGAAAGAATCTGCATCTGCTTTGTTGTGGATTTTCTTTCACTGACTTCTATTGTTGTTAAAGGTTTCATTCCTCCTGTCCATCTCTCAGTGGAGTGGGTCTGAAGTGGATGAGGACAGCAATATCTATCAGTTCCCTGAGAGATTAATAATATGGCATTTATTAGACAAGAGGCTCTAGGACAAAGGAGAGTTGGGGAAGAGTTAGAGGTTTTGCAATGAAAAAGATATAGAAAGCCAATTCTTCCTGGTCCCTGATCTGAATGCCTACAAAGCAGCCAGGAAAAGGATGCTTCTTCTTTTTTTTTTTTTTTTAAGATTTTATTTATTTATTTGAGAGAGAGAGAGAATGAGAGAGAGAGAGAGAGAGAGCATGAGAGGAGAGAGGTCAGGAGGAGAAGCAGACTCCATGCCGAGCAAGGAACCCGATGGATATGGGACTCCATCCTGGGACTCCAGAGTCACGACCTGAGCCAAAGGCAGGCACTTAACCAACTGAGCCACCCGGGATGCTTCTTTCTTTAAAAACAGGAATTTAAATGTACCCAAATTCCAATTTTCAGCTGCCTGGTTCCTACAACATGACACACATGAATTCCTTGTAATCTAAGGTTTTGTCATACAATTCCCTACCTGGCTTCAGGAGAGAGGAAGAAAGGCCGGACTCTTGGAAAGGTGTCTCCAGCTAACCTGGATTTACTCTATTAACGGTGGTTATTTCCACCGGCTTTTCCTCTTGCAAAACAGTCAGGCTAACTTGGAGCACACAGAAACTTCTGTGTGCTGGAAGTCGCCCAGAGAACTGTTCACTGAAAGACACATTTCCAAATTCTAGTTAAAAAACTGAATCTGGGAAGTGCTATTCAGACATTTTTAAAATGTGAGAGAAGTGGCCCGTGATGAGGAAGAAGCATACTGGCTCCCTGGTGTTCCGCACACAGCTGTGCCGCTGTCTCCTGTGACATCAGTGTCACCACAGAGAGGTGCCCATCAGGACCCCTGAACCAACAAGGTACAAGCCACCGCATACAAAGCACTCTCAATGGCTTCATTAGTACACAGGGGACACCTGAAGAAGAGGAAAAAATTGACCAAACTCCTGCCAGAGCCATATATTTATCTGGAACGCCATTGTCAATAATGGGAAACACATACTGCAGGAAGTTTTCAAATTACTAAGACCATCATGCCATTTGCCCAGCAGCATTCTTTGAGCAAGCCTCTTTTAGTGAGAGATATGAATGGGTAATGGAATGTGTGCAAGGAGAATCAACAGAGCCCTGCCGACGGGTGGACAGAGGGGAGCAGAGACGGGCTCCAAGACTGTCAGCACAACCACCCCCTCAAAACAAACAAGCAAAAGCACGGGAAGAGGAGAAAACAGTGACATAGCAAAATACATCAGTTACAAAGTATGTGCCACCCAACAGAACACAGGAAGTGGCAAGGTGCTTTGCTCATCCATGATCCCAGGAATGTGACAACAGCACCAAGAATCACAAATGGATTAAAAAACAACAACCGGGTGCCTGGGTGGCTCAGTTCGTTAAGCCAGTGCCTTCCGCTCAGGTCATGATCCTGGAGTCCTGGGATCAAGACCCACATTAGGCTCCCTGCTCAGCAGGGAGTCTGCTTCTCCCTCTGACCCTCCCCCCTTTCATGCTCTCTCTCCCTCTCTCTCAAATAAACAAGTAAAATCTTAAAAAAAAGGTGGGGGGTGCCTGGGTGGCTCAGTGGGTTAAAGCCTCTGCCTTCGGCTCAGGTCATGATCCCGGGGTCCTGGGATGGAGCCCCGCATCGGGCTCTCTGCTCAGCAGGGAGCTTGCTTCCCCTTCTCTCTCTGCCTGCCTCTCTTCCTGCTTGTGATCTCTCTCTCTGTCAAATAAATAAAATCTTTAAAAAAACACAAAACCCACATATTACCAGGGGATGGGCACTTCGTGGGGGAGACTTGTTTCCTAAGGTCACAAAGTTTTAAAGATGGACGAACCTTCGAGATGATCTAACTTCCTTGTCTCCAAGTTGAGAAAATGGAGGCACAGAGCGTAATGACTTCCTCATGGCCGCAGAGGTAGCAAACCAGAGAGCCCATATTTGAAGCTATGTCTGTGGCACACTGCCTTTGAATGACAACATGAAGCCAGATAATCCCCAAAAGGGCCGAAGGAAAGTAAAAGAACTCATCCAACAAGCAAAAAATCTCATATCGTCACTGTTGTCATTAAGACGAGGCAAGAAAAAAAAAAACACCTAAAGAATAAAATACTGACATCAAAAGTCTGTGACAAAACTCCACGGGGTAGAGTATTAATCTCCTTGGAGAGTCTTCTAAAAAACAAAGAGGCTCCTCAAGAAACAGCAGTAGTTGGGAATCTTAAAGTACCCGGAAGTGGGAGAAGCGCTGTGCTTGATGAAGATGTCTTCTCAGTTCAACTGCGCAAGTCCCCAAAGAGTCTACAGCCGATTCCTACAGCAATCACCGCATCTGAATCAGATGCACTTCTGTCAGACTGTCCTTAGCAAATGGGCCAGATCGAATCAACAGTTTTGGAGAATCTGAGTGCAGTTCCTCTTACAAATACAGAGAACAGCAAAGTGAATGACTTTATTAAGAAATTGGAAAATTTCAGCCCCCAGACAATTTATGCTGCTTTGTCAGCTCTAAGATTCAAGGGCAGAGTTGTGTTTCTACTTCAGCTAGACTAAGCTAGCCCTCACTGAGCACCTACTACAGCTGGGCACCATCCCGGATATTTTCTATGTCTTATCTCTTTTGATCCTTGTATCAACCAATGATGCTGATCTGTTTTTAATCCCAACAGTATAGATGAAAAACTGAAACCCAGAGGGGCTAAGTGTTATGTTCAAGATTCCACAGAGAGTGGAGGGCAGAATCTGGACAAACGGAGCAAGCAGTATACTTGGGAATTGATTCTGGAATGACGTCCTTGAATATTACAGACTCAGAAAATAGGTATTTGGTCCAGGAGAGTAGTAACCTGGGGTTATGCTAGGGGAATCCTTCCTAAAACAACATCCTGTTGCTTCTTGTTGCTTGCATGTTTTAGCTTCTTCCATTCTCTACAGCAACGATTTAAAACTGGGGTTCACTGAACCCATAGGACTCTATGGATCCACTTCACAGAGCCCATATAAAGCCATACATCAAACGTTATAGGTACACATACATAATATCTAGACGGCTTTTATCATACTCTCAGAAGTATTCACGACTCCAAGATGGATAAACATTCTTTTTCCCAAACCAAAAGAACCCGTTCTTTGGCAGAAGAAAGACACTGATTCGTCTGAACGCACTTGAATTGTACCAACGGACGAGCTCGCACAAAGAACAGCAAATAAACAGGTGGAGAGGCAGAGAGGCTGATCGCAAGTGAGGAGAACGTCGGCATCCAGAAGACCCAGGAAATAACACAAAGGCAGCCACCAGCGCAGGAGAGACGCTCTGGCGCGGTGACGACTCAGACCACAAGACTTATTAGACGTAGATTTATACAGCAGAAGTTCTATTCAGTGAGTGTAGAGATGCTCTTCCTCAGCATCGTTCTCTGAAAATGAGCACTTCTGCTCTCCACTTGACATTATGGAGGACCCTAAGGCCAGAAAACATAACTCTTGTTTTACTATCTATTCTCAAGTTTTGTCTGCTTCTCATAAGGTGGTGAAGATGAAGATGTTAGATCCCTCTAGGTTGGCAGTCTGTGCCTGCTTTTGACACAAGCATTTATAATACTTCCAAGAGTACAGTTATTAGATTTGTAATTACTGTCTACATATACTGTGTGTTTACACTGTACCAATAATGATCACTTTATGACCAATCCAAGTTTACATAATACACTGAAGCCACAAACCTTAAATCCGTAAAAGCTGCTTTTAAAGGAGAGGAAAAGAGTTTTCTACATGTTTCGTTTGATTTCTTATTTCCCATGTTTCTGAATCCTCTCCAAGGTTTCTCCTGGGTTGGGGGTGAGGGGAGCAGGGGTGCCTGAGTGAGAGCCGCCAGGCCCAGGCGCTGGGTTGGCCCCAGAGCGTTTCCTCTGAGCCTTGCCTGCTCTGGGTTCCAGCAGAGGGGGCTGTGCCCCCGGCTCAGGTGGCTGCTCTCCCAGCTGATCTTGCCTCCCCCACAGCTGGACCTTTAGCCGCCCAGAGCTGGGTGGGCTCAGGAAGGTCTGCACCCTGACAGCCAACTAGCTGGGTACAACCAGTTAGGCTATTCCCGCTCCTTCTCCTTCCAGCACACTGCCCTCCTCTGGGCCATGGTCGCCTGCTGGCCTAGGGCCCCCCAAGAGGTGGCTTCCTTTAAACTCTGCCAGATGGCGGATAGAGCCATAGCCTCGGGATCCTGGGAGAAGGCTAGGCAGGAAGGGCGAGTATCACGTCTGCAGAGGCCTGTGAGGGAGTCTGGCTATCTTTTAGAGAAGGAAACCGAGGCTCAGAGAGAGAGGACGACATCCCAGTCCTCTCCTTCACATCCCAAGCTGCCTTCTCTAGCAACGGGAGCAAATCGCACGTGCAGACGAGCGGGCAGGCGCGGGCGCCGAGGAGGCCGGCTCCGACTCACGGACGGGCTCTGAGCACCGGAGACCCTCTTGCTGGGTGGGCAGAGGTTAAGCCTGTTTGCACAGTCTCCCGATACTCCAGGTCTCCCAGTTCCTCTTCGGCTTTATTTTGTTCCCTGAGTGCACTGAATCGTCAGCTCTAATCCTTCCGAAAGCGCAGCGTTTTTCAGGCGCTCTGTGTAAGTGAAACCCTAATCCCAAGGAGAAGGGCCACTTAAGCTGCTGGAGCATTAGGCCGCTCTGGGAGCGGCCCTCGGACTTCCTCCCTCCCTGCCTAGCAGCCCAGCCGCCAGTACGGAGGAGTGGGGGGATTCCAGGCTGAAGGGAGCAAAGCCCTCTCAGAAGTAACACTAGTGGCAGGGCTTGCCTCCGAAGCTCAGGGTTGAAAAAGGGCTGGCTAGTTTGTCCTGAGGCTGATAGCAGGGAAAGAAACATTCTGATCCCCCTAGGGAAGCAGTGTGTGTAGGGGAGGGGGGGGTGTCTTCCTGTCCCTTGAGGGCTGGTTGGTTCTCTGGGGGAAACAGGCCTTCAGGTCTTATCTGGGGGCCTTTGAGGCCACCAGGACACTTCTGAGCATACCTATAATATTCATTGGGACACCACCATTTAGGATTTCTGGCCATTCAGAAAAGATTGAGTTGACTGATTTACTTAGCCAACCTTTTCTTCTTAGAAAGTGCCAAATAATGGAGTAAACAAGCTCAGTGTCAGAGGACTCCCCCTTTTGGAGAACTGTCCTCTGGGATACCCCAAGCATCTCTAAACAACCGTATAAAAGCTGAGAGGTTCTCCATAACCTAGCTAATCATGAAAACGGTACCCAGTGCTATTAGGTAACCCTTCGTTAGCCTGAGTTGGCTACTCTAAGTGTTTGAAATAAAGATCACTGATTTCTTAAAAATATTTGATTCCTATTAAAACTGGCCCCTCTCCCTGATCTCTACATAGATCAGAGAGCCCTAGCTGTGGAGGACTAAGCACAGCTCTTTTGGGGTGCTCAGTCTTTGGGTCTCATGGGTGGAAGGAGGAGGTGAAGGGAGAAGTCAAGATGAAAGACTAAGGTAATGGGCCCCATCTGAGCTCAGCTTAGGCGGCCACGGTACTGCATCTTTGCTAAAGTACCCGGGAGCCTTTCACACCTTCTTCATCTTCTCCATGACTCTGCTCCCCTCTGCAGCTCCGTTAGAAGCCCTGTGTGCTTCTGTCTAAGGTGCCCTGCTGGGATGGGCAGGCTGTCACCACTGGGGATGGCTGGTAGACACAGACATGGACGTGGATTTAGGATGGAGATGGGGGTGGTACAGTTTTTATTTGGCTCCAATTCCGATCTGACTCTCCCAGGCCTAGAGTGGATTAGTGCTCCTTCTTTTCAATATCCTTTCCCTCTAAAGGTGAACTGGATAAAGGAGGAAGGGAAAGAGCACAGATCCAATGACTCCCTAGGCTGCAGGCCCAGGGCACCCGCATTATCTGTCAATGTCTCATTGCTATGGAAATGCCCCCGTAATTAAATCAGAGCCGAGGTCTGGGGGCTGGAGGTCCTTGGGGATGTGGCTGGAGACCTCAGGGATGTTTGAAGGAAGCTAGCTTCATACTGTTGGGCCTTCCAGGCCTAAGTGAAGGGTCCAGGGTGCATGGGTGTGTGGAGAAGCCCTCTGGCTTGGTTTGGCCTCCACAGCAAAGGGCTCGGACTTGCTATATGTCAGAAGTTTCCCTAGCCCCCTCCTTTCAAGGTTGGAGAGGAGCTCTGATGTCAGTGCCCTAAATTCCTCTAGCTAATCAGAGGCTTTGAGCCAGACAGACAAGGCTAAGAGACTCCCAGCCTCCTTTAGAAACATTTCTCAGCCTTTATTGCCCTCTCCTCCCCCCGAGGGGCTGGCCAAGGGCTAAGCTGTTTGTTTTATGGAGGGAAGTGCAGTTGCCTTGGAAGGGGGTTGTTAACTACAGGAAAGAGGCCGTTTCTGGAGGTCCTCAGGACTCCTGAGTAGGAGGAGGAGGGTTTCCCAGGATCCACATTTCTGTCTGCTAAAAGGCCACATCACTGACCATCCCAGATGTGGGCAAGGAGTCTGAGCTTCTGAGGGCTCACAACCCTTTCTCAGAAGCTGAGCCTGCATGGTTCTCACAGGCCTCCAGGACCTGGGGGGTCAGCCCTGCTTTTCAGCTTTGAACTTTGCCTTACTGACCTTCCCCCAACTTACCAGCTTCCAGGAGAAGCTTCTGCTCCCTCTCCCCACTTGGGCACTCCCCTTTGGGCAGCATCTCCACCCCCTCCTGGATCTCAGCTATGGATTCATTCCAAGCTGTAGCCTTAAGGCATCAAGAGAAGTTTCTCCCAAACACTTGAATAAAACCACCTTCTCCCTCCACTGCCATCCACAGAGGGTAGAGAAGCTAAGAAGGCTCTTTTTTTCACTGAGGAGGACTGCATTTTCCTTGTCCCTAGCTTTCCAAAGTTCAGACTTTTTTTCCAAAGGGAAGATTCTGTGCTGATACATGAGCCTGGGAGCTTGGATAAGCAAGAGACAGGCTCTACTCTCAGGGCTGCGCCTGAGGCTCCTGGACCCCAAAACAATAAGCTGTATATAGCTGTGGTCTTCCTTCCTGGCCTTTTTGGTTTTTATTACCTGAAGATTGGCTGAGCTGCAGGGGGGAAAGGGGATGAAGGATCTAGATCTGTGATAAACACAAAACTGATGCTTTTCTGTTATCTTTTTTGGAATATGAAACATGCTTATTTTATAGTTGCTTTTGGACTGTTCTATTCTCTCGAGTTCTTAAGGATATTAGTTGTCCTATTTCTTGCTTCTGCTAACTCTCCCTCATGATAGCTTGCATTTACATGAGGTGTGTAATTTTTCATAGTGAGCTTATCTTTACTGCTGGAGTTCCATTGTGCCCTAGGTTTGGGAATGCCTCTGTAGAGAAGGTTTGCCCTGGTTCCTGCTGGGGTTTGCTGGGGTTTCAGAGTAGGTTATTATCCTAGACAAATTTTTATGTCAGGTCTTGGCTGGGGGTTCCTGCCACATACTCAGGTATAAATTTGGACCCTGAACCAGGGTCAGGAGTGGGGACTCCATTTTTCATGGAGACGATTTTTCACTCACTTGCTTCCCCGGGCCACTGGGATAATTTGTGTGTTTCCCTTTCACACACAGCATTGTCTTGCTCTGTTCCTGGCTTTACGCAGGGTGATACTCACTTCCGGCTTCCTGCTTCTTTTGGAGCCAAGGTCGAGGCTCCTGTCTGCTGTGTTATCACTGCAGTCTCCCCTACTGCTCTGGCTTTGAGTTTCCCTCTCCTTCGGCACCAGAGCGTGAGGTTTGGTTGTGTGTTGACAATTCTTGTTGTTACATTTTTATCCAGCTGGGTTTTGGGGAGTGTAGCCCGCTTGTTTCTGGACATGGATCTCAATTCTTCCACTACCTCTCTGGGACTAAGAGGAGGATGGAAGAACTACCCTCGCGTGAAGCTCTCCCAGCGCTTGGTGGCGATGCCCACCGGAGGCGAGTGAAGCCTGCTCGGGGCAGCAGCTCCAGGGACTGACAGGTGGATTCCTGGGCTGCTAGGGTTAGCGTGGAGAGCTGCCGCACACTCCCTGTCCCGCTCTATGTGGCCTCCAGGGTAGGGAGCCTGTGCTCCCCTTCACGGTGGACTTCCACCAGGACAAGGGACCCTCTAAATGCTCAGGCGCCTCTCCAAGGGACTTGGGGCATCCTGAAACTAGTACTCATCTTCTCCCAGATCAACACAGCTACCTGTGTCCCTTCATGCTCCTCTATGGCTGAAGACCTGGACAGACACAGGAAGGGAGAGGCCAAGGTGAAGGTCATGAGGATGAAGAGCTCTTTTCTACCAGTGATGGGAGACTTAAAGGCATAAGCACCCAGTTGGAGCCAGAATCCTCACTGAAGTCCTGGTCCAGAGGTCCCTGGGTCTACTGAAGGGTTGATGACAGCCCCCATGGGGTCCTCTGGAAGGGTAAGAAGTTTATAGAAGAAGGTACCAGCCACCACCAGCCAAACTGAGGCAGCCTGGGGCCAGAGTACCCCCAACTCACTCTTTCCTCTAGCTGGACCCTTTTTCCTTATCACTTTGAAGAGACTCGGCTCCGTTCCAGACCAGCAGCCTAGAGCAGTGGGCTGGAGAGAAGAGATGCCGCTGAGCTCGAGCAGCCCAGCGGCGGAAGGGAAAGTGGGTGATAAATTTAAATAACCAGCTTGACTTGGCAGCTTGCTGAGTTGTGATGCAGTGAAATTAAAATCTCGGCAGAACTTGCAAACACCACCCAGAAAAATCCGTCTCTCTCCTTGGTTCCAAGATGGAAGGTGGGGAGGGGAGACTATCAGGCCAAGCCCCAGACACTGGCAGCCAGCCTTGCCTGCAATGTGATTAGCTGTGTCCTGGCCCACTGGGCCCCACTCTCCCCTCCACACAATAGCCCGGGCTCCTCTCTCCTCTCAGTCCTGACCTTGTGGAACAGCTGTATCAAGTGGCTGGTGAAGTTTGAAATCAGCCTCTGGTGCCAGGAGGTGGCAGGAATATCAATAAGGCCGGCTCTCCAGGTTGGGCTAGGGCATTGCTGGGCCGGTTTCCCCAGGACTCATCCTGAAGGTTTACAGCCTCAGCTGCCTGTCCCCAGGGAGGAAGATGAGCTGGGTGCCCGAGACACAGGGGATGACGAAGGGGCCCCGAACACCTTAGCACGCCCAAGCCAGGCTGTGGACACAGACGACCTCCCTGCTCCCTCACGGTTAGCACACATCTGCCCAGAAAGAGCCTCCCTTTTTCTTTCTCGACCAAAGTCCTTCACATTTTCCAACAAAATATGCTTTTTAAGAATCTTTGAAGGGAAGTCTACAAATATTCCCAAAGCCTCTCCCATATGCCCGCTGTGCTTGAAGTTTTCACAGATGCCAGGATCTTTCTAGAAGAACCTAGCCCAAGTCCAAGTCTCTTGTGTCTGCTGTCCTTGAATCACTGCTTACTGCTACCCATAAAGTCCTGGCCCGAAGGCCACCATGCTGGACCCACTCGCGAGGTGGCCCATCAAGTCTCTGGGCACTGCCCCGTTTCTTACCTTGACAGTACCTCCAGCAAATTCTGTTTGTCCCCATAATAAACACATCATGAATCATTCATCTTTAATAGATTATGCAAATTAGGAGGACATAAAATCAACAAAGATCAATAACTGCAGCCGTTTAATTGCCAGCAAAAACATTTTAAGAATGAGCATAATCGGCAGCCCTCTCTCTGGTAATGGCACCATTAATCCAAACATTGGATCTTGGCCTAAGTGTAGAAAAATCATTCCCTGCCCCCACCTCCTCCCACCTCCCCTCCCCCACCTCTCCACACACTTCTCTCTTTTTGGTAATTTCCAGTTTCTGAGCGAGTTTCCCGTCATTACCACTGGTGAACAGCTCCGAATGTTAATGGTTCTGCTTTTGTTACTCCTCGCTTGATTGAAATGTCGCATACAGATTGAGATGTTAGTGCTAACTTGCCACCTGGGAATGTCAAGCTGGGTCTGAAATGAACTTTTCTCACACTTGGATCCAGATGGATCAGCCGGAGATGTTCCCAGGCTGAGCTGGGACCGTTCCAGGGCCATGGGGGGGAGGCGGGCAGGGGAGGCTCAAGGTGGAGGCACTTTTCTGCACCAGCCCGAGTTCTCCTGCAGCAGGAACCCTACCCGAAGATCCATCTCTCCACCCCGGGGAGCCCCTGCCTTCTGGACTGTGTGGTCCCAGGCACAGAGAAGCACAGCTGGGATGAGGGAAAAGTCTCCTAGGCTCTCTTTTGTCCTCGACCTGGGCTGGGCCACCTTCAGGAAGTGGCCACTGAAACTCTCAGCAGATCAGAAAGTTGGCCTGGCCTGCACCATCTCTCTGCCTTGGGTCAGAACTGCCAGCAGGGTCTGCCAGCAGGTCAGAGAGCTTCCACGTTGGCCAAGGAGGACTCATGTCGAGGGCCAGTTGGTAATAGGCTATGCCCGGACCCAGCCAAGTTTGTCACTCCTAAAAGCAACGTCTGGGTCTCTGATACTTCCAGAACTCCATCTCTGATCACCTAGCTGAAGAGCTCAACCTTGTCTGGGCCAGAACCAGCTGTACCAGGACACTCCTTGAGGAGAGCCTGGAAAGGTTAAGGACAAGGCCCTCCTAAGCCCGCAGGTGGAAGCTGGATGGCCACTCACAGCCCCGCTCAGGCCTGAGCCCCACTCGGAGCAGCTCCACACCAGCACTGGGGCCTTGTTCCCTGCCTTTGCCACCGGCTGTGGCACTGGCTGCCTACAGGCCTGCCGCTGGGTCCCCGGGCTGCCTCCACACGCCTCGCTCGGCAGGTAACGCCTCAGTGTCTCCCAATCCCCACTGAGACCCTTCTCAATCATTCTGTCTCCCAAGGAACAAACGGCACATTGGCTTTAGTGTCTCCAGAATAATTAGGTGAATTTTAATAACACCTCAATGTGTGTTTCTCCCACTTGGGCACTTTCCTGGCCCGGAAACCCTTCTGCAGTGCCAGGCGCCTTCCTCAGAGCCTGCAGCTCTGAGGCCTAGAGCTTCCTTGGCTGGGTCCTTCGCTGCACCACACCTCGGCCTGCTTCCCCTCCAGCCGCCTCTGCTGCTCCCAACGCATGGGAGCATCGGGATTAGATGTCCTCTCCCCTGCACTTGACTGTGGGACAGGCCTGACCCTGCCTGGCCTTGAAATCAAGCCTCAGTCTCAGTGATTTCTCTGGGAAGAGGGAGAGTGACTGGGCTAATTGTGCTTTTCTGTAACCACGGAGGTGGAGGCCCTGCCCTGAAGCCCAAAACCGCAGCTCCCCAGGCTGCCTAGAAGGAGAGGAAGGTGGACCCCCAAGGAGCCTCGAAGGCATGGCAGTAGGGAGGCTGGACACCGCCCTCCTCCCCCTAGTCTGGCCTAAATTATTTACCCTTTGCCTTCTTCTGTGCACATCCTAGCAAGAGACATCTAATTCCGGGGACCTTGGGGATGGCAAGAGAAAAGGCAAAGAGAGAGGCAAGAGGATGGGCAGAAGGAACCAGCAACAGCTCCTCCTAGCTTCAACCTTTCCAGGCGGAAGCACACAGAGACCTTGACCACAATCTCTTCTCCTCACATCTGCACACATCTGTTCAGGAAGCACCCTGGTTTTCGGAGGCTCGCTCTCTCTGCAGATATCATGGCAGGGGGCCCACTTGTCCCACTGGGCCCCAGATTGCATGGGCTGAGGTGCCCTTACTGAAATCAGTGCCTCCTCCCACCTCCTGGAAGCCTCCTTACCGGTCACAACAGGGTATGTCTGCGTGCCTGACACGTTGCTGCCCAGCTCGGGGTTGGCGGATGCAGATAGACTCGACTTGACTTCATCAAGCCCGGGGGTCAGGGCTGGGAGGGAGTACTCATTCCCCTGGGAGAAGAGAGAAAAGCGACAGCTCTCTACTGATGTGCACACGCGGAGAGAGGGCTCGGTGTGCAGATGGGGGGGAGGGACAGGGAGCCTTCCCAGATGGGGCGGAAGGAGATGGCCAGGCAGAGGGAGGGGAGCGAGGGAGGGGCGGGCTCAGCGGATGATGGAGAGTTTTGTGTGGGTGTGGGAGACCCAACTGGGGGTAGCTAGAGGATAGTTAGTGGTGGTGATCCCAGCCCTCTCTGAACTGCTGTAGCCTCTCCTGCCAACAAAGCCCCAAGGGCGGAGTGTAGCAGTTGGGGCCCCCCTGCTGAGAAACAAGGGGTGTTCTCAGGTCCCCCTGGAGTCTTGGGGAGGAGGGGTGGACCCTGATGGGCCCACGGAGGCAGGAGCTGGGGGAAGGGACTAGGGGGGCCTTGGGCCTGGCACTGCTGGGCTGGCTGATCGGGTGCTGGTGCCCCCTTTTTTAAAAACAAACAAAGACAGCCCCACGGGCCCCTCGCTCTCTGCCTGTGCACTGGGGTATGAAATTGGGGAGGGGGAGAGTCCACATGGCTAACAGAAGGGTGGGAGGGGGCCAGTCATTGCTTCTGAAAGGGTGTCCTGCCCGAAACACTCGGGTAATTGCCTTTTTATTGCCGTCACCGCTCAGCCAGACCCCGGAGCCGGGCCGACCAGGAGCTTGCACAAAGCAGGAAAAGTTGCTCTGATTAATATTACGTTAAATTAAAACTGATTTTCTGCTCTTTCGGGTCCGTTTTTTTCCTTTCCGCTTCCTGGCCCCCCCAGAGGGCCCCCTCCCCTCCCTGGCTGGCCGGGATTGCCTCGTCATTTCCAATTCCTTCTCGTATTGATCTTCCTGTAGAAATCAGTTTTGTAATTAGCTGCAAATTAGGCCTTCTACTGGGGGTGAAGCTGCCCCCTGATTTATCACCAGAGTAATTCGCTGTGATCGGAGAGAAATTAAAATGAACTCAATTAGGCTTCGGATTTGCTTTATGGGCCCTGCTCCGAGTTTCAGGGGGAAAAATGACTGTGCTGGTGTTTAATAGTCTAATGAAAGTAAATAAAGGTTATTCATTGTAATACAGCCGGGGACTCGTGGAGGGTGCACCGAGCCGCCCGCCTCGGCCGGCTCCTCCTTTGTTGGTTTATGGCTCAGGGCACCTTAAAAAGACTTTTGATTTTTGTTTTATGAAGACAAACAGCTTATGGGATAAAAGGACGGGCGGAGAGAGAGGCGAGTGGCTGTGAGCCACTGGCGTCCTAGAGCGGAACCGAGCCGCGAGCCGCGTGGAGCCTGCAGGGCTGCACGGGTGTGAGAGCGCGCGAGCGTGCGTGTGCGCGTGCAAGCCCAGAGGACGGGGTTGTGCAGTGGCTGTGGGCCTGGCCAGGGCCTTAGGTGTGGGAGGAATGGGAGTGTGTGCACTGGGGCCCCTCTGGATGTGTGGGTGGAGGCAGGTGCTGGGGGTGTGCCGAGCTGTGGTCTGGGAGAAAGCCCCCCTTCTGGCAGAGGGGGTGGGGGGCGTGTGCTAGCAGGAGTGTGAGCTGTGAGTGGAGGGAGGGAGCAGGTGCCTGTGGTGGTGTGTAAACATGTGCACAAGGGTAAATGTGAGGAGTTAGGAGATGTGTCTACGTTGTGTATTGTGTGGGCGTGTTGTGGGCTGTGTGGTGCGCAGGGCCGTTCTGCATCTGGACAAAGTATCGGGGCAGAGGGATAGGCCATCAGCCGACCTCGGGTCACACTGGACAGCTGGACTTGGGAGCAGGAGGCAGGCCCTGAGGGCGAGAAGAGCACCCTGGTCTCGCCCTAACTTTCTGTAAGACCTCCAAGGCATTTAGGCAAGGGACATGGCAAGAGGACAAGGACGTGTCCTGGGTCTTCTATGTCACATGCGTGGAACGGCAGGGCCAGAAACAACCTACTAGACCTTACCCAAGTCCTCCATTCTACGGATGGGGAAACTGAGGCTCTGAAAGGGGACAAGACTTACCCAAGACCTATCACCCAGAACTCATCATTTCTAACTGCCATATACCATAATGGTTTTTCTGAACACTACCATAGCGTCTCGGTGTGAGTGTCTACTCGGCATGCACGTGGTGTACCTGTATGTCACATGGGTGACGCTGGGTACACACGTTTTCCAGAGGCCTTGTCCTGCCCCGTCCCTGTCCACTTCTGCAAGCAGAAAGCTCCTTCCTGGGGTGCCTGAGTGGCTCGGTCATTAAGCGGCTGCCTTCAGCTCAGGTCACAATCCTGGGGTCCTGGGATGGAGCCCCAGCCCTATATTGGGCTCCCTGCTCAATGGGGAGCCTGTTTCTCCCTCTGCCTGCTCCCCCTACTTGTACTCTCTCTCACTGTCAAATAAATAAATAAAATATTTTAAAAAAGGGGAGGGGGCTCCTTCCTCACCTGTTCCGATTTGATGTGCTCTGATGCCTGGAAGACATCAGGGTAGGATGGACGCTCAAAGACCCGATCCAAAGCTTCCAGCTGCTGCTGGGTGAAGGTGTCCGCTCGCAAGTGCTTCCGCAAACTGTCCACGCCACTCTGGGAGTCTCCATTGGGGACCGAGCCCTCGGACACATCTGGAGGACACATGGACACTGGTGGCATCAGCACAGGCTGGCACAGGCATAGTAGGTCAAGGGGACTTTCTAGCCCTGCTGGGACCCCTCACCCCCAGCTTCTAGGCTAGAGCAGCTGACCCAGGGGCTGACCATGCCTCTGAAATCCAGCTGGGGAAGCCAGAGTCTCTGAAGGACCTGGGAAAAGAAACTGTCCCAGCGCGGGCAGCCGGGGGTGTGGGAAGGGCTGGGCAGAGCTATAGCCAGGGGGTCTCCTGAGGGAATGTTTCCGAGAACCCCTTCTGTCCCCAGGCCTGGGTCAGCCTGGGGGAGGAGCTGCGTGTCTCAGACCAGCATTACCGAGCCTGTGGAGAATTGAACTCGGCTCTGAGATGAATTTCAGTTCCACTGACTCCAAGGGTGGAAAATCATCAAATCTCCGAGGCTGAGTGTGACACAGAGACTAGGTGAAGTAATTAACTTCACCCCCGAGGGAGGAGGGACTCTGAATGTCAAGCTGAGGGATTCTGCTCTCGTGGGGCCAGGACAGAGACCACAGCAGGAGGACAGCAGGTGATACGTGAGGAGTGAGACCCCGCCTTGGGCAGAGCCTAAAGACAGTGTCTTTGTGCCTAGAGTGTGCTCCTAAGCCCAGACTGCCCTCTAGCCTCTTTCTCCGACCTGGACTCCAGCCAGGCCTCTGTCAGGGGCAGCCCCATGGGCGCCTGGCTCCTCCTGTAGTTGTCACAGAGAGCCGAGACACACTCTGTGAAGGAAAAGCCACTGAGGTGCTACAGTCATGCCCGCTCCCTGGGGCTGCAGGCCAGTTCTGTCCAGGTCCCGCTCTCCCCAGACTTTCTGATACCCTTCCCTCCCCATCCCTGCACCTCTGCATCCCGTCTGTTAGTTTCCAGAGCACACAGTGAGCTAAGAGTCTCCTTACTGGCTCTCTCTGTGAACATCTACATGGCAACTCCCTAACCGGAGGCTAGGTCCTCGCCAGCCCCAGTGTGGCCACTCCTTGGCTTCCTTCAGCCCAAGACCCACAGAGGAGCCTTGGGCCTGGGGCCAGCACATGCTGGAGGCCTCAGGGTGTTCCTCTGGGACTATTATATATATCAGTTTATAGGTGATTATACGATATGATATAATCAATATTGCATTATATACAGTAACAGCATACAGTATCATTCGGGAGACCATAGAAAATATTACATATTGATTAACCTCAACCCACAGCCATCCTCTCTTCCAGCCTCCCAGATGGAGCATGGGGTCTGCTTTCCAAATGGGACCTGCTATCTTCCCTTCCTTGTACTCTATTCCTCAAGAGGTGGGAAAGCAAAGAAAGTGTATGTGTGTGTGTGCATGCGCGCGCACATGAAAGAGAGAGAAATGAAGGGCGGGATCAAGGCTGAGGTGGAGAGACAGACACAGGGCCAGTCTCCATGGGGTTTCCATGTTCCCTGCATTCCTACGGACACAAAACTTGGTGGTTGTATTTTTTACTGTGCAAGCCTCTGGAATGATTTTGTCTTAGACACTGCATGTGTCTCTCTTACATAGTTAGGGTGTGGCACATTTAGTTTTTCCTTGCAGGTGGGTATTCTCTGTGTATATGCATTTGTACACGTGTAAACATCCAGATAGATATGTGTGGGTGTTTGTGTAAGCGATAGAACGAGAGCTGTTCTCCAAGTGTGCGCGCGCGTGTGTGTGTGCACGCATGCATATGTCACTGCACAGGGAGCATGAGCTCAGGCGCCCCTTGTTTCTTCTGTGCCTGCTTTTCTTTCAAGGATGTGCCTCCTGATTCCACCCCTGTAGCTCTTTGCGTGTTCATTGCGTCTAACCCTCTCCCACTGGAATCCTCCTAACCTCTCTGGGAAGCCCTGCTGTCGGGCCGAGCGAGGTGGCAGTGTCTTTGTGTGTGGTTATTGCAGTGTCACCAAACGGGTCCTGGCAAGGAAGGTGTGCATTTGTCTGTGAGCAGGTGCTCCCGCGTTCAGTGCCCGGGTACATGCACATGTGTGGGAAGGCTCACAGCGTGCCCCTGTGTGGATTTGTGTCTAAGCCTGTGTGTGGCTTGGCTCCACCGTGTGTGTGTGTGTGTGTGTGTGTGTGTGTGTGTATGGGGGCTGAACTGAAGCTTTGTCCTCAGGTCACTGGCTGGAGGAGTCTCTTTTCCTTCATTTATTCAGGGGCCCTTCAGATCTTGACAAATCTGTCACTCTAAATTTGCGAGAGATTATGGTGCTCTCTCCCCAGCCCGCAGAGAGGTGATATATGATATCTGCTGCCCCTATTGATTGCCTGATCTGGTGGCAGAGGCCGGCGAAATGAACTTGAAATGAACATCATGCCTCAACTCATTGTGCGTATAATACACTACTTAATCCCACATTTTTCAGCCGCTATGGAATTCAATTGATCAATCATGTTCCACTGATAGTACTGTTTTAGGGGTTATTGCTGCTCCCTCCACTCACTGACCTTTTTATTTATTTATTTTTTTGTATACTCAGGCCCTGGTGATAAGACAGGTTACAGAGGCAGCGGTGGAAGGGGGAGGGAGGAAGGAAAAGCGAAGGGAAGCCTGCTACTGGAAGAGGTGGCAGCGGGAGGCGGGCAAAGGGAAGGAGAGGAGGAGGAAGGGCGCAGGGGTGAGGGAGAGAAAGAACTTGCTGGAGGATCAGAGAAGCAAGGTGGTGTGATGAAAGCCTGCAGAGAACCCTAAGAGAGGCTACAGGAGGCTTGAGGAAACTCCCAGAGGAAGAATAAGGCAATGAGGAGGCAGGAAAGGCAGCAGTAATGATGAATGATGAATGACGAAGGAGCACAAAGAAACTTCTGGGGGGAGTGGGGGGTGGGGGTGCAGAGACAGGGAGTGGGCAGTGGAACCATGGAGGATGGGGACAGGAAGCTCTCGTAGGCTCTCTTCAGAGGAGGAGTGGCACCCTTCCTTCAGCTGGAGAAGGACGGAGAGGATGAAGGCAAGGGGAGAGTGTGGGAAGGGAGTGAGGAGAGGTGGTTGGGAGAAGCCCGGGATCAGAGGTTCAAGAAGCAGAAGTCCAGGAAAGGAGGAAAGGCAGAGGCAGAGAACAGGCAGAGGAAGAAGGGAAGACGCTCCTTGCCCCAGAAGCCCGGGGAAGTGCTGGCTGGGGAGAAGTCACTTGAACAGGGAACCTGGGTGTCCAGCTGTAGAAGGGCCTGGATGGGCATGGGGGAGGGTAGGCTGAAGAAGGGGAAAAACAGAAAAGAAGAGAAGAGAGAAAGAAGAGCAGACACAAAAAGAGAACATGGAAGAAAAAACTATAAAGGAAGAAAATATGAAGTGGTGCTCAGCGCTCCCCACGGGCAGAGACCTCCTGAGGATGACGGCGAGAGAGCTCTCTGGGTGGGACTTCCCAAGGGGAGACTCTGAGAGGTGACACAAGGAGAGGGATGGAACCACACTGGGACATCACTGCTAGGCCCCGGGGAGTCAAGGCTCGCTGGCGGAGCCGGCCAAGACAGAGGAGGAGGCAGAAGCGCATCTTGATCTAGGCTTCAGAGTGAGCGGGAAAGGAAATGCGTGAGTAATTAGAGAGCATCCTTCTCCAAGAAGATTCCTGATCCAACAGAGAGCCAGGCCATGAATTCCCCGTGGGCAGAGACTGTGACTGAATTCATCTCTGCAGCTCTAGCAGTGGGCACGGACATGGGTGTAGAGGAGGCGTTTGATGAGTGACTGAATGAATGGCTGACCCAGACCCCTGGCCCAAGGTCTCTGGACTGGCCACCTGACTGGCTTGGCACCCCAGAACACCCAGTCACCTATCAGGTCCCTACCAATCAGAGGATGTGGGAAGATCCACAGCAGGGCCCTGGGTGGGCTTATGCCCCTTCTTCACTCACCCCCACTGCTGGTGAGCTTCTAACAGCAGCCCCCTCACCAACACCACTCTGCCCACCTATGGTACCTTTGCCCAAAGGACAGAGAACGCTGTCTTCCCAGTTAAGAGCAGCACTTGACCTGGGAGCTGCAGAACCACCGTCCAAGGAAGGCAACAGAGGTCCCTTGGGAACAGGGACCAGAGAAAACCTCTGAATTAGACTCCCCACATTGAGGCCCTGTCACAGACAGCGGGGGTGGGATAAGATGGGTCTATTGGCCCACGGTGGAAGCTGGTTCCAGAGAAGGCCTTTCCTAATGGATGGGAGGAGGCCCTCAGCCTTTATCTTGATGAGATAAGCCAACACCTCCTCAGGATTCCAAGAACAGGGCTGGAGTATGGCAGCCTCATGTCCTGGGCTTTGTGGAACAATTCTGATTTTTAATTCTCTTTCCCACTGCCAGGCCATAGTTAGACGAAGGTTGGAAAATGTGGTTGCTGTAGGTTTAGTAAGACCTCACCCCACACGCTGCTGGAGCAAGGAAGGGACCGTGTGCTAATTAATTAGTCCCTGCGTGTGAGGGATTCTGCCCTGTCCTCCTTCTGTCCCCGACCCAGCCACCGTCCATGAGCAGCTCACAGTACTCAGCTTATTACATGCCATTGAATCTTCCCCACAACCCTGAGAGGTCAGGACTGTGATACCTATGTGAAAGGGAGGGAAACTGAGGCAAAAAGACATTACATGGCTTAGCCAAGGGTAGGCAGCTGGTTAGTGACAGTCGGGATTTGACTTCAGGTCTGCTTGACCCAGAGCCTACCCACTACGTCATTTCACCCTGCTGCCTAGGTTCTAAACCCAGGGGCTCCGATGGGTACCACTTGACTCCATCTGGGGTATGGTCTCCCTCCTAGCATGCCTACTTCTCTGCCTTGCACCCCCCCTACACTGAAGACACAGTCTGTGGCCCTCTGCTGACTGAGCACAGACTGTTTGAAAATGACTAGGGGAGACTTGGTCCAAATTTCTCATTTTACAGTGAGAAAAACTAGCAGGGGTGAGCAGCGAGCACGGGGAGGTGACCAGTCCGAGGTCACACAGCTCGGCTCTCAGGACTGGACCCCATTCCGTGTGTTTTGTCCACTATAGCAAGAGCACTCTCGAGGAAGTGAACCATGACAAGTCCTTTTTGGAATAAGGCGGGATATAAATAAATGTATTAAATTAAACAAACTGCTGAGCTAAAACGTTGATGAATATTCTTCCTTCGGGGGAACAAAGGCTCTTATTGTCTTCTCCTCTGACTGCTCTCTATTTGCTGAACAGTTAACAGAATGCTTTCACAGATCTTAGGTTATCTGGGCTTCCTAACCACGCCCCAAGGTAGGTAGGGATTATGATCCCCTATTTACTGGTGAGGAAACGGGCTCAGAGCAAACAAAGTAGAGATTAGTGGGAGGCTAGCTCAAGGGCATATCCACCGGAGAGCCTGGCGCCGGGAAGGTGCTCCGTGGACAGCTGAGGACGGAGCTACAATGGGCAGCAGGAGCCCGCCCAGCCCGAGTCCAGAGCGGGGGCTCCAGAAGCGGTACCCCAAAGACAGGTGCACAACCAAAGATCATCTTGACTAGAAGGAGAGCAAGCCACTTCGTGAACATGGTTGACAATGGTTATCTTCGGATCATGAGCAAATCTGGATCATTTCTTCTCATTTAAGTTTTTCCATATTGTCCAGACTTTGTACAATAAGCATGCACCACTTCTAGAATCATCAATAAAAATGTCATTTACTCCCCCAGCGAAAGGATCTGATCTCACTCACTTAGCCTTGTCACTCCCCATCTCTTCTGGGCTTGCTGGGAGCAGAGCCCTACCTTCTACCTTCTCTACCTTCTCTGACTCCAGGCCAGGCCAGTCATGAATCGTGCTGTCCAGTGAGAGCCCAGCAACTTGGGCAGCAGGGAAGCCACTGACTACCACATCCTAAGGGTGACGGCTAGGCACACAGGTGTTCCGTCCTCCTTGTGTGATGACTTTCTGCCTGAATTCTCAAAGTAGTCACTGCGAAGGACAGGAGAAAGTCTTGAGCACTGACCAAAAAGTGGGTGGGGGGATGATTAGAGACAGAATGAAATAATGCCATTTCCTTGGTCAGAAAACCGATGAGCCAGGCTCATCAAAGTCCACAAAATCAAGGTGGGATGAATAAGGGCTACCTCCCCCACAAATCCCAAGAAGTAAGAATTAGGCACTTGAGAGGGATCTTTGTCAAGTACAGGGAAGAAGTATGCTACCATCAGCTCTCGCAGCCCCAGTACACACGTCTACCTCTGGGGAAACTGACATTAGAGCTTTTACATATACTCACTAAATCCGCTTGACTTTATGAGGTACTTCTCATTTTTCAGATGAGCAGGAAAATTATTTGTTCAACACTAACCAAGGACTAAGCAGCAGAGGCTGGATTTGAACTCAGGATGTCTGACTCTGAAGCCCTCTCCAAATTCGCCACCAAATTTGCCTTTTATGTCAAAGGTCATCACCATCATGGACATTAGCATGTGTGGACACTGTGTCCCAGGCGGGCTTCAGGAGCTTCACACATAGTATCTCCAGTTCTCACACAACACTTGCCAATGAGATAACATTAGTTCAGTTTTACAAACGAGAGAACAAGCCGAGGGAGGGTTAAAAAAAAAAAAAAAGTGCGCAAGATCACACAGCAGAGGGGAAGCAATCTGGGGGGGAAGTCAGTCTTACTTCATCGGAAGACAGAAAATGACCCCAAGAAGAGAGACAGGAAGAAAAGAGAAAATGGACAGAGGAAGTAGGATCATTGCATGAGGGGCTTCAGCCCCCAAGGGGCAGGGGCGCTGGAGGGGCCTGGGCTCTCTGTGGTCGGGGTGGGGGGCTCCGTGCTAACGACTGCTCCCCCCCATTCTGACCGGTGGCGTCAGCTCCGCCCCCCCCCCCTTGTCTAACACTACCTTCCCCCTCTGAGGGGTTCACCCCCAGCTGCCAGTTGTTGCAGTTTCAAACTCAATTGTTCTCCTCCGTACTGAGGCAAATGGAGTCATTAATTACCTTCTATCGGCTGGGCTGAGTTCAGAATGCGATCAATATCCCCGCTTGTCATTCAGGGCAGCCCGCCCGTGCAGCCCGGCCCCACCCCCACGCGGTGCCGGCCTCCCAGCTGATGGGGGTGCGGGTGGGGTTCCAGGCACCCTCTCCCCTACTTTGCTTTGCTCAGGGGATCAAGAGCAGAGATTCGGGCCACAGCGAGGGGTCTGGATGGGGAAAAGAAAGGGAAGGAGTGCGAGGGAGGGAGGAGAGAATGGGAGGAGAGGGGAGGGGAAGAAGAAAGAGAGGAAGAAAGGAAGAGGGGAAGCTTGAGGGAAAGGAGAAATAGACAGGAAAAGGAGGAGAGAGGAGGAAAGCCCTACTGCCCTGCTGGGAAGGGCTGCAAGGCCCAGGCTGGAGAGTGTCTGGTGGGAACACAGTCTGTCCAAGGAGATGGGATGACATTTCCCCGTGCCTCCCATCCTTAAACTGGACAACCTGTGAGTCTGCTGTGGCCGAGGACAGGTTGTGAAAAAGCCCTTGGAAACATGGCCCAAAGCTTAGGCTCTGAGCAAGACTAGGTTCTGCCTGGCCTTCTAGCCCTGCCAGACCAGCTCTTCTCCTTGACCAAGCTCAGCTTCCAGACACTCAGTGAGTTCATGGTAGGGGGAAAAGTGGGCATGGTGCCTGGCCTGCCTGATCTCAGTCTTGCTGTGTCCATTGACACCCATGTGCCTCTAGGGACACTAAGCTGCACTGGTGATCCTAACAAGACACTGGACTAGGAGTGACATCTGAGTTGAAATCCTGGTTTTGTTGCTCACGTGCTACATGGCCTTGGCCAAGTCCCATGAGCTCTTCTGGATTGAGTTTCCTCAAAGTTACACCAGCGGGTGGCTAGCTCCACCCTCTGCAGTATTAATTTCTTCTTTCTCTGTGTTCCAACTGCCATCTATCCAAACCTCTATTGTAGAAATAATAATAATAACTGAAATCGATCCAGTTCCTATTATAGTAGCAGACACTATGCGTAACGTATAGACACTGACTTAATCCTTAAAATAACAGCAGCTAACATTAAGTGCTTACTATATATGAGGCACTCATCTAACAATTGTACATATATTAACTCATTTAATTTTCACCAGAACTTCAGCAGGAAGCTTCTATTATTATCTCCATTTCGTAGGTGAGGAAATGATGTGCAGAGGTTCCAGAACTTTCCTAAGTTTACGCAGCTAACAAGTGATGCAAGAGGCAGAAGCAACACAGGCAATATGCTGGTGGCAGCTTAAGTTCGTAACCCAGAGAAACCAAGGGATGGAAAAGTTAAGTAACTTACCCCAAATTACCTACTACAGCTGGTAAGCGGCAGAGCCAAATTTAGAATCTATATGTATCATCGTTTTGTTTTGTTTTTTTTTAGATTTTATTTATTTATTTGACAGACAGAGATCACAAGTAAGCAGAGAGGCAGGCAGAGAGAGAGGAAGGGAAGCAGGCTCCCTGGTGAGCAGAGAGCCTGATTCTGGGGCTCAATCCCAGGACCCTGGGATCATGACCTGAGCCGAAGGCAGAGGCTTTAACCACTGAGCCACCCGGGCACCCCTCATCGTTGTTTTTTTAATGTTTGTTTTCTCCACTACACTGTGACTATTTCGAAGGCAGGGACTCATCTTTTTCATCTTCGTAAACCTAGCATAGGGCCCGGGGCGATTAAAAAAAAAAGGAATATTGGCTGGTTCATCTAACAATTTCAGAAGCAAAGGTAGATAACCTCTTAACTTGCTTTGCTTAACAGTTTACCTTTTAGAAGAAAAAAGAAACAACGAGGTGAGTTGCTACTCTGGATTCAGTGTCACTGCATTTTACAGCTGCAAATTATCATGGAGATGATCATTTAATCCGATTCCCTCTTAGAGACCAAAAAAAAAAAAAAGGCTCAGAAAGGTTGAGTAATTTTCCCATGTCACACAGCTGGTGATCTTTAAGATGGGAACCGAGGTTCTCAATACCCAATGCCCTTTACACTATTCCAAGCTGCTTAATTCTGACCAAGAGACAAAAACCAATAAAAGGCGGGGCACCTGGGTGGCTCAGTGGGTTAAAGTCTCTTCCTTCGGCTCAGGTAATGATCCCAGGGTCCTAGGATTGAGCCCTGCATCCGGCTCTCTGCTCAGCCAGGAGCCTGCCCTCCCCCCCCTTACCTCCCCCATCCCCCACCTGCCTTTGCCTGCTTGTGATCTCTGTCAAATAAATAAATAAAATCTTAAAAAAAATGATAAAAGGGAAGTGATGGGGATCTGCGGAGAAAGCAAGCATGTCTAGAGTTGACAGTGAAGGAGGCTTGGACAGAATCCAACTTAAGGAAAGCAAACTGCTACACAGGGAGGGCAAGAACAGTCGTGTGATTCCATGGCAAGAGATTCTACAAGGGAGTATAATTCCGTAAGGACAGGGTGCTCTAAAAATGAAATTCCACCTCTACAAGCTCAAATAATCAACCTGACAAAGTAAAGGGACTGGAGTGGGGGAGGGGTTGAAAGAGAAGGACATTTAAGGAAAAATCATTGCTGTTGCACACGGATAAGCTTTAAAATATGATGAGCCTAGATTTTAAAAGGACATGTACACTGAACAGTGGAAGATTATGCAGCCATTAAAAAATCATGTTTTCAAAGAATATTTAATGATATGTGAAAATGGTCCTATATAATGTTAAGTGAAAATAGCAAGACACAAGCTGTATATACAGTATCATTCCAATTTTGATAAAAAATTATATATGCCCGGAAGGAAAAAAAAAAAAGACCATAAAGACTATACCAAATTCTAACAGTGGTTATCTCTCAGTGATGAGATTATGGGTGGTTTTTACAAAAATTTTACTGTATCTTCCAAATACCTTCCAATGAACATGTATGACACTTATCATCAGACAAAAGTTATTTTTTTTTCCCTTTTAAAAAGGACACAACAGATGGAAGGAGGGGACCATAACCAAGGATGGATATGAGAGTAGCGTGAACCTGTCAGGAAGACAAAAGGTCAGAACAAGCTGAGACAACAGAAAAGAGCTTTCGTAGCTATGTCTGAAGAAAGAACAAAAAGGAAGGCAGGCTTAGGTTCAGTACTCGGCAAGGGGAGTAAGAAAGAAAAAAGGGGGGAGAAGGCAGAACCTCTCGACCCTCCCTCCCTTTGCTTGCCTTCTTCTCCACCAAAGCAAAAAATCTTCAAAATGGGACCAGCATGAGTTGGCCACATCAGCAGGGGGCCAGGCAGGTAACTCCTCTCTATTTCAATGTATTTAACTTTCCCTGGGCTCAGATAATTCATCTACCGGCACCCTCCAGGAGAAAGTGGATAGGGTCCTAAATTTTTTGCTGGTAATCCTTGAGAAGTCACAATGAAAGCATGAGGCAGTGACAAAGCCCAATGCCATCTTCCCTGCAAAGAGGGGAGGGGGCCCATGCAAATAACACTCTAATAAATTTAATGCTAGGGTCAGGAAATCTTTTAGAAGAAATTGTTATACAGTTAATGTGTGGGCCCCGGGAAAAAACATGGGGGTACCCTGGAACCTGCCTGCACCCACCAAGAAGAAGTTGTGGCACATTCATTAGCTATCAATGCTTAGATCAGATGCTAACCCCACTAAAACCTCTTTTAACTGCCCTGATTGGAGGCAACTGCGCGCTCTCTCTCTTTTAAACACTCATCATAGCACTTTATACCTTGATCATAGCATCTATCGCATTCTGCTTGTATAATGATGCACATGTTTACCTCCCTACTAGATTAGAAGCTTCTCAAAGTCAAGAACTGCATTCTATTTACTTTTGTAAACCAGTCCCGCCATGTTTTATACATAGCAGGCACCCGATCTGCTCATCAACTTAAGTTGGATTTTTAATTGATTGAGAAAATGCTGTCGATGTGGTGAATGTTAACATTTCACAGAGAATCCCCTTCCTAATTTTATGGGCTGGATGAAGAAAAGTGAAATGCTTGATGGCTGCTGGGCTTAGTAGTACCCAAAGCATTCATTTACTGCAACCAGGAGGGAAGCTTCCACTGGTGGGCCACTGTCTCTCCTTTACTGTAAAGACAAATCATTCTTTTTTTTTTTTTTTTTGAAGATTTTATTTATTTATTTGGGAGAGAGCACAGAGGGAGAAGAAGAGGGAGAAGCAGACTCCCCGCTAGAGAGAGAGACCGATGCAGGATTCAATCCCAGGACCCTGAGATCATGACCTGAGCTGAAAGCAGCCACTTAACCTAACCGACTGAGCCACCAAGTGCCCCAAGGCAAATAATTCTTGTAAAAAAAACCCGACTAGGATGATGCTACAGAAGACACCCTTATGATCTTAATCAGGTGGAATTAAGAGCCCAAACCAACAAGATGGAATTCAACAGGGATAAATGGAATGCCCTATGTTTAGGTTAAAAAAAAATCAATTATCCAAGTGCAGAATGGGGTAGACCTGGCTTGATAGCAATTGATGTGAAAAAGATCTCGAGGTTTTCGTTGACCATGAACTCGATATGATCTTGAGTCTGACAGAGCTGCTAAAAAAATCGAATGTAATCTTGAGCTACGTTATGGAGGCAGTATCTCCAGATGGAGAGTGACCATGGTTCTACCATTCTTGGCACTGGCTAGACAGCCTCTAGGGTTCAGTGAGCACGTAGGAGAGTTTTTAACTGTCAAGAGTGAATTCAGATATGGGCAACCAGGATGGTGGGAAACCTTCCTCCAGTGCAGTGACCACATCATGTGAGAAACTAAAATTCACCCGGGGGCTCAGCAAACCAGGTGGGACGGATGGAAAGGAGGAAGGAAGGGAGGGAGAGAAGAGAGGGCATCAAAGGGAGATCTTTACCATCACTCTAAGTGGTGAGTATTGTTGTCTCTATTTTTAAAGATGAGATTCAAAGAGATCATGTAAATAGCCGAAGGTCCCACAACCAGTAAGGAGTGCAGATGGACCCCCCAGCCAGACATTTGGCTTCCAAGGTTTTTCCCTCAACACTACCCTGACTTAGAATCAAAGCAGTGCTGTTAACAACAACAACTGTCCATGTATGTCCTATGTGCAGGCAGGAGCTGTGGCCTGTCAGCCAGAACTGTGGGAAGGGAGAGTTCTATGGGAGTGGCAGATAAGACCAGGTGACCTTTATGAATCTGATACTTTGCCTTGTCACCATCCTCAGCCCAGCCACTGATCTCCCTTCACCTGGGAGGGGTCTCTGGAGACAGTCTCTCTGCATCTTAGGTACTCTGGGGCTCAAGTCCCAACTCCCTCTTGTTCTTCTAGCCACTTCCCTGGATGCCTAGTGAATGCTCGGCCACATGGTTCAGCATTTAATTAATAGCTTATTGTCTGATGTGTGATAGCCTTGCCTCCCTCAGTAGATTATAAATTCCTGGAGACTCATATCCTCCTGGTTATTTTTTCCTCTCATACATCCCAACACAGTGGGCACTTGAACCCACACTGATACAAAGCTTGCCAGAGATGTAAGTTTTCTCAATATTCCACTATTTGTACACCAAAGGAAAACCACAGACTCTCAGCTGTCTGAAACAGCTTATAGAAAATCTGCCTGAGGACAGAGGCATAACCCTTCACAGTTCCTCACCAAACAGTAGAGGGGAGACCTAGACCTCCAGAGAATTATACCAGTACAGTGACCTTCCCCCTTCTGAATAAGCTAGTCCCCCCTCGTCTCCAAATCCCCAGGCACCTGTAGCAAAGAAGGGCAAGAGCCCCCATGGCTGACACACAGCCAGCATGAGTGCATGAGACCCATCTAGGAAGTGGGAGGGGGAGCAGGCAGAGGTGAAGCTGGAGGGAAGGGATGACCAGAGGCAATGACAGGAGGGGAGTGAACAGGTAGTAGAGAGAGAACTGAACTGTACAGAGAAAGGGGAAGAGTGAGCCCTGGGTGGGTTTGGGTGAATTCCCCAGAGTGATCAACTTTCCTGCTTGAGAGCAGGCGCTGTGCCTTCCTGCTGGCCGGCTGGCAGAGGCTAGGGCTCCAGGCTCCCTGGCCTTCGGTGGGGAAGGAGGGCTGGGCCAGGGTCTGTCTGTCTGTGTGGGGATGCGTCCTCCTTCAGCCCTATGTGGGCTCTCAGGGCAGGGCTAGGGCCTCCTGCCTGGTGCTGGGTTCCAGCTGGGGCCAGGAGTTAGAAACCTCTCTGGAGCCAGGAGGGAAGGGGGCTTTGTTAGCTCAAAGGACACAAGCAAGGCGAAAAATTACATAGCAGGCTGCCCTAAGTATGCTTGTTTAGAGAAACTGCTTGCATTTATGAAGTCTTTGGTGCGGAAAGCAGGGTTGCAAATGACTGCATCAGAGCGACAGTAAAGGCCATTAATTTCCTGTTATGTTTTCCTGTGTTGGGGGCTTTATTAATTTAATTTTACACTGTCGAACAACAGCGAGAGCTGACACTGCCAGCCTCCACGGCTGGGGTTTTCTTTCTGTGTGTGTAGCAAGGCTTTGCCTGACATGCAAATCAACTATTACCGGAACCAATAAAGATGTGTGGCGGGAAGAGGGGAGGGATGAGGAGAGGGAGGGAGGGGGGGTGGGAGGGGAGAGGAGAGAGAAGGGGAGAGAAAGGGCGAAAGCCATCCTTGGCCAGTTTCCGTCTCCCTCCATGCCTGGCATCTCCTGGCTTCCAGAGCATTCCCCATAATCAGCAATTTCTGCCCATCCTTTGCTTTCCCTTCAACTCTTCTTCCCTCCACGGTCCACCTTTGGATGACTCTACCTCTGCTGTCCTCCTCTGTCCCAGCTCCTGGCGGAACTTGAACAGGGACACCAAGTTCCTGGGAAGAGGCAGGAGACAGACTTCCCCTCCCTGTGTCCCATCCCCAGCTAAGGCCTGCCGGCGAAGCAAGGGAATGTCAACCCCAAGGGTCGGAGTGAAGGCCTTTACTACACACTCCCCTTTCCTCCAAAGTCAAGGACTCCAGCCCATTTACATGATTAGTGTATGCACACGTGAGCCCAGGTGCTCGTACACATGAAGAAACCCCCAGAAGAGCAGATAGCCCACCTTGCTCGTAAGTCCCTCTGAGAGCCCTTATCCTTAATCTTGCCAATCATTCATTTCCTTTGAAGTCCCAGGGGAAAAAAACAAAACAAAACACTGTCTCTGTTTCTCCTTAAGAGACTCCAACAGCTGTCTTCAGGAGCTACAAGGTACCCAGCTGGCCCAGACCAAGATACCAGAGAAAAGGAATCCTAGTGTCAGAAAAAAGATAGCTTCCTGGGAGACCACATTCTGGTCCCTTTTACCACTTATGCCTCACGACGATCTGCCTGAGACCGTCCCCACTGCCCCTCACACAGAGCAGCTTTTACAGGCCGGCTGTCCCAGGGGTCCACGCGGCCCTCAGTCCCACTTGCCATGCCACCAGTCTGCCTGGGGAGGGGGGGCTCACTGGTTGTGTGTCTGGGTGGGCCACACCACCAAAGGAGAGGAAGATGGGGGGGGGTGCTGGGCAGGTGAGAGGGAAGGAAAGTGAAGCTCTTAGAGTCACTCCTACCAAACACACCATCTGCACCCCTCCATCCAGACTTTGCAGTCGGCTGGAGCCTAGGGAGATCTGTGTGAGCCCGTGGGAGAGAGAGAGTCTATGCATCCCTCCCTCTGTCACTGGCTTGCCTGAGCTCCTGCGTACTTTCTGCTTCAGGAGCTGTTTGCCAGGCTCTGAGAGGCTGTTGAATGGAATCCAGCTCTCCCTAGGAGGGAAGCATAAACTTCATAAACTGCATTTACCTTAATGCAGGTTCCTGGGGCTGCTTTCCTCAGGCTTTTCTTCCCTCCTCTGTCTTGATCACATTTTATCCCTGCCCTTGTGTGCACCCAGACCCCACGCGCACACACCTGCGTGCGCACACACACACACACACACACACACGCATACTATAGCCAGTACTTCTGAAAAAGATCAAGGCTCAGGCAGGAGGAGAATGCACAGGGTGTGAAAGCCGTGTTTAAAGGAGAACCCCCCGGCCTGGAGGTGGGGGCCCCCCCTGCGAGGCGCGAGGAGGGTCTCCAGTGGGGCCTCGCACAGAGAGGGTTCTGAGGCAGGCAGGAAGGGGGGGGGGGTCCTTCGGGGAGGGAGGGATACTGATGTGTGGTGGGGACAGCCAAATGGTGGGGACAGCCAAATGAGGAGCCACCTGGAGGCTGGGCCCTGGGGCTCCAAGGAAGGGAGGGGGCGAAGGCGAGGCCTTCCTGCAGGTTGAGGTTTGTGAGGCCTCCCTCGCCTGGCGTTGTCAAGGTCAGCAGGTTCAGGTTCACCGAAGGGTCAGGATGGTTTGAATTACTGGCTCTCCTGCAACTCGGCTAGAGGCTCGTGATCTGTCTCCCAGCCCCAGAGCCAGGCCCAGCCCTCCCCCACCCTCCTTGCCTTTGCGCCCCCACCCAGGGCAGGATGGGGAGGGTCCCGGAGAGTCCCCACGAGCCACCGTGGTCCCCGGGGAAGGCAGGCAGGGAAGACTCTGAGCTCAGGGCTCCTCCGTGGGCAGCCAGCAGGCTCAGACCCACTCCTCCGTCTGGCCTGCCTGCCTCCCAAGCCCTTTTCCTGAAGGGTCCCCCACGCCCCTGCCCTTTGCAGCTGCCCCTTGGCCTGCAGAGGAGGAGGAGGTGCCAGGGGAGGGGAGCCCAGGGTCAGCAGGGCCCGGCTCCTCCCTATCACATCCAGAGCCTGCACTTGGGGGAGAAGGGCAGAGCTGAGGCAGCGGATTTCTCGCTTGGTGCCCTTGCCAGTGGAGGAAGGAGACTGATGCCTACCTTCAGGGCTGGAAGGGGGTTGCTACGGGGAAGATAGGAGGTGAAGACACATTCTGACAAGACGGGTGTGTGCACACACGTGCGCAGGAGGGCATGTACATTGGTGGGGGGCAAGAGGGCGTGGACATGGGGGGGGCAGGAGGACCTGAGGCCTTGGCCGGGAAAGTTCGTGTACTACGCTACCCCCACCCTGGTTTCCAATGGTGAAGGGACACAGGGAACCCCTCCACAGCAGATCTGTCCATTCTCTCCTGGGCGCAGGGGTGACCTGTCTGTCCCAGCTCCTTATGAAGAAAAGTCTCTTTTGTGCTAGATCTCAATGGTCTTCCTCAAACAAGCAAACACAACTCTTCACAGCGGCATGAGCTGGCTGGGGAACCACACCGCTTAGTGATCTGGCTGCCGCTCTCTGGGGTGAACACAGAGATTTACGTACGAATCCACACACCCTGGCCAAGTACACAGAGCCATGGCCAAACCCTGGTCCTTCCCCACAGACAAAAGCAAGTCCACGGGTGCACAGACGCCAAATAAAATATAGACATAACCTACCCCTACTTCTGGGTAACAATATGATGAGTGTTCAACAGGCTCGTGGCCGACATTGCCCAGAAAATGGGGCTAAAATAGGTGATCCATCTCAGAGAAACTCCCCTCTCGGGTACCAACGGTCTGATCTCCCAGGTTACTGGGAAGATAGAATCATAACAATGAGTGTGTACTCATAAGAGGATTTCTCTTTTTTTTTCAGTGTCTTAACTCTTTCTTGGACTGGAGTGGACATTAGCCGGGCTTTGACGATTTGTTGGAAAAGGAACATAGGTTGAGCTTTGTTGATACAGTTAAACTCGTTCACTTGCCCAGACTGATGACTGCCTTCATGTAGATTGGTTTCTGGACTTTCACAGGACCTGCCTCATGAGGGGCGGGGTGTATGACCTGGGCTGGGTCGTATGGGGATGTGAAATCATGTCCTTCTATGGTATTTTTTTTTTTTTAAGATTTTATTTATTTATTTGAGAGAGAGGCAGTGAGAGAGCATGAGCAAGGAGAAGGTCAGAGGGAGAAGCAGACTCCCCGTGGAGCTGGGAGCCTGATGCGGGACTCGATCCCCGGTCTCCGGGATCATGACCTGAGCCGAAGGCAGTCGTCCAACCAACTGAGCCACCCAGGCGTCCCAAATCATGTCCTTCTAGCCATAATCCACAGAGGACCTCTCCTTAGAGAAACTCCAACTCTGTTCAGCTTCCCTCTGCCAGCAAAATGTTTTCTTACAGTGCCTGGCCAGGGCTTGGAGGAGAGCGAAAGCTGAAAGTGGCTCTGTGATTTCCTGTCCTTTCCCTGATGGAAGCTCACTCCAGGGTTCCAAGAGCACACCACCCCGGGCTCTGGGATCCTGGGTTGGTGGGGCAGGGGGTGGTATTCTTCGAGAAGGGGACGTAGGTGTGGAAGGAGGAAGGGGTATGCAGACATGGCTGCACCCAGGTGCTGGGTCTGGTTAAGGAAGCTGCAACCCGGTGCAGCCTCAAGGTGTCTCCTGGACACTCCTCGGCAGCCCCTCCCAGCTCCCTGTCCCACTAACAGGGCCTACGCTCCGCAAAACTTCCCCAGGCTCTGCCCACGCAAGCTGCGCTCCGACTGCTCTCTGCTTCTGGCTGTCCTTGGCATCTGGACCAAAAGGCCGGAGGGAGTCAGGCTCTGGCTCCCGCCTCACGCCAGCCTCCCAAGCAGAGCCCACCTGCGGCTGTCCCCCACTGGCCTCCTCCAGGAGACGCAGGGGAAGTCCCAGGGCCAGGAGACGCAGGGGAAGTCCCAGGGCCAGGCAGCCTCTCCTCTTCCCCGGGGTGGTCCTCCTGCCTCTTCTGACGCCAGCACTCCTCCCGCTGGCCCTCCAAGAAGAGAGTGGGGAAGAGAGACCGGTGACCAGGGCACGCCTGCTTTACATTAATGAGCTACCCTGAGCGTAGTCCGGCCACCGAGGCCGCCTACAAAAGGAGGCAAGCGCGGGCCGGGCGGCCAGGAGCAGGAGCAGGACGGCTCAGGTAATTGGTTTATCTATCTGGAAGCAGGGGGAGCCATCTCAGCACAGACAGACTAGCAGTAAAGTCTCTTCCTTAAGGCTATTTCCTTTGTCTTTTCAATTGCTTGCACATCCATGTGAGAGAGGGAGAGAGTGTTAAAGAGAGAGGGAGAGGGAGAAATGTTAATTTGTGAATTAATGGCTTTTCTCAGCGGAATTGTAAATTCAAATGTCACCTCACACGGTGACACCACGGCTGGTCTGCTGAAGAAGCAATGATAAGATCCCCCACCTCCCTTGGTGCCCCTCCCTCCCCAAAGATAGCTGTGGAGTGGAACATGCTACTTTTAATTTGCAATAACAACACAACAGAGGTATGCAGTAATGACTGCCTTCCTCTACCCTCCTCCTGCCTTCCTTCCCCCCAGTCCGCTTGGCTCCCCATTTCCTCCCCCCCCCACCCCTTTGCTCTTTGGAAACAACACCTCACCTCACCCCCGGCTGCCCCCCACCCCAGCCCAGCCAGGGCCCAATCACATGGGGTGGGGGGGGGTGCCTTCGAAATTGACGATGCTGCAACCCTCTCTTCTCCTTCAATAATCAGGGAATTAATGACCCTGAAGTTAAAGTGAGGCTGATACCGAGGCCCTGCCCAGCGTTGGGAAAAAGCCTTCATTGTTTTCAAGCAGGAGGCGGGCAGCAGTGAGGGAGATTCATGGATGGAGATTGAATATGCAATTTTCTTTCACCTTGCCAAGAGCTGCCCCTGGGCTGTGCCTGGCCTAAATTTTTCCTTTTACCATCTCTGCCTTATCCGGCCCTCCCACCTCCCTTCCATTCTTTCCAGAAAATTACCTTCAAAATTGATTTCCACTTTTACAAACAAATATAATGGGAACACAGGAAAAAACTTGGGCCGTGATGAATTAGGGCTGTCAGGTGCTTCCAGGTCTCCTTTGCTTTTGTTTTACTACCCGATCTGTTCTTTGTTTTTCCAAGGGCTGGAAAAAGTGCCCCCCATCCACGGAGTGCCTGACCCTCCAGGCCGCTGGGGCCTTAGCCCCCAAACCCGGCAGTGGCCCGTGGCCGAAGTGATCCAGGCCCTGAGACTCTGTTAGCCTCTTGGTTTCCCAGTGGCAGCCTGACCCACCTCCTCATTTCCGCTCCCTGGCTCTTAGGAGCCCACCCTCTGAATTATCTCTAACCGCCACCCCCCAGCTCTGTCCCCTGACCCCCACGCCATATTCCCTCTGTCCCCCATACCTCTTAAAGTCCAGACCAGATGCAAACCTCCACCTCCTCTAATGTGGGCAGGATCAGTGTATACCTCGACTGGAGCAAATAAGAGACAGACAGACACTGAGAGATCCCGAAAGACAGGCAGGTAGAAGACTGGGGACAAGACCCGGAGATTAGGAGACCAGGCTCCTCCTGCAAGGGCTGTGAGGTTTCTGAGTGACAACTCCCACACAGCCTGAGGGTGTAAGGGTTCCCAGCCTCAGTCTCCCTGGCCTTGGGCCCCAGGCAAACCAGAAGGCAGGCTCAGGACAGCCCATCCTTTTGCCTCCAGAATGCAAGGTGGTGCCTACGGGGCCTTTTGGGCAACACTCTATACGCACACCTGTGGACTCGGACCTCGGAGCCTTAACAGGCTCAGGCCTGGCCTAGAGCTCTCCCTGCTCACTAGTGCTGGCGGACACGCACCTGCTCACACCTGGTTGTCTCTTCACGTATATACACTACCCAGAAGACTGCACACCCGCCCCGTGCAGGCATTCCACGCCCCTTTTCACCCAAAATCTCAGAATGGCAGAAAACGCACGTTTACCCACATTTGCATAAACCACGTAAAAAATTACATGGTGTCCATAAAACAACACGCACACGTTTCCCTAGCTAAATAAATACACTTAGATGTGAGAGTAGAAATGCAAAGCAATGGAGAGAGGGAGGGATGCCTCCATGTTAGAAAAGAAGGGGTCCTAGATTTAATTAGGCGCATCTGAAATGCCTTTGGACATTAAGAGAGGACACATGGCCCACCCAGATAACCACACAGCAAATGACCACGCAGAGATGGACAAAGGTCCTCTCGATCACACACGGGTGGCTGACATCTTTCCCCCACTCCCTGGCCCCATCCCTGCGAGCTTGTCCCAGCGTCAGGTTCCCGCACCAAGATTAGGGAACGTGGGCCCAAATAGGTTTTATTCTGACATAACTTCACTTTCCTTCAAAGTATAAACTTGCCGATTAGGCCCTCCCACGCAGACCCACGACGAACTGCCTTCCAAGATGGAGTTGGCTCAACGTTGTATCCATGCTTCTGTGTGGTCCTCTCCACAGTCCCCCTGAAGTGAGTGCGATGCCATCTCCATTGTACAGAGGAGACTGAGCTGATGAAGGGTGAGCAATCTGCCCGAGCCACTGGGATTCCAGCCCGGGGTGGGGGGGCCTCACTCCAGGGGCCCACACCTTTCCCCACTGAGCCACACTGCCCAGCCATGCCACTCCAGGGACAGCCTGCTTGCCTCCACCTGGCACCCTCGTCCTCCTCCTTGCTGGGCAGGGGTCCTGCAGCCTCCTCTTGCCCAAACCCAGGGCTCCCGGACTGGGTAGGGGCTGCTCATTGCCACCGCCAAATCCCCTCGTTTGCTCCATGTCTAACCTGAGCAACACCTAACTAACTCAGGAAATAAGGCTCTTTTTCCAGTTATGGCTATATCCAAAGCAGGAGGGAGCTATTAAAGGCAGTGACAGGACTGAGCCATTTCCTTGCAACTCGCCCAGTCTGCAAATACACCCCTGCACGGGGTTGGGCACCTCTTAACCGCGCAACTCATTGTGCACCTAATTAATGGAATGAAAAATCATGGCCCCCTGCAAGCCCACACATCAAAGGACGATACCAACACACCTTCCTTCACACAGATAACCAGCCTCATACCATATGACTTCATTTGGGTTTTTGGACAAGTTATGTAATTGCTCCGTGCGTCAACAACACGCATGGACAGCGATGCTTTAGGCTACGGCTGAAAGCACCTGGGTGAAGGCAAAGGACTCTGGTTTCCCAGCTTGAAAAAATACAAGAGTCTCTATCTTCCAGCCACATAAACCAGGGCATACAGTATTCAGGGAAGCAGTGTCCCTTCAAGGGACTCTAATATACTCAACTGAAATCATAGCCAAAAAGATGTAAGGATCTTAGCAGGACACTAACTGAGGATCTAACTTCTCTGACTGATGGAGAGCCTGGCTTCTGGATGCTTTGTGACATAGCTTTCTCGTCTATCCCTGGTCCATCTGCCTGTCTCGTTCTGGGAGCTCCTGGACTCAGGTAGGTGGAGAATGTGAAAGCTTCTTGACTAGCATATGTCTCAAAGGGAAGTGCAGGGATTTTCCCACACCTCCAATGGCATGAGAAGGCATCTCAGGGAGGCTCACAGACACTGTCAGTTCCCTTTTCCCCGGAGTCACAGCTGATCGGCCCTTTACTAATATCTCCAAAGATATGATTGTTGCAGATACTAATAGCGCCGTCCGTATTCCGAGCGCCAATGCCAATAACGCTCGGGGTATTATCACTGTGAACACCAGGAACGACCGCTGAGATTGTCTCCAATAATGCCAGCACCCGCTGCAGAGACTGTCCTCGCTAATGCCCACCACCGTGACATCGTTAGAGCTGAAGAATAGGCCGAACTGTACCCAGAGGCAGGAGCCGGAGAGGCTTCCTTGAGGACAGAGAGGCTCACGGCTTGCCCTCGGGGTACGGCACTTCTAGAGAGATGCCACAGTGCGTAGGGCCAAGGGAGGGGCGGCGGGGTCCTCCTGGAGGGAGATGGGCCCCTCTGCTCCCTGGAGGTCTAGTCCCTTGGCATGCATCCCCACTCCCATGCCAGCGCCCTGCAGGGCACCCCCCGCCCCCCAGTCAGTTTCCTTGTAGCCTGTGCCGCACACCCAGTGGCTGAAGGACACACCTGGGTGTCTGCAGCCCATGCCTGAGGCTGCCTCCTGCCACTGGCCTGCCAGCTGCTGTGCTACCTTGGCCTGACCGCACACTTGGGCTACATCATCTTGACACATAATTATCTCTCCTATTCTTAATCATCTGAGCTGCTCCCTAATGCAAACTGGGCCTGGCTGCTTGGAGGCACCCAGGATGGGGGAGGGGGCAGAGCTGCAAAAGGTCTGCCTTTGCTCTCTCCTTTCCTCTCCCTTCCACCTGGATCCCACCGACAGGTCAACTGTGTGCAGTGGCCCGGGGTGGGCACAGGGGCAGGTCAGGGAGAACAGCCTTCCCTCACAGATGCTGCACTCTACCAGGGACATGGCGGCTCCACCGGCTTGCCTTGACTCCGAAGCGGGAGTCAAGGCAAGAGAACCATCCCCCCCCACCCCAAAAGAAGTAGGGCCTCGGATCCTCCTTGTCCCCTGGCTGGGCCCAGGAGGTAGGTGTTTAAGCCATAGGGGAAACCGAGAGCTCCCATTAGCCCTCACCTAGAAGATGCCAACTGCTTCCTGAGCTATCTCCCCGCTGCCATCACAGTCACCCTGCTGGAGGATGGCCTTCCCAAACCTAGCCCTGCTCTTGTCCCTTCCTGCTCAGACACTTACAGTGGCTACTCATGTCTGCAGAGCAAAGAACATGGTCCGGGCTCGGGCTGATCTCCTGTGGCCCTAACCCATACACTTAGCCTTAGCCTTCCCTCCCAGCCTTTCCCTCTCACCCCTTCAGCCCTGCCAGAGCACGCGTGAGTCTTCCCACCACAGCACCTTCTGGTCAGAAGGCACAGTCTACCAGATAGAATTTCACACTGCCATTGTCCCTGAACATGCCCCTGACCCATCATTCAAGTCCCTCCTTGAAATGCAGCCCTTCCCGCCAGGCTACTCCCTCCCGACTCTGGGTTCCCATGGTCTGCGGCCCAGACTTCCATCACAACACAGCTATCTGATGGGCCTTTCTGCTCTCTGGGCTCACCTGATTTACATGCCCCACTAGACTATAAGCTCCTTAAGGACAAGAATCATATCTTGTTCTGCTTTGGGATCCTCTAGCACCAAGCCTTTCTTGCCGCTGATGCACAAGAAAAGTTCACTGAATTGAAATGACTTGAAACAATGAAGGTGTTCAGTTGCAGGGAGGAGAGCTCTCTGTTCTGGGATGGCTGGGCCCAACCCTGGGTGGCCACAGCTTCCTGCACTGGCCTCCTCTCAGGAGGCCCACAGGAGCCCAGGAAACAGCGCATGTTTGGCCCCAACCACAGACGAAAAGGAAGAGTACACAGGGGAGTGGGGTCCTATGGCTTCCCCCGGCCCCGCCTGGTGGACATCTCACACTCTAAAAAATGCAGGGGCTGGTGGTGCAAGGGGAAGCCCTTGGGGCCTGGAGAAGAATCTTCCAAACCACTCAGGGTGCCAGGGCACCTGGCTAAGGCTGCAGTGTGGGAAGCCCCCAGGGAGGACTGGGACCTAGCGCCTTTCCGGAAGCCTCTCCCTGCCCATCAGCGGCTCTGCCGCCAAAACAACCACAATGAAATTTAGTGAGTGGCAAAGGCCGTGGCAGCCAAATGGGTTTCGATATTTTGGAAGAAGGAGAAATAGAGCCAGACAAGCTGTTTCCCTGTGAAACGAGGCCATTAGGGCTTCTGGAAGGAGGCCAGCACCGGGTCCTCACTGTCTTGCCAGACCCAGGCCTCTCCCATGCTCCGTCCCTTCCGCTGGAGGCTGGGACTTTCATACTCTCTTTGCCCTCAGCCTGGCCCCAGGGAATCTCACTTTTGTCCCTTTTCTCCATTCCTTACCCTCGAACGCTACCCCAATCAAGGGCTTGTCTATGCTTGGGATGGCCATGTGATTTACTGTCCAAACAGGACATTTTTGAGAGAAAAAAGAGATGCCGATGGGCCAAGATTCAGAGACAAAAGGCATAAATTGGGACTGTCCCGGCTAATGGGATATGCAGTCCCTCTTTATGTTCATCTCTAGAGGGTTCTGTCTATTTCGTGGGAGGTACTCTTAAAATCATACACCCTCCCTACATCAGAAGGTTACTGCTTCCCCAGCAGGGACCACGAGACCAGGATTGGAAGCAGACTCCAGACACTGGTGTCTCCACCGGCCTGGGCTTGTGGGCCCTGTGCCCTGGGCCTTTCTCTCATCGGAAGAGAACCAGATGGTCACCAAGGGACTCCTCGTGTCTCAACATTTGTAAAACGCCTTCTCCCAAGCTCCTGGCCACCACTCCCTCTTCTTGTCCTTTCCCCTCTTCCTCCTCTTCATTTCTCCCTCCCCTGAACTCCCTGCCCAACATTCGTGGCTGCACCTTGAAGCATTACCTGGAATGGGGGGGGCGGGGGAGGGCCAGACAAGAGCCCGAGTGGTGTCCCCTCCCATAGGGCAGAGTACAGAAGGCCCATGTCCAGCTCCCTGAGTGGTTTCAGTGAGGGCGGAGGAGGGGGGACAGAATCCATGTGTCACAGAGAAAGGACACCTGGGTCAGCTGCATGTGATGTCATGCCCCCATCTTCTGATGGGTTGGGATTAGGTAAGAACAAGGGCAGATTGGTCTTTAATCCCTGGGTCAGAGATAAGCTGTCCCCCAACTTCCTGACACCTCCCAAGACACACAGCTCATGCTCCCACCCTTGCACCCCGCTGGGATGTTAGGGGCAGTCCCAGTGGAAGAGGAGGCCGCTGAGGCTGCAGAGCAGATGGTGAAGCTGATGGCCAGCAGCCTGCCTCCCTCTCCAGGAGCCAGCAGGGCAGTGGGGGGACCTGGGCTTTGCTACTAAAACTGATCTCACAGCAGAGCAGCTGCGAGGCCGGGCCGAAACCGGAGCTCCGAGTCCAAGGACAAAGCATGCACAGGGAAGCCAAGCCTCTTCCCTCCTCCCTACCTTCATCACGTTTCCTCTTCTCACCATTGGAGCGAGGGATCCCCAGGATCCCATTGATGGAGTAGGATCCCACTGGATCATTGGAGGCGCTGGAAACAGGAGGGGAGGCCGTACTGGGAACTGGATGAGAGTAAGGAGGAAAGGCCATCAGGATAACAGCTGTGATCGCAGGCCGAAGCCCCAGGACTGGCGGCAGAGAGGGGCAGAGGCAGTAAGAGGGACAGGGAGCTCGTAGTCCCCTTTGTCCTCTGAAGTTTACGGGGAGCGCAAGGCTCTACAGCCCCAGGTCTTCACCCCAGAGACTCCGCTGGGCCCTTCAACCCACTTCCTGAGGATGGAGGGAAACACCAACCCTGACTCAATCCCGAGAGTGACTCAGTGTTTCTGCAGAAAGCGCAGCTCCTAGCAGGCCTCCCTGCATAGCCAGTCACCCCTGGGGCCGGCCTACCTTTCTAAGCACACCCCCGCTCGCAGTCTCTAGGCCCCTGGCCGGCCTCTACCAACTTTGTTTCAGAGGCAGCGGCTTTCTAGGCTCTGTCTCGGCGCCTCTAGGAGGTACAAGAATGGGCATGATATTACCCAGGAGGCCGTGGCTCCTCTCTACCAGTTGCTTCTGGACTTGAAATCACTTGAGAAGCTCCTCATTTCTCCCTCAGGGCACAGGTCAGTGAAAACACTCACTGTACAGTGATCAACTCGGGTACAGCCTGGCCCAGCCCTGCTTCCCGGCACACGCTGTAGCATGGCCTCAAAAACTACAGCTCCTGCCAACTTCAGGGGGGCTTGGACCAGCCACTCTACCTCCTGCTGGTCCAGAGAGAAGGGGACAGCTGCCAAGAGGGGCAGCGGGAGAAGGAGAACCACATTTCAGCCCCTTATGCCCCAGGCCACATCTATGGCTATAGCCCCACCAAGCACCCTTGGGTCAAAGGGAAGACTATATGGCAGGGGACATTAGCTGGGGTTGAGGTGGGCCTGGGTCATGTCTCCAAGAGGCATGAGCAAGGATCAGTACATAAGGAGGCTGAAGCAGCAGAGTACAGACGGGAAGGGAGAGAGAGAGATCAAGAAGAGACGGGTTAAGAGGAAAGAGGCCATGAGGAGCAGAGCAGAGAGGGAGGAACAGATCCAGAGCCACACATGCAGAGAAAGGGAAAGGCAGAGAGAGGAGGGAAAAGAGAGAAGGGAGAGGAGGGGAGAAAAGAAGAAAGAATTTGAAAAATTACATGTGGTAAGAAGGTAGATAGGAGAGAAAGAGGCTAGTGGAGACAGATAAAAACAAAAGATGAGGAGGGAGGTGGAAGGGGGAGAGGAAAAGCTAAAGGATGGGGACACCTGGGTGGCTCAGGTGGTAAGTGTGCCTTTGGCTCGGGTCATGATCCCAGGGTCCTGGGATCGAGCCCCTCATGGGGCTCCCTGCTCAGCGGGAAGCCTGCTTCTCCCTCTCCCACTCCCCCTGCTTGTGTTCCCTTTCTCGCTTTGTCTCTCTCTGTCAAATAAATAAATAAAATATTTTTTAAAAAAGCTAAAGGAAAATCTTGATTTAGACAGAGACACAGACAGAAAAGGAGCTGTAAGGAGATGTGGGTAGAAGGCAGAGAACAGTTCTGGTGAGTGAGTCTCTTGGGGAGATCCTGACCTCTAGGAGCTTAGGAAGAGTGTGGGCTGGGAAAGAGGGCCTGGGACCTCAGGTAGATGGGCAGGTGGACGGTTCTGCAGGGGGGAGAGTGTCTGGCTTTCCTAGGTGGGGCCCCACCTCCTCCCTTCCTTAAGCTCTCTTACCAATGGTGTGGCCGGGGGCAGTCACTCCCGTCCCAGCCCCATCCGGTGTTGGGTGGAAAGGCTGCTGAACTTTGGTCCTGATGATCCTGCAACAGCATCACAATAGCATCACACACCACTTGCCTACTCCTGCTGGCACCAGCTCCAGCCCAGCCCCGCACAGGGCCTCTCCCAAGCTTCCCAGCTCCTTCCTCATCCCTCAGTTTCCTGTGCCCCCCTCGCTGACTGCTGTGAGGCATGAGCCGCCAACACCCCCGCCCCTGCCCCAGGGCTCTGCAGAGCCAACCTAGTGCAGCTGGACAGAGGCAGTCTGCATGCTCTCCTGCGGTGTGCATCGTCTTAGCTGCAGCTTGGTTTTCGGTGGCAAGGACTGGGGCAGCAGAGTGAGTGGAGCACAGCATCCTTCCCTTTTCTGGGGGTGGGGACGGCCCTGGTGGCTTGTTGCCCACCCTTCCCTCCTTGACCACATGCAAAGCTCCTCTGAACAGGACTCCCTGGGTCTGGAGATCATTTTGGATCTGGCTTTCCTAATGGGACTGTACCACAGTCCTTCAGAGTTGGGGGACAGAGTAAGATTTCCCTATGTCTTGAGCTAAAAAAAAATAACCAGGAAAGGGCTGGGTCACAGGTGGCCCTTTTTGTCCCTGGGATTCCAGCACAGCTCACGGTCCCTTTACCAAATACCAGGCCCGGAAAAGCTTCTTCCTGTGTCCATGCACTGCCCAGCTCCTGCCCAGCTCACTGGCCCAATGATTTGCCTTTCTGGGGTCTTACGTGGATCACAGGTTCTTTACTAGCCTAGTTGAAAAGTCTGGCACCCACCCTGTATGCCCTGGCGGGGGATGGGGTGGAATCAAACACCCCAGGGCTGCGAAGAGCCTGCCTGTCAGTGATGTGAGGAGCCCGCGGCTCAGTGATGCCGAAGACCCAGGCCAGGACCAAGGAATGCTCCCCTCTGCCCACTGGTCCGAATAGGTACCCTTGAAAGCAGCTTCTCCCATGGCATTGCCCCTCCCTACACAGAAGCGTGGGGGCCACGTTCACCCAAACGAGCCAGGTGAGTCAGAAGCCGTGAGCAGACCCCGCTCTGGTTTAAGTGAGCGCTCACGGGAACAGAGTTAAGGCGCCTGCCTCACTGTGCTAGAGGTAAAGCTGGATGGAGCAAGGACACGCACCCAGAGAAAGCTCAGGAGCCCCAAGGGGCCTGCGAGTAAACGTTAGAAAGAGGAAGAGTAGGATCCCAGCCCCTCGCAGGTGGGGGACTGGGAAAGAAGTCCCTGAGGAAGTAGATCTTCACGTAGACCTTCAGTGGAGGGCAGGGCTGAATAGAGGAAGGGACTGAGGGCAGGGAGGGGCGTGGAAAAGGCAGCAATTGGTCTGGCGGGGGCCCTGAGTCCTGCTTCTGACTCTGCCTCTCAACAGCCACAAGAGCTCTGGGGCTCATCAATCAGTCTCTTGGGGCCTCAGTTTCTTTGGCTGTAAAGTAAAAAGGTGGGACTACAGGATCTTGAAGGGCTCCTTCCCAGTGAAAAATATTACGGTTCTAAGATGAGCAAAGCAGCCGTGGTGGGGTAGGGTGGGAGCATTATAAGCAGGTGCTGGAGGAAGGGAGGAGAAAGGCATGGAAGCCAAGTTAGTTTTAGGGGTTAAAGCCCAGACTGGCCAGTCAGGAGCAGTGGAGGTATGTAAAGGAGAAAGAGGAAATAAGGCTGAAAACTTGGAAGTAATGATGGTAAAAGTGATTTTCCATCTGTTCATCATCTAGTAGGTGCCCAAATTATATGCAATTTATATCACTTATACATATAACGGCTCCTTCTCCCAACAACCTCCCGAGTAGATACTATTCTCATTTTGCAGGTTGAAAACCAAAGCTGACAGAGGTTAAGTGGCTTAGTCAAGACCACACTGTTGGTGAGGGCAGAGGTAGAACTCTGTCCCTAAAACAGGTGCTCTCCGTGACTTTGTCACACTTCTCTCAACACGCAGCAGCCAGGGTTAGAGTGAGTCTCAATCCGGGCTTGATCTCGAAATTAGAGATCCAGGTAAGGCAGCACACAGGCACGAGGTCTCAGGAAGGAAAGGAAAGAGTCTGCAAGACATTGTGAAGGCAGAATGACCAGGATTTAGCAACTGGCTGGAGTCAACCACGGCTCTAAGACCCTCAGTTCTGGGGACAAGGAAGGCTGGTGCTTTGTGCTGCTGTCAGGAGAGGATAGGGAGGGAGGTGGCTGGTTTTGTCTTGGGCTTGCAGTGTCTGGGGTGGTAAGGGAGTGTCCAGCTGGCACAGTAGGCACACATCTTAGACTGTCAAGGAAGAGGGTATTGATAGAGACAAGGGACCTAAGGAGCAGGTGTCTGGAGGGCACCCACCCTCACAGGCTGAGGGAAAGAAACCTGACCTCGCAGAGGGCTCAGAATTGGTCACATTGGAAATGGCAGGACCAGGATGGGGCCATTTCACCTAAGTCATTGGAGAAGAACGTTTCCAAAAGGAGAGTATAATTCGCAGCATGAATGACAATGTAAAGACTGGAGGGAACTGGGAATAAGAAGAGGCACAGATTTGGGAATCTGGGGGACACAGTCTCATCAAAGCAACTGGGACAGGACAGAAAGAGGTTAGGGAGAGAACAGGAGGAGAGGGAGGCAGTGAAAGTAGACCAGTGCCTTCAGAAGTCTGTAGGAAAGGAGAGGAGAGAAAGTGTGGAAGCCAGTGGGTGGAACTGGTGGCTGAGGGGGAGGGAAGGCCGTTTGAGGTAGGAAGGACCTGGATACATTGGCAGGCTGAGGAGGAAGAACTAGGGGGAGAGCCTGAAGTTACCTGGCAGAATGCAGATGACTGAGAAAACAAGGCAGAGCAAGGAGAGGAAGCAGGAAGAGCTGGTGAGAGATGGTGCATTTTGAGGTGGCTAAAAGCTTTGAAAAGGAGCTTTTACAGCTCCTTTCTCTCTGCACTGCAGAAGGCAAGTTCATCTCCCTAGAGCTGGGGAAAGGTTTGGAGCATGATCACAATGGGAAAGATCAGACAGGAGCCGAGGCCCGTTGAGACTGGTCTATAGGAAAAGTCTAGAAGGGGGCTGTGCAGCTCAGAACAGCCGCTTTGAACTCATTGCAGCAAAAGCTTCTGGGATCTCACTGGGCCTGCCGTGGGGGGCTCTGGACTGCAGGTTGGTGAGCCCTGGACTAAGGAAACCCCAGGGCTGGGGCTGGTTGACTCAGATAACTGGATGGCCTTGCAGAGTTTCTATCTTTGTTACCAAGAGCCTCTGACCCCTGGGGCACTGGTGTAGATTTAGTCGAGGCAGCAAGTGATGGAAAATCACTACTCCCTGACAGCGGCTTGGGGATCCATGGGAGAGGAGCTGGGCAGGGCGCCTGCGTGAGTTACTTGTCTTTTTGGTATCCATCCATGCCCCCCCCCCCCCAGGAAGTGGGCACTTGCTAGACTCCAGAGCTGATCTGGGGAAACTTAAGAACTAGAATCGTGGATACCTGGTGGTTATTGATTGCTGACCTGGAATCCTGTACACGACTGACAACGCAGGGGATTATCACCAGAGCTTAAAAAGATAAAGTATAGGACTGCCGGGGGTGACTGTCTGATACTACTTTCCCGTTTCTCTTCGTTCTCTTTCCATCTTTTTCATTCTTGGCACTGCAAGATGGCCGGACACATGCATGTCCTCCTCGGCCCCAGGCGGGTCGGGCCCTCAAGTCAAGTGTGCAGGTAAAGATCTTTGGGGGATCAGTGGGGAGTCCGGGAGCCGCCCTCTACTAGGCGGCTAGCAAGTGCCATTTCTTGTTGCCATGGGAAAACGGCCCTGTCAGGACCCCTGCTCCCTACTTCTCTTTCCAGCATGTTCTCCTTCACAGGGATGGGCTCTTCCTCCCCAACCTTTCCTGGCTTGGCCTGAGCCCAGAATGAGGCACTTGAGGAGCTTGGCAAGGGTGTGACTAGGGTCAAGGGATGAAGGGGGTGGGCTCTGGGCCCAGTCTGCCTGAGTCTCAGTCCCAGCTCAGGAGACTCTCTCTTATGAGACCCCTGACAGTTTCTTACTCCCTCACCTATAAAAGAGGATAGTAATACTGTCCACCTCCCAGGATTGTTGTGAGGTTTAAATAAGATAATGCAAAATAAATAAATAAACAAACAAACAAGATAATGCATGTCAGATGGTTAGTATGATGCTTGGCTCAGTAAATGCTAGAGCTAATAATAATAACGACGTCTAGGGGTAGCCATGTTCCTGTGGGTGGCCATCAGGACCAGCTGCCTTCTATTTAGGGCTGAGTCAGGTGCAGGCAGGAGGCCTCGAAGCCCGACATGGTCCAGCCCGGTCAGTGCCGCAGCGATGGGGGCCCCCAACAGAGCACCGAGAAGACAAGAAGCAACAGCAGCAGGTGTCGCAGCCTGACCCCAAAAGAGGCGCATCAGAGAGATTCTCAGCGAGACAGACTAGCGTCCTCCGCCCAGGATCCCTGGGAGGGATCCGCAGACAGCATGAGCCCCAGCAGATGCCAGGGGGCTGTGACTGTGCTTCCGAGTATAAGTGACAAGGCGGGTGAAGTCACTCTTTCCTTGGTTAAATTCCCAGGCCTCCACCTCCCACCAAGCTGGAGATCAAAACAGTTTCATCAGCCCTGTGAATTAGAATGAAAGCAGGTAATGAGTCTCCTATTAACAGTTTGCTAAGCTCATGGAGAAACCGAGGAGCTCTCAACATTCTAAGAAAGCGCCAAGGAAATCCTCTTCTGGTTCTCCTCCTTCTCCCACTTCCTCTTCCTCCTCTTCTTCCTTCCTCTATGTTTCATTCTCTGTCTCTCTGCCCCGTGGCTCTCTCTGCCTGTCTGTCGGTCTCCCTTCTCTGGGTCCGTCTGTCTCTCTGCGCCCCATAGTCCCACTGTGCTGTGTGAGGTTATTGATTCCTGGGAGCTGGGGGAAAGCAGGAGGCAGGGCTGGGGTGCAGGCTCGGGGATGGAAATAGAAGGCTATAAATTATTTGTGACAGGAAAGCAATAGTGGCAGAGTGCTGAGCACAAGTCCTGTGTCACTATTAGATTCCTTTTAGCCTGATGACACTGTAAAAAAGGTTAAGTGTCTGCTGGAATCGTACACCTGGGGGGCCGGGGCAGCCTAGGAGCAGAACAAGCCACTGAGAGCAGGTATATCAATTCTCCAGGCCAATAATATTCCACTCATTGATCGCCACGCAAAGTTCAAAAATCTCATTACAGCCAGGCAGACCGGGAACTTTTTACAAATCAATAGAATGATATAATGTATGTATACTTAGTACAAATGTATCTATTCATCTATCCATCCATCCACGGTCCGCCTCAGGGTTTCCAAGTTAACCTACCCATCATATTATGTTATGTTATGTTTGATATTATATTGCATTGTATTATATGATAATAAATGGTGTGCAAAAACTCCCCCTGAGGTGGAGGCGAGGAGAGGTCCTATTAGCATCGAGGTGACCTCAGACAGCTCACCTTGGAGAGAGTTAGGTGACAGCACAGCCAGGGCGAGGCTGGTCAGGATTTCTAGGAGCAATGTTTCCTTAACAGGAGCCCCAGGAATAAAATCCATTGTCTACTGAGTAGTTACTATGCGTTAGGCAATGCTCTACGTGCCCCAAACAGTTTACTTAATCCTCACAACAACCCATTTTGGATATACGGCGTGTTGCAATTTGCCCAACGTCACCCATTTAATAAATGGCCAAGTCTGGGGTTTGAACTCAAGGAAACTAAATGCAAGGCCCACGCCCGTAACCACCACACTAGCCTACCTCCAGAAAAGAAATACCCTGTAGCCCAGAATCCAAACTCCTGGATTCTATTTCCAGTCTCTTCTGTTGTGTTCTGAGAAACAAAGGGTAGGGGGCTCCCTGAGAGTTAGTATTCCCTTCTCTAAAATGGGAGTAATAACACCTGTAGGAACCAGTCGCTGACAACATGATATATACATGGGATCTCCAAACACGTCCCCATAAAATCCTGTCTGGCTGCCTGGAGAAGACGGCTTTCCCCGCGATGAAATTACTTCTTAGTAGAACGGCAGGTTGGTCCCAGGCTTGGCCATATTACTGGTTTGCTGAAAGGGTCTTTAGGGCAAGAAGTCAGGTGTCTGTATACACGTGCCATGGACATGTATAAATCAGTTCAAACTGTCCTAGGGTAGACTGCCCACTTCAGAGTTTTTGCAGAAAATATTTCATTCCTCGCAGAGGGAAAGTCTGTCCTGATTTGGTAAATCGAGGGAACTCCAGGGGCCAACAATGTCTCAGCCTGGCTGGCCCCACAGCCCACCAAGCCAGGGGAGTGGTGGGCGGGGCCTCCTTGTGCGCCCTCGGGCTTCCTGGGTATTAGAGGCTGGATCATTCCAGAGGACCAAATGATATTTGCTTCAGCAAAGGGCATTTTGCACATAACTGTTTCAACACAGGCCTTTGAGAACTGCCTCTGCCGGGTGCATGTCCCGGGCTGAGCCCTGAGTCCAGCTGGAACAGCTCAAATAGCTGGAGACTTTTCATGGCAGAACTTCATGAATTGTTGAACTGTCATAGATTATTCAGGAAAATGTCACCTCCCCTAAAAATGGTTCCTACCTCCCCGTCCTCCTGAGAACTTTGAAGAACTAGGATTTCCCCTCCGTACATCCCAGGAACTAAAGCCCTCACATTTACGACCGCCCCCTCGCAGAGGAAACAGCATCCGCCCAACCTTGGTGCAACGTCGTCTTCCTAGGCTCCGGCTCGCAGTCTGTGCAGGTCAGGGTGGCTCGCCCACACCCACTCAGACCCCTGCAGGTTTCAGCGCGGACAACCACCCACAGGTCAGGCAGGGTCTGTGCGTGAACATGGCCGCGGACGGGAAGCTTCCGGCAGGAACTTCCGTTCTGGCTAGAGCATGGTAGAGCTGGAATGCTGGGCTTCCGAGCTTAACGCCTCCCCTTCCCCTCCCCGCCCCCCCCCCCCAAATGCGCCAAGAGCTTCTGCCTTCTTTGTTGCTTCTCAGAAGGCATGACTGAGCTCCAAGAGATGAAAAGCTTGCCGAAGAGTTTCCTCAAACCACTGTCCTTGAACCACCTGCGTTGGAATCCCCTGGGGTGCACTTTAGCCCTCCTGATTAAAATGTCTGATGGTGTTAAAACCCAGGACTCTGTATTTAAGCAAATTGCCCAGATTATTCTTAAATCCTATAATATCTGAGAACACTGGCTTAAGCCAGGGGGTGAAGAAACCACCCTTGTGGTAATACAGGGGAGCCTTGAGAGGGTTGAGAGAAAGTCTTAGAAGGCTCAAAGTTTCCTTACTCCTATCTGTCCATCGACATTTCTCTCCATCTGCTGATCCTGACTCCCACTGACCCAGGAACCAAAATTCAAGAAGGTATCACAGTTCCTCCATGGAAACTAAACTAGAGGTTAAAAATAAAAATAATTTCAAAATAGGTTTTTGTACATTGTCGGATGCTAGATTCCCGCTAGGTTCCTTGGCTATCACCTTAAATAGTATTTCTTTAGATATCCTGCATCAACTTAGCCTTCTAAGACTGGCACTACGGGCGATAATCCTTCCACCACGTGTCCCCGGGAGCCCAGGCCAGATACAATTTACCAGGCTAGATGGGCCATGGGGCTGGCCCAAGGGGGCAATAGTGATGGTTTATATGATGAATGGTAAGCATATGGATTGATTTAACTTCAAGATATGCATAGGTTTAAAAATTAAGGGGCAATGTGTTTAACTAACCATTTGGAAACCAGTCTGCAGTGCATGCCAAGCCCAGAGCGTGACCAGACTAGCTCCTTTCACCACCAGCCCTGCCCTCATCTGTCAGGGCTTCCGGGCTAGAACTGGGGTCCACCAGCTGTCCACCCCATAATCCAGCTTGGGAAGTCCAGAGGCTAGAAGATTGGCCGGATGTGATGGTGAAAGAGGTGCCGTATAGCCTCACTTCTGGGACCAAGTCCTCCCTGCCCATGCTCCGTGTCCCTCCCTGGCAAGCCCACCTCCCTAGGCAAGCAGAAGGAAGCCTGGAGGAAGTGCCCTGAGCCGCAGCAGAGGTGGGGCCTGACCTCCTTGCCTCTTGCCCCTCCCACCTCTGGCCCAGTGACTCCAGTATTCGAAAACAATCCATAGGTCTGTCTCCTGAAAGAATGTGACGTGGCTAAACCCTACAATTGCTTCCTATTACCAACAGAATCAATTCAAAATTCCTCAGCCTGGCCTTCAAAATCTTTCCCAATCTGGCTCCGCCCTGGTTTTCCAATCTATTTCTCTCCGCACCCCTCTTGCCCTCAGGGTCTAGCACAGAGCTGAAAGCTTGTCTCCTTGCTTACTCAATTCACACTGAGTCCTCCCCTAGACCCTGAGCTCTACACGGGCAGATATCACACCTATTTCTCTCACTAATGTATTTCCAGCACCTAGCAATGGTGCCTGGCAGAATGTTAGCGCTTAAAAACTATTTGCTGAATAACAAATGAAGGTTATTATTAATAATGATAAAGACAACATCTTCGGGAATGGAGTGTACTAATATACATTCACTGTGTACCAGGCACTGTGCTAAGCACTTTACATGAATTAATTTATTTCTCACAACTTCTTTTTTTTTTTTTAAGATTTTATTTATTTATTTGTCAGAGAGAGAGAGAGAGGGCGAGCACAGGTAGACAGAGTGGCAGGCAGAGGCAGAGGGAGAAGCAGCTCCCTGCCGAGCAAGGAGCCCGATGTGGGACTCGATCCCATGACGCTGGGATCATGACCTGAGCTGAAGGCAGCCGCTTAACCAACTGAGCCACCCAGGCGTCCCTTTCTCACAACTTCTTAGGAAGATTATTATCCCTATTCCACAGATGTGGAAACCGAGGCTCAGAGAGGTTAAGTAACTGACCCAAGGGCACACAACTGTTAGGCAGCAGAACCAGGATTTTTAAACCGGGGAACCTGGCTGCAGAACCCATGCAGCTAACCACTGGGTGGAATAGCTCATACCCAGAACAGACGGTAGAATCTAGGAGAGGCTGGCCCAATAGAAGAGCTGCATATAATACTAGTAAAAGAAGTAACTAGAACTTATTTCATATTCACTAACTGACAGCCACTGTGACAAATGCATCTGCTCATTTTTTTAAAAATTTATTTATTTGACAGAGATCACAAATAGGCAGAGAGGCAGGCAGAGAGAGAGGTGAAAGCAGGCTCCCTGCCGAGCAGAGAGCCCGATGTGGGGCTGGATCCCAGGACCTGGGATCATGACCTGAGCCGAAGGCAGAGGCTTTAACCCACTGAGCCACCCAGGCACCCCGCATCTGCTCATTTAAATCCTAGCTGTAACTCTGTTAAATAGGCATGTTCTCTATGATGCCAAGGAGACAAGAGTGGCTGAGCAATTTGCCTAAGGTCAAGTGCTCAATAACACTGGAGCCAGACTTTGGGTGCAGGCCTGGGACTCCAATGTCTTTAGACTGAACAATATGAACTCTTCTGGAAATTTCTTTATTAATAGTTATCTGTGTTTGTTAACTATTTGGGCCTCATCTTTTCCCATCTATGATCTAGACAACTGAGCAAATATATGCGTAGACAACGGACAGAACCTGCGTATAGCAGCGATTCTGAACATGCTTAGCCTCTCCCCTGTGTTTGATGAGCAGTGCGTCTGTGTTACAAACGAACCACAATTTTAGGTTAAGTCTATGGTTTCAGTATTTATATGCACTGGGAGGTTTTGGGTGTAGAGTTTCCAAATACTCTGTATCTATTTATCTACTTACTTAGTTTCGGAATCAAGTACGTGAGTGTGTAATGGTACCGCACACCAAAGTGTTTCTATGTTTCTAGAAACTACTACTGTGATTAGTGTATCTTTATATTCATGTAGGCTCTGATGCATTGATCCACAATTTATAATACTAGGTATATTTGTCAAAACCTACTTCATGAATTTCTGCCCCAGTTATGCCTATTTCTGTCAAATATGTAAGCCACAGTCACATTCTGCACCAGTCCCTTTCCAGAGCATCTGGGATTCTCACATCACAACTGTGTTTTTATATTGGTCCATGCATCGGTATTGATGTGCATAGATGTGCACTTGTACACCTGTGTATCTCTCTGTCTATGGCTAGGACGTGGTGGGGGGGATGTGGAAATGAGAGAATTATTAAATGCCAAGTAGATGTGCAATAAATTCCATTGATTTTATAAACTCCAACTTGTCTTCAGTCTCCTTCCATTCTTTATCCTGGGGGCATTGCAACAAAAACCTATTTTAAATACCTTTACTTCCCCCCCCTCCCCAAAAAAGTGTCAATATTTTATTTGGATTTTTAACTTCACTCCATAACAGTTGTTTGACCTCCTGACTCGTGCGAGTCACATAAATTCTGGGACTTTATTCAGGAGCCATGTTCCTGCTATTGAATAAGCAATTTGGGAGGGTGAATTAATGACTTGTGCTGTTGCTGGAAAGTCCCTGAAGAAATATTAAAATTGCTTGCAGACTGAATCGATACTCAGTGAACACCCAGCAAGACGGCCTCGGCTCTGGAATGGCCACCGAAGGCAGGGCTTAGTGGAGGAAGGGGAATTCCTGCACCCAGCTCGGTGAGCCCCCGCTCCCGCGTCCCCCCCCGCAACATCTCCCTCCATCCCTGGAGCTCTGTCATTTTCAGTAACAGCAAAGTCTTATTAAACCCCAGCCAGGATAGAGCTGATTTGTCCTGTCTCAGGAAGCAGGCTCAGGGGACAGTTTATTCTCTTACTAGCAACCAGAGCCCAGAGGCCTTATTGAAGGTGATGGTCTGGACACATCCACCTGCTGGAGAGACGGGATGGCGCTGCTGCTTTCTGGCAGGCTGTGCTGTGCCTGGGGATTGGCTGGGCACTGAGCTCGGGGAAGCTGTGGCCGTGACCATTTTCTGCTGGGCGTGCAGAGGGGCTGGGGGCTCTATGGCCCGGCGCCGGCTCCAGCTCTGCGCATGCGTGACCAGCCTTCGCTGTTGCTCGGGCAGCCACACGATTTCAGCCTTTGTGTATGGGTGTGCCTGTGGGATGGAGAGTTTGAATTGTGTTGGGTGTACGCTGTAGTGCATTGTGCCCCGATGCATTCCTGCAGCTGGCTTAAGGTTTGTTACTTGGTGTTTTGTGATATTGTATTGAGGTGACGGCACTTTGTGTAACACTGAGCTGGAGGAATGTGGGTATTGTTTAGCAGCAATGTCTGGGTTTCTGCTTTGAATTATTGTGTTCGTTGATCATATCAGCATCTTTTTTTTTTTTTTTTTTGTAATGTATGTCTCAGAGATTAGGTTAATGGGTGTCTCCTTGGTGATGTGGGTTGAGTAATGATGTTGAATCTGGGTGGTGGTGTAGGATTCGATAATTGCTTTCTCATGTGGTTGTGGGAGGTGGGTGAGAGGGCCCATCCTTTAGCTTTTTCAGCTTGCTCCAGCTTGGTCATTTGCCCTGCTGCTTTCCAGAAGGAAGATTCTAGAGATTGGGGGGGGGGGATCTCTTCTCGAGGACCAAATGCACAGTTCTGTCCTGTTGGAAGCCAGCTGCCCCTGATCCATGAACACTTCTGACACAGGTCCTGGTAACACCTTGCCTACATCTGCCTGATGGGTCAAAGCCCGAAGCTGGACTCAGTGCCTACTGAAAGTCTCGGTCCCTGATATGACAAGAGGAGGATGGATAGGAGTAAACTCCCCGATTCCAATGAACGTGAACCCAAGTCCAGCATGAACTCTAGCTCCCCAGTCCACTAGTCTCCATGACTCTGGCCATCAGCACCTTCTTCCTTCCCAGCATCCCCTGCACTCACAGGGCCACACCCACAGGAGAGTATGGCAACACCTCATAGACGTGACTTCCTACCAAGGTGTGGGGTCTCTGTTCTGAGCTTGTCAAGAGAAGGGCATGAGGCTGTAAGATATACAGAGCCCCACAAGAGACCGTAGATACCTGCCTTTCCTCTGATGGAAAGTAATAGGAAGTAGGGAGTGCTGGAGGAGCACATGGGTTTTAGAACCAGTATTGCCTGGGTTCAAATCCTAGTTCTGCTGCTTAGCCTGTAACCTGAGTAAGTTATTTAACGTCACTGTACTCCAGTTACCTCATCTACAAACAATCCTATAAAGCCCTATGGGGTTGTTTACGAGGCTTAAATCAATTAATACATGTGACATGTTTATAATGATTTCTGCTATAGTAAGCACTTGTTAGCTACTATTATTATGAATATAAGGGCTTACCAAGTAAAGGAGCCATAAGATTTGCCTATGCACGTGTACAAGCACATCCACATGTGTGCTAATATACATAAAACCCTAAGATGAGTAAAGGTATGTGTGTGCTTTAAGCAGAGAAGTGCAAAAACTGCAGTCAGGTAGCATGGAGAGAGGAACTACTTCCCTCCTTGGCCCTCTGTTCCATTTGGACAGGGGCAGGAGCTGGGACACGATAAATTTCACCACTGCCCATCTCCAGACCAAGGTTGCATCCGGCCCTGTGAGGACAAATAGGCAGAAAGGAAAATGGTGGCCCTTAAACATTTTACAGTTAGGAAAAAAAATCCAAAGACAATTGAGTTCTCAGGATCCAAAGTTAGCTCATGTAAAAGATTTCCTTTCTAATTTAAAAAATCAGAACGTTGGTCAGGCAATAGGTATAAATAAGGGATAGTGAAATCCAGGGGTCAAGTTGGGAAATAAGGAAAGGGTAGGAAAGGAATCAGATCAGTGAATATGAAGGCATTTGGGTGTGGATCTTACGAAAGTCCATTGAGCTGAACTTGGCTACCTACCCAGGCCAAAGGGGCAGGGAGAGCTACAGGCAAGAATGGGACTGGGTGCTGGGCTCAGTCCATGGACCTTCCCATAAAGATGGGGAGCCAGAGCACATCATCGTGAGGTTGGAAAACTTTGGTTTTCATCTTTGCTCCTGTTATGCACAGAGTAAGTAGAATTTGTACTTGTCTAGTTACTGTGAGCTATTGTGCCTAATACATTAAGCCCAAAGTAAATTTTTTCTCCTGAATTTGCTCCTTAAAATCTTCTAGCTCTTAACAGCGAAAATAACTGCACTGATTATCAACCTCCCATGCTTCCCTGAAATATACACAGATGTGGGACAAGAGTAGCAGGTTGGTTTGTACTTATCAAATATTGACTTACTTCCCCTCTCCTCTCTCTTTATCCTTTATCTTACCTTTACTTTTTCTCCTCTCTTCCCTTCCTCTTTCTGTTTACCTTCCTTCTCTTCCCTCTATGGCATTTAAGAATCAGAGGAACCCTTCAAGCCCATAAAATAAGGATTTTTTTTTCATGACTGTTTCACTTTATCTTTTTTAAAAAATGACAAAATGCAAAGCACCACAACCCATGAAAATGTCACGAAGCCCAGAAAATGCCAACCTTCAACTCCTCAACCACTAGTAGGCTAGTAGGAGTGTGCAGGCATAGGAAGTTTATATACACACACATGCACGCACGCGCACACACAACCATAGAGGCTGGGGTCTCAACCAACGAGGACAAAGGGGGCAACTACCTGACTAATTCTGTTCAGTGGTCAGATAACTGACTCATCGTGGGCTTTTTTCCCTGCACACACATAAAACAGGCCCTTTCCTAAATCCGGCTGGGCTCGTAGTGGACCATAATTCTCAATGGCATTCACGATACACATTTCTGTTCACAGAATATCCTTTCAGTTCAAGCTTCTTTATTTAAAAGAGGTCACTGTTTGTGCACACACAAGCCAGAAGTCACACACGTTGATGCAGACACAGAGCAAGATCATTTGGTGACTATGACCGCCATAATAACAACTCACATGTATCAAACACTTGCTAGGTGCTGGGTGCAGTGCCAAGGTGTGTGGATTAACTCGGGTAACCCTCCCGAGAACCTACGAGAGAGCTGTATGGTGGGCCCCACGTTAGATGCGTGAAGAAACCGAGGTCCAGAGAGGAGAGGAGATTTACCTAAAACCACATAGCCAGTCAGTAGGGAAGTTGATTCGAACTCCAGCCATCGCTCCCAGAGCCCACTTTCTTACATTGTCTGGGTTACATATGTTTGTGTGAACAGCCAGGCAAATAGCAGGTGCTCAGCAAAGGGTTTCTGAATGGACAGATGAAAGTATAAATGAATGAAAGACCATGCCTCCTAAGAACCCAATACTCTCCTTTAAGATGGCCCCGTGTATTCCATTACGGAAGCCAGGCCTACCGGACAGCTTACCCTCATCTGAACGAAGTGATCTACCCTCCCAACCAGCTTTCCAGGGAGAGCGCCCACCAGCTATGCTTGTTCAGATACCAAATTCTCTAAACACCAACTCTCCATCTGCCTCTCAAGTCCAGACCCGTCTCCTTGTAAGCCAGAAATCAGACCCAAATGCATCAAAGACGCTTTCTAACCACGACACTTTGTCACCTAGACTATTTTCCTCTGCAAACAGGTGTTTCCCAATGAAATGCAACACCAGTGAAATGAAAATGAGTGTCGATGCCTGGATAAGAACTAAGAAATCTGATCAATTGGGGCGCCTGGGTGGCTCAGTGGGTTAAAGCCTCTGCCTTCAGCCCAGGTCATGATCCCAGGGTCCTGGGATTGAGTCCCGCATCGGGCTCTCTGCTCAGCAGGGAGCCTGCTTCCTCCTCTCTCTCTGCCTGCCTCTCTGCCTACTTGTGATCTCTCTCTGCCTGCTTCTCTGCCTACTTGTGATCTCTGTCAAATAAATAAATAAAATCTTAAAAAAAAAAGAAATCTGATCAATTATGCAGATGTCTCTAAATCGCCAGATATTTGGCTTCTTGTTGACAACCCTCACAGAGGACTGCCTACAAGTTGGGTCTTCATCCAGATGTTTGGGACTTGTCACATTTGCCTACTTGTCAACAAGTACACATGCATTTCTAAGAGACACAAGTGAACGCTGAAAAGGAGGAGAATGACCCAGAACAAAAGAGACTAAAGCAAGCTCTCTACCAAAACTAGTCAAGCAGACTTATCTGGGGATGGGTTGCAGCCTTGGACATCCATTAGAACGTGGGTCTGGCTCGCAAAGATTCATGGGCTCGAAATCCTTTAAAGACCTCCTAAGGCTGTTTCCTCAGCTGTCTGCAAAGCCGGCCCCATCAGATCCCTGCACCGTGGAGCTGAGGGGTCAGTCTCACTGGTCTGACAGGGAGGGCCCAGGTTACGGCCAAATCCATTCCCTTCATGCTGACACGGCCTCATCCGCTTTGTGGACGCCCGCACTCCCGGGCACAGAGTATCTCCACGTGCGGTCCGACCAAGCTGTAGATCTTGCAACGCTTGGCGTAAATCTGGTTTGTGACTTTGTACATGTACCCCCGTGTGTGATTTAGTGCTCTGCTTTTTATCATGGCTCCACTTCCATTTTCTTTCCCTCTCTCCTTTTTAATGCTGTTTACAGCTTCCTTATCCATACAGTAGCACAGTGATCCCTCGGTGTCTCCACTGATCTACCCACATGATTTTTCTGACCCGTGTTTTCTCTCCACTCTACTTAATTTATGTGTTCGTAAATAGGAACTTTAGATCGTTCTATTCAACAGTGTTTGGGGTTACTGCTTTTTATCAAAGGCATCACGGCATTGAAGGACTCTGTGCAGGGGACATTCGTTTACTCCCATGAGTGACCGGCTGTCCCCACACACAAGAAGGCCACGTCCAAGCGGGTGTGCCTGCGCAATGCCCCCAGAGTGTGCCTCTCGGCTCTGCTGCCCTGCGTCAATGCTGCTGGGTACTGCTAGGAAGAGCTTGGTGAAACCATGGTGTGGACAGCAGCCGCCCCTCAAATGGCTGGAGATAAATCCAGGGCCCTCCCTGCGGGTGACCACTTGGTTCTTTTAGGAGAAGGTCCACCTCGCAGGGCTGATTCCTCCAAATTTCCCCTCCCATGCACACCCTTCATCCCCGACCTGCAGTGGAAGCTCTTGGTGACCCAACTCACAAGCCAGATCTGGGAGATCTCTTCTCTTAGAGCCTTGAGTTGGCAGTGGGCAGGGAAAGGGGGGCAGGGCAACACCTTCTTAGATTTCAGGGTCATCTACTGTCTTTTTTCTTCCTCTTTTCAATTTTTCCCAAATCCTCTCCTCATCTCTAACTTTATTTGACCTTGAACTCTGTCCTCTCCCTTCTCACCACAATGTGTCCCAAGGGGGGTGGGGGGGGTTGACATATCCAAAGAAGCAGTTACCTGGCCCGAGAGGCCTGGAGGCCAGTAGCCAGAGGGGCCAGCCCATCACTCCACTCCTGGAAATAAATCCCATTGTATTTGCATTTTAATTTTCCACATAAACAAAGGCCCAGAGTACTCGCTTGGGCAGCATCACTGGACGAATTTAATTAGAAATGAAAAGTTTATAGGGCCCTCTTTAATGCGATTAATGCTCAGTTAACATTTATCACATTCGTATGCTGGAATCGCCTTTTCTAAGCAGCCACTGGCCATGAAATGAATTTCTCTCAACTTTTTTTGTACCCACCCTGGGAGGTCATCTCCTAAGGAGTCTCTGGGCGGCCTCCCTGGGGCCAGGAACTACCTGATCCTCAGGGCCAAGTTAAAGAGAGGTGAGGGAGGGGAAGAGGCCAATGTGTACTTGCTGAGGCTGGAGGACAGGGCGTGTGAGAGTGAGGGGGGCCACTATTTCTAGGGGGAACTGGATCGAACCAGGACTGTACCCTCTGCAAAGAGCTGAGTGCTCAGCCCAGCAGACTGGCCAAAAGGTTTCAGAGCCTCTTCCCTAATTAAAAAAAAAAAAAAAAAGGACCTCCCTTCCCAACACACATACTCAGTCCACTTCTGTGGACCAAAGAACAGGTTTGAGCTAGAGCTGGCCCATGTCAGTTACCTTTGGCTCTCAGTTCCCTCTTCCTGTCTTAGACCATCTCTCTTCTACCCCTTCTTTCTCTCTCTCTCTCTCTCTCTCTCTCTCGTCGGGGGCTCCATTAGACTGTCCATCCACCCAGACCCATGGTGACTGGGAAGGGAACCCGAGTCTTGACCCCAAGGAATACCTCATTTCCTCTGGCTCTCCCAGAGGCCAGACAGTCCCAGTCTGTGGGAAGGCTGCCTGCCCTGGTGTGAGCTCCCTAGAGAGCCGAGTGGAGCAGGGGAACATGAAACCTCTGTTGGTCCCCAGAGGAAGGACGGCCTTCCTTATCTTATCAGATTCTCTTCCCTCTTTAGTTAGAGTCTACAGAGATTGGCCCCCTAACCCAAACCAGCTACCCTGAGGAGGAGGAGAGAGGAAGGAAAAAGGTAAGTGATGGGGGGAGGGAGGGGAGGTGTCCTCTCTGCAGATGATAAAAGGGGATAATCAGCTTGACTTGTGTCCCCACCTACATGCACACTCCCTTTGAGGACCTTGACAGACACAAACCATGCGCTGCTATCAGGACTCCTGGTAGGTGTGTCACACACGCACGGCCTGGCCATTATGTGCTCCTCTACACCCTCACCTCTAGCAGAGAAAATGCACACGTGTGTGCACATAGACTAAGTGTGTCGGGACCCCACCTGACCGGACCCCCACTCGTCAGCCCATCGGGAGATCTATCGTCCATTCAACCCACGCTTGCCAGAGAACATTTGCTAATGTCCCAAATAGACATGTCGCCCACGCGATGGCAGAGACTCTCATTTTGAGACCAAATAATCCCTTCAGCCAGAAACTCTGTGAACAGCAAACCACTAGCCCTCTGTTTGATAAGACTGACTCCTTTTAAGCACTCCCTGGAATACCAGGACCATTTAGATGGCTTCCCAGAACACGAACGCTGGGTTCAGCTAGATAGATACCACATGCCCTTTCCAAAGTTCAGAGGCTCTTTCCAAAACAGAGCCACACGGAGGCCCTCGATGCAGGGTCACCAACTTCTCTCCGTCTGACACACAGCCAGGCACCATCTCGCCCTCTCAAATTAGGATGGAAAGTCACAAGAGGTAGAAGCAGTGTCTCCTCCCTGACCATCTCTGTCCTGTCAAGCGAGATACTGCCTACAAGGCTGCTGGTTTCCTGCAGCTTCCTCCACCAGTCCAGCAAAGACCCCGTGGCCAAGAGGGAGCATCAGGGCAGGGGAAGGCCGCCTCAGGGGCTCCAACCCTGCGGCCACTGCCGTCCTCCCTCCCTGCCCTCCTTCCTTCTCTCCCCAACCTCTGAGCCCTTCCTCTCTGATTTCTTGACCTTACCGCGCCTACCGGGTAGGAACAGTTCCCCTCGTAGCCTGCTGCCCTGTCTTACGGCCTTTCTGCTCCCCCTGCCAGGCAGCGCCTGTAGCATCCCTCTGGCTTCCTCCATCCCCAAATGGCCGCAGGGGGAGCTCACTGGAGAGAAGTTCAGGCAGGGCTGAAGGCAGGCAAAGGAGGAAGTCCAGGGCAGAGTGGCTGGAGGCTCCTGGGTAGAGGGCCTCAAATCTGGAACACCTAGGAAGTGAGGACCTCCCTCCCTCCCTCCCTCTTGGCCTCTCTCCGACTGACTGTACCCTCTGCTGGGGACCAGGCTGCAGCGACTACATTGCAGTGACCCGACAGCCATACCAGCCTGCCTCGTGGTGCAGCTGGCCACGAGCCCCGGCTCCTGTGACTTGACCTCCCATGCCACTTCCTATGTCCTGCCCCCTTTGTCCTTCCTGATTGGCCTCCCTTTTCTCTTTTACCACCTTCTGAGTTCCCTGAAGTCCCCCTCAGCCTGGTCTACCAGCTGCCCAGAGCTCAGGCTCCCTCTGACCACCTCCAAGCACCACGAGAGGCCCTTGGTGGAGACATACAGGATCCAACCCCCTTTTCAAGCTTCCAAAGCTCCCTGCTTTGCACTCTGGCCATGCGCTCCATTCTCATCCAGCCAAGCCAGCTCCGAGGCCTCTCCCTTTCACCCCTCAGCCTCCCCACCTCCTTTCTCACTCTTCAGCCCTCCTTCTGACTTCCGCCCTCCCCTCCTACTTGCGCCTCACCCTCCCTTCCCCTCACAATAGAGAGTGGACTCTCCCCTCCCCACTTACCTTCCTTAGGGACTCCTGAACTAAGGGGCTCTGGAAACATCCCCCACACCCCCGCTCCTGCACAGTTAGAGCTCTGGTCTGAAGCAGGGAAGAGACGCCAAGTCTGGTGACACAGCCCTGGGGCTGCAGACGGGGGTCCCAGGACTGAATCAGGCCTGAAGCCACGTTTTCATCTGCCAGCGAAGAGTTTTCAAAACCCAAATCTTCCTGCCTCTAGGCTGGGCCCACATATTCCAGCCCTATGGTCCAGCTCTCACCAGCTCCATCCCAGCTCTTGAAGCCCCACTTTCCTCCCTCCACGTTCCTATAATCAACCTGACCCCTCTAGAACGCCAGCTCTCGGTTTCTCACACTCTCATGTGAAACACACAAAATATCTCCTTATATTATCTCTCAACAACCAAAAGAAAGAGTCCGTTTTGTTTGTTTGTTTGATTTTTTTGTTTGTTTGTTTTGTGGTTTTTGTGGTTGCTGAGAACAACCTACAAGAGAAGCCTGGCTCCATAGCCTCTCCCGTCTCCCTCTTCCCTTCTATATACCTTCTTCTCCTACCTGCGGGGAATGGCACGGGTCCCTGCTCCTTCTCCTCCAGTGCCCCATCACTCTCCTCTTCTTTCCCACTTCCAACAGCTCCTGGAGCCCAAGGCATCTGCCTGTGCCTTCATGTCCTGCCTGGTCTCCAAGGCCTCTCCAGTCCCCAGCGATGTGTTTCTTACCCAGAACCCCTTCCTTATTTCCCCAGCTCCTGGGTTCCTGGGGGAGGACATGGCAGCTGGGCCCAGAGCCTGGCCCTTGGGAGAGATCTGCCAATGACTGTGTTCCCATGCTGCTGTCACGCCTCCTACCGGGGGGGAACCTATATCCCTTGGTGGGTCTTGGCGCCAGAAGAGACCCACTGGGAAGAGCATCTTTTTAGTTGTGTATACAGTTGGTCCCTAACTAGTCTTGCCGACTGTTCTGGGACAAAGTGAGTGTCTAAGTGAAGACAGACAGCTGACCTCACACCTCTCCAGTATGAAGGTGACATCACTGTAGCCAGGCTCCTCTTTTGGGGGGCTAAATGGGCCGTGGAGTATTACAGCATAAACAAAGACTGAAGGAAAATTTGACTTCAGTTTGCCCAAATTATGAAACAAAGAATCTTCAGCTGAGCCCTACTATCACCCACTGGCCCAAAGATTGCGTCACTGATTGACCTGATGGGCCAAGGACAAGGTGTCCAGCCTTTGTCTGTGACTGCAGGACACATCCTTCAGAACTTCCTCTCTTTCCTCTTGGCCTTGGAGCCTTTTTGCCAAAGAACACACACAGATGGCACATACACACACACACACACAGCCACACACACTGACAGTGTCACCCTCTGTGCCCAGAAACCATGGTGAACCGTGTTCAGGCTGTACCTTGCCAGCACCCAAACAACAGATTCCACGGGAGGAAAACTTTCAACCCCATGGTTTACTGGTAAATTTCATTTCCCATCTGTTTATTTCACTTGGGATTCGGCATTGGTTGTGAGTTACTGTTTCCCACGCCTCAGATCTGTCAGGGGCCTCTTTCCCTTTTCTGGACTCACCCACATGGCCAGGTGCGCTGCACTGGCCACCGCTGCACCTGTAACTGCTTCCCTTGCAAGAATCTGAACTCTGGACACGTGGTGTGGGGTGTGCGGGGAAACAGCAGGGATTCAGAGAGGTGGCTGGCCAGGTTGGAAGCCTTCACTGCACTCTTTTAAAGAACAGGAAGTGAAGGGGTGCCTGAAGGGCTCAGTCAGGTAAGCATTGGATGCTGGATTTCAGCTCAGGTCATGATCTTAGAGTCATGACATTGAACGCCACCCTCCTTCACTTTGAGCTCTGCAGTGAGTCTGCTTGGGATTCTTTCCTTCTCCCTCTGGCCCTCCCCCTGCAAGGTCTCTCTGGCACGATCTCTCTCTCTCTCAAATAAATAAATAAACAAATCCTTAAAAAAGACAGAACAGGAAGTGAAAAAGAAATACATAGACATCATTTCCTCTTACTAGGAGGCCTCCAACTCCAGGTAGTAACAAGGAGGGACTGAGGACAAACCCGAGAACTAAGAGAGGAAGTCACAGAGCTGGAGATCTAAGAAGCTGGAAGCAGAAAATGGAGCCCTTGGCCTAGGGTTCCTTCATCAGTCCTGCGGACAAGCTGGGGAAGGAGGTCTCCTATCCCCTGTGGGTTCCTAACAAGCCCCTCTTCCGAGTGCAGGCTCTTGGTGGGGTTTGAAGGGGGAGGGGCGGCATTCATCTTCTGCACCAGTTACTACCACGGCTCCTCTTTCTCTGGGAGCTGTGATGTTCTGGTCTACAAGCACACACCATCCCATGTACAACCACACTCTCTCGCAGGCACCAGAATAAACCCGTTTCCTGACTGTTCCCTCCCACACCAACTTCCGATGCTAGATCCAGTCCCTGGATCTACTCTGCACAGGAATTGGCCCCTTCTGCTGATATACACATAGCTCTCCTCCCTCCCCAACCTTCCCTGCTCCGGGCACCCTGTCTCCCTTCTCCAGAGGCTGATCCTGCCCGGCCCCATCTCCCCTGGCTAATTCCCCCTGTGGCCCCTGTATTGAACTGTTGTGTTGTCCATTTCCCTGTGACAAGGGCTCTGGTTACAGAAATATTGATTGGTTTTCATGCAGACAGATGGGCCTTTCTTGAGCTCCTATCGAAATCCCTGGCTCTACGGGCTGATCGTTGCCTTTCGGGGTGGAGGACTGCACCCAGAGACCACCCTCTTTGCAACCTTCTTTGCCCAGGCTGTGGACGGTAATAAATGGAGGCAGCCTGAACGATAATAAAAGCAATTGAGTAGGTTACCTGTGCAGACACAAGATTTATGCCTCTTCATATTTGATGTGATTGTTTTATTGAGTTCTCAAAATAGTTGGGACACTAGTTAGTTAGTTAGGAGGAGTTTCCCTCTCTTGTAATTAAGGGAACAAAAATGGCTTTTCAAGGGGTGCCTGGGTGGCTCAGTCTTTGGGCGTCTGCTTTGGCTCAGGTCATGATCTCAGGGTCCCGGGATCGAGCCCCACATCGGGCTCCCTGCTCGGCGGGAAGCCTGCTTCTCCCTCTCCCACTCCCTGTGCTTCTGTTCCCTCTCCCACTTTCTCTCTCTCTGTGTCAAATAAATAAATAAAATCTTTCTTTTTTTTTAAATGGCTTTTCAAGAGGATAGCTCCAAGCTCATTTGAAGAAGATCAACAGTCGTACCTAGTTCCCATGTTAGTCTAGTGATGGGTGATCTCGGCAGCAGGAGAGCTTTCTCTGGGGAAGGACGGGTGAGCAAGCCTCCTCAGACAGAATCTGGTGCATCTGTTTGCTCTTTGTGGCCCCCAGTCTGGTAGGCCCCGGGCCACAGAAGGCAAGTTCTCTGTCCTTATTTCTCCTCCTCCTCGGAGGACAGAGCCTCCTTCTTAGCCCACCGGCTTGCCTTGGCTCTTTGCCATGAGACCAACAGCCCAACAGCTACAAGGGAATGGAGATGTGGCAGGTAAAGCCACCCTTCCAGCCCAGATTCATGCCAAGCCAGGTCTAAGAGTCTAAGAATCAAATGTGCAATGTTCTAGAACCTGAGTTTCAGAGAAAGAGACACAAACTCCGGCCCTGAACATATCTTCAGCATTCCCAGCTTCTTTGGATTGGCCTTCCAATGAACAGCTGACCCACTACGGTCACCCCACTGCCAGACCTCTGAAGAAGCCCGCGAATGACACAGGATGGAATCCTTGCACAACACCGGGGCTGCAGCCTGGAAGCCAGGGTTGTCACCGCTAGGAAAATGAACATGCTCACTTAGAGCCAAACAGGCTGAGGGAGAGCGTGGGTAGCAGGTGATCAGTGAGAAACTGACTCTGGAAGAGTCCACTCCAAAGATCTAGGGGCAGGGAAGGTCCTGATCCCAAGAGTGTAGGGCAGGCTGGAAAAGTTAAGAGAGCAATGGCCTTTCTGTTGGCTCATTCTAAGAGATCACCCTCGGGGGATCCTTGGTAACCCTAGACTCTACAGGGAGTTTGTACTGATTCTTTCAAACGAACTCTAATCTCTGCCCACAGCAACGGCCAAATCAGAAGACGCTGGCATATAAATAGGAAATCCCTTCCGGCCTGGTCAGTTGCTCAGCGACATAACTGGGTGACTTTTCCCCCCTTCAGTAGCACGGATCTCCCTCCATCTCTTCCCGCCCCGTCCCCAGACCATTTTCCACACCAGGTTTCAGTCTCAAGTCACCTGTTTATAAACCTCGGTCCTCTACAGGGATGGCATATAAGCTGAAGGGCGGGCAACTCCATGCTTAGCGGTCAGTAACCCAATATCGAGACTGAGTCACAGAAATTCCATAGACTAAGCAATCCAGTCATCCCTCTGGATTTTCCACGGTGGTCTCTGGGGGCAGGAGTGTGTTTGGGAGGCATCCCTGACCCACTCCGCTGGCTCAGAGAGGTATTTCTCTGAGGATTTGCCAGTGGAGTACGTGGACGGAATGTCCAAGCCTTTATCACGACAGGATCAGAGAAAACCAAAACCAATTTTAAGGCATGAAAGGCAATTTCGTTTACAACCATAACAGCATATTTCAAGTGCGGCAATAGCATCTGGTTTGGGAGGAAGATGAAAATGTTCTTTCACCCTCACAATTTGGCTCAGGTGGGTGAGTGTGTGTGGACTTCCTTTCTTGCCAGGCACCGGCACACACACACACACACACACACACACACACTTACTCACAACGGTTAAAAGTACCAAAGACAAGTGGGCATCTCACCAACAGTAAGGCCCTGTACTCAAGAACCACCCCGAGGCGCCACACTTCCTGCTCAGAGGAAAATCTCCAGGCCCTTCCGACAGTGAGTAAAAATGTACAAAGTTCCTGAAATCACCAACGCTGACAGAAACATCCCGCCTTTATCAGGCTTCAGGGTGAAACTACAAATCTCAGGTAAACTTTTCCCCCTTCAGAGCCAAGCACCCACGGGGACGAAGCCAAGGACATGCGGGCCTAAACACATCCCTCCAGACCCAACTCAGCAGCACACGGGGGAGCCCTCAGAATTCTTTCCCAAATTGGAACCATGGTGGGATTCTGTCCCAGAGCGAAATCAAGAATACCTTGACTGCTCCTTGTCGGCAAAGCAAGCCGGGAAGCCTAGTCACAGACCCAGGGCTGGCTGCCCATGCTGCCAGTGGCTTCCCTGTTCCTCTCCTCCCACTCCCTCTCCATCTCCAGCAACACCTGCCCACGGAGGGCCATTTCTACACACCCAAAGGAAGCTTCGGTGCCCCTCAGGTGATGGGGTTCCCCGCGACGAGCAGATTCCATAGCTGTCATCATTACCAAGCTGAGGCCGTTCTTTTCCTACTCCCTACCCACCCCTCTACTTTCCCCCAGGGCTGGGGAGTGCACCCAGGCTTCTGAGATCAATCCTGGGGTCACCTGTTCCCTGCTTTCTGTGGCTGTTCAGAATGAGCCTTCCCAAACTCCTGCATGAACCAGGTCCCCAAAACATCTGAGCCAGTGAAGGTGTATGTTGGGGAGAGGAAGGACAGAATTCTAGACAGTGAGGGGGTGGGAAGCAAGGGATGCTGGCCCCAGAAGTGCCTTGATTGCTCCAGTCCTCCAGCCATCAAGAAAAACAGACCGCCTTAACTATGCATGTCTTGGGGTCCTCCAAAGCCTTGCAAATCCTATCCCTGACGACAAGCATTTCTCTTGAATGTCCCCCCAGGACCCTTGCGCCCAGTCCCATCAACATCCTTCCTCGTCAGGCAGATCTCTGTTCCAGCTCGCTCCCAGGACCAGCAGACAGCCAAGAGGCTGAGTCTCCAGATGGCTCAGAAAACAAATGCTTTGTCCCCTGCCCTTTCCTAACTGCCAATCCTGCCCCAGTCCCAGAGCTTCCCCAGCCTCCTCTGGCTTTTAAATGCAAAAGACACATTCCTCTCCCAAACCACCCAGAGTCTTAATCCAGCTCCTTCGAAGATGCCTGAATGTCAAACCGCTATGCTTTCAGTACCTAGCGAGCCAGGCCCGGGGAGCTGGAGGGTTTTCGGAGGGTGTATAATTAGCTGATCAGTATTATGTTACCCTGTTCATAACTGAATAACCATTTTAATACAGATGGCACACACTGGGATAATTTCTGGGGTCGCCTCGCAGTACGTTACAGCACGAGTGTGGCAGAGGGAATCTTCTTTAGCCAAGGTACATTCTACCAGCTAATTTTACCTGCTGTTTTCAGGATGATTTGGGATAATTCCATATCATTTGCAAAATATTAAAAAAAAAAAAAGAAACTTGATACGTGATGCCAGTTTCAGAAAAAGGCACCATCTGAATTATTAGTTGTCCTGATAATGAGTCTATGAAGAATACAAAGAATAACAAAGGTATGAAACCCTCAGCCTTCTTATCACTTGGGAATCTGCCCTAAAATGGGGGGCAGGGGTTGAAAGGTTGGCCAAGCTGTCTGGAACTTGTACAGGGTCTCTGCTGATGTCAGTACAGTTCTGCGATGCTGAAGCCATCCCGGGTCCCTGCATCCCACTGCTCCTTGTGCCTGCTCTAGCCAACACAGGCCCAATTTGCACACCGGCACGGTGTGTATGCACATGGAGCGTCCATGCGTACTGTCCCAGAGAGCAGGCTGGAGTGGCTTGGGAGTGGGAGGCTACCTTGCCCAACTCCAGCCTGTGTCGGCCCATGTGCCTGATCCTGTCACTGCGCAGACCTCTCCCTAGCCCTACACATCCCAAAGTGGAGGCTGGGGGTCTAGAGCTCTCCCTGCCTGCCTGGTGTCCCACTCCTTTTCCAGCTCCTCTGCTCCCTGCCAATTGCTGGCTGGTGGCTGGAATTTGCTCTCAGGCCTGGACACTCGTGTTTATAGGCCGGAAATCTGTGCAGAGCTGGCTAGCAAGGCCTGGGCTCCTGGGAGGCAAGCTTTGTGGGGGTTGGCAGGGAGGGTGGGGAAGCCAAGACAGGCGGCTGCCCCTGGGGAAGGGAGCATGCCTTTAGAAAGGGAAGTCTGTTCGGAAGCGATGAATAGACACTGGTCATTTTAAAGGCTTCGGGCTTAGGCTGTGATTGTCTCTAGATACCGAGGCACGTAATCTTGGAGTCTTAATTACCACAAACACTTGGATTCATTTCCAGGACGCCGGCGGGAGAAGCCTGGCAGGGAATACCCAGCCCTGAGCTGGAGGCAGCTCTGTCTGTCTGTCTCTCTGCCTCCCAGGTCTCCTCTCCCTGCCTGAAGGACTTCAGGACTTCGGGGGCTGAGAGCCTGGAGCAAAGGCAGGGGCCTTTGTGGAAAGAACAGAGACCACAAGCTGGGAGACACCCTGATGGGCAGGCGCTGGGAGCTGGAGTCCCGCCCGCCCGCCCCGCCCCGTAGTCGGGGCTGGTTTGCTCACCTGTTGATGGAAGAGACGCTGGGCACGGTGTCGTTGTCGCAGATGCCCTCAGCCAGGAGCCGGTCTCGGATCTCCCAGGCGAACATGGTGGGGTTCTGTCGCTTGTATTCAGCAATCTTGTCCACCACTTTGGGCGTCGCCACCTTGGGCTTGGAGCCTCCAATCACTCCGGGCTTGATGCTGCCGGTCTCATAGTACCTGCGCCGGAAGGCCGGCGGGGTCAGCGAGAGCAGGCCGTGGCAGGGGGCAGGGAGGCTGCAGGCTTCAGGGCGGTGGGGCCGCGCTCCCACCCGAGGCAGCAGCGTGGAGGGAAAAGACTCAGCGTGGCTGAGCCAGCTTCCGGAGGGTGCGCTTGGCTGGGGTGAGGGATGGACCGCAGGAGGAGGGGGGGGGATGAGAGGGACACTCCCTCCAGGAAGACGGTCATGCCGGGGGACTGAGAGCAGAGCACACCGGCGGGAATAGGTGCCCCTGGGAGTTTGAAAGCCCGGCCTTTTCTTTGGAAAGAACAGGAGGAACAGCACGATTCCAGGCTTCCAGGCCCACCAGGGCCGAGGCCCCCACCTCCAGCCCTTTCCTACTGAGCACAGAGCCCTAGTGAGAACCAGGACCCTCCTGTTCCCTCCCCAGGGCTGATTTTTACTTTCCTCTTGGGGACCCATTTACACTCCCCACCCTGTTCCTCTGAGCCCCCCAGTCTGCATGAACTCTGCTTGGAGAGGACTCCCTCCCTGTCTGAAGTCTGGGATCCGGCAGCGTCTTCTCAAGAACCCTAAAGCTGGGCAAGAGCTGAGTGACCCTTCTCTACCCTTACTCCTGGGCCCGTGGCCACCACCTGAGTACCCTCTCCAAAAGGAGCAGCTCTCTAGGTTGCCCCCAGTATCCAGATACCCCGTCTCCCACTGGTGTCCTGGACTTTAAGCCAAGTCCTTGGTCTGGAGACCCAGGGCCTCGGGCTGAGGAGGCAAGGCTTCTCCCAGGGGCGGCTCTGAGGCCCTCACCTGCCCAGGATTTTGCTGACACAGCCGTGGCTGACCCGCAGCTGCCGGGATATGTCGCAAGGCCGCACCCCCTGGTGGGCCAGCTCCACGATGCGCTGCCTCACCACGTCGGGCAGGGGCCGGCCGTTCACAAACACCCCCCCGAGCTGGTTCACACCCCCGTGCCCTGCTGGGGAGAGACAAGAAAAAAACACAACACCCCACACACAGCAGGGACCGGCCATTAGTCAGGGTCCGTGGCCCAGGACGTGCAAAGGGAGCAGGCAGGGCGGAGGGGCATGATCTGGGATGTGCGCGGCAGAACGGTGGTCCGCGGCTGCCAAGCAACGCAGGGTGATTGGGGATTGAAACCCACCGGCTGTAGAGACGCGGAAACGCAGACGCAGGGCAGAGAGCTGGAAGAACATGGCTCTAAGACCAGCACCTCTCAAGGGAGAAAGTGAGGGAAGGAATGGAGGAGCAGGGTGAGAAGAAGGCAGAGGGGGAATTAATGCCAGCAGGAAAGAATGTAGGAGAGGAAAAGAAAGGCGGAGCAGAGAACAGAATCAGGGCCAAGCGGGATCCCGCCTGAGCCGCAAGCAAGGGGGAGTCATTGGTGTGTGTTAAGGCTTGGAGGCAGATAATTTGGGGGGGAGGTGTCTGGGACCAATTGACTCAATACAAAAGGGCTCTGAGCAGAGAGAGGGGCTAAATGTCTGACTCCCTCCTTTTGCTCCCTACCTCTTGTATCTATTTTTAATCTGAGTTGGTGTTCCTGCCTCCTTCCCTGTGTTTTTGTTTTTGTTTTATTCTGGCTTTCGATCGTGATTTTTCCTTTCCTTTATGTTTTCTATCTTTAGATATTTGGAGGCCATATTTCCCACTTGAATCCCTAGCGTCTAAAGTTCAAAGAAAGCCAGGTGGAGGACGGAAGGCTGAAGACGCAGGGGTCCGGTGTCCGTGCTTAGAGCTGGGGAGGCAGCCGGTTGCTGTGCAGGGCTCCCATGGGCAGCAGCCAGAGAATGCCGGCTGCCGGGGCTCGTCTGCCTGCTGCCCTGAGCCAGGCTCAGAACCCACTGCCTCACCTAGGTAGCCTGGTACAGGTCGCCTAGACAGGCTGAGGGCTCACGGGACACCCTGTGCTGCCAACCGGAGCCAGCTCCCATCCCTCCGACCTCTTAGACCTCCGCAGCCTCCCAGGATACCTCGAAGCAAGGGCATTTGCTCTTCTGGCCAGGAGGAGGGCGCAGGGTCTCCAGCGGGGTCCTCCAACCTCGGAGCCAAAGTGGTCACCGGCTATCAGGCCCAAGGACGCTGTGCGGGCGCCCCATTCTCCCTGGCCTATAGCAGTCTAGAAATCCTGCACCCAGAGCAAGCACCCCGAGCCGCAGTTCCTGCGCAATCCAAGCGCAGAGTTCTAGTGGCGGGCCTGACTTGGCCGGGAACCTACAGCCCGGGTCCTGCTGGCCTCAGGCGACTTTCGGAGAAAGCGGGAACATCTGCGTTCAGTTCATTTCTTTCCCGTCCCCTTCTGGGAGTACTGAGAGCAAGGGCTGGTGAAACCCCTGGGGAGAGGCTTCTGATCGGCAGGCTGGGGGAGGCTAGAACCTCTTATTTTTGCCTCTCATTCTCGCTACTCTCCCTACCTCTAGCCCCACTCCTCACCCCTCCCTTCCCTCCAAACCCCGACCATCAATAATTTAGGCCCCGGGAGAACTCGCGTTACCGGTATGAAAAGGCGGCAGCTGCGGGCAGATTAAAGATGAATAATTCAGCCTCCCCCGGGCTCCGGGCCCGGCCCCTCGTCCCCAATCTAAGGGAAGGGGATGGGAAGGGGCCCGATACGAATCCAGGGCCGCGGGCTGGGAGCCGCCGCTCAGTCCGGCCTGGAATGCGCCACTGCCGCCGGCGCGGACTCGGGCTGCGGCTGCTTGCTGGCCCGCCCGCCCGCGCCGCGCTCTCTCCCTTCTTCTGACCACCTTCAGCTCGCCTTGCCCCCTTTTGGCTTTCAAAGTGACACCCAGTGGGCGGCTGGGACTCGGCAGATCCCCCGCGGAATCGGCCAAAGAGCGACAGCAGAGGCGGCTGGGCACGGAGGCCAGCGGGCTGAGTGAAGACGGCGAGAGGACCCAGTTCCACTCGCTTGGAAAAGAAGACAGGATTTCTGGCTCAGCTGGTGGAGACCAGCGGTGGCCTGAGGCCCCTGACTCGGATTACCTGTGCTTGGAAATTATTTAGGAAAATATATTTTACCCCATAGTATTTTTTTAAAAGCTCCCCCCTGTAATGCTAATTATAAGCTTAGAGAAAAACAGAGGTCTTCCTCCTTGGCTCTCTTTTCTGGAGCACCGATCCAAGCCAGGGCTAAAAAAGTTTCCCTGTGAAAAGTTACAAATCATCCTCAATTATTAATCTACAGAGGAGGAGAAGTTTTCTATTTAGAATCTATTTATCTTAAAAAAAAAACTGCCAAAAAAAATCTCTGAATTGTTCTCCAAGCTAAAGACATAGGACATGAATTAGATAAATTCAAATTTCATTAAAATAATTTCCTCTTTTCCTCTTTTTTCATTTTTTCTCCCCTTCTCTTTCCTGGATAACATCCTTTCTGTTTTCTTTCTTTTATTTTCTTCCACCTTTTCAAAATTTCTCTTTCCTTTCTCCCCAGCTTGGGCGTTTGCCTTCCTTTTGTTCTTTCCCCCTCATTTTCCCCCTCTTTGACTACCCACTGGCCAGGTCACTGGCTGGACCGTCTTCGCCATGGAGTGGGAGGCCAGCAAAGAGCTTCCAGAACTGCAAGCAGAGCTTGGCTCTGCCCAGGGGCCGCCTGGCAGGCTTCTCTACTCCATCTCTTCCTGACTTCGATTTCTCCTTGGAACCCCTCTTTGTTTTTAGAGCATCTCTCAGGGAGAGGTGGAGAAAGATGACCACCGTGTCCCACCAGTCTCAGCCTCCCAACTCAAGGAGAAGAGAAGGGGAAGGAGAAGGAGAGGGGAAGGAGGGAGGAAAGAAAAGAAGAGGAACTATTACAAGCCAGCTCACAAGAAACCCTGGCTAGGCTGCCAGGGCCTGGAGATGCTGGGAGCTGGGGGTCAGTTGGGGGCACCCCACCCCCACACTCTTCTGCCTGATAGTCCTGACACTGAAGCTGCCCGTGCTAGGAGTCTCCTCCTGGACAAGTACACTCTTAAGTTTGAGAAAGGTAGAGATGAATGGAGGGTGGGGAGGATGGGAGAGAGAGAGAGAGAGAGAGGAAGGGAGATGAGAGGGAGAGAGGGAGAGGGGGAGAACAGAGAAAACAACACAACACAAACCCCTCTAAAACTGCCTGCCAATTAGTCTCCCAGCCCAGGGCAAGAGGGTGACCAGGGAGTGGGATGGCTAGAGCCAGGGCGGGGGGCTGTGGATTGATGACCTCAGAAGGAGCAGGTGGAAGAAAGGAAGACAGGTGATGGGCACCAGGGAAAGTCGGAAGGCAGGTAGAGGGATAAGTATTGGTGACATAAGGCAGAAGAGGGAAACTGGAGGCTTTAGAAACGCTGGAAAATGAGGGGAAGAGGAAGAACGAAAGGGGAGGGTGCTGGAGAAGCCAGCGAAGTCTCCAAGATGGGACCTGAGCGCAGGGGGCCAGGGCCGCGCCGGGACTGGACGTGAGAGGGTTAGGACGGGGAGCCCCGAGCTGGGACAGGAGCCGGGCGCCGGTACTCACGGTGCATCGCGGAGAAGGGGTCTGCTTTGCAGTGCATATCCATGGGGAGGCAGAGGAGCGGGAGCAGTGCGGCCGCCGCCGCCGTGTCGCCTCTCAAACTCAACTTCAGGACTTGAGGAGAAAAGGGAGGGACGTTGGGGAGGGGGGCGAGGTGAGCGGGCGCCCGGCTGCGGCGGGGCGGGCGGGGGACGCCGCGGTGAGCTCCCCGAGGGGACGCTTCCTGGGCAGATCGGAGCTTGCAACCGCAGCGACCGCAACTTCCCACCGTCGGGGCGCGGGGCTGGGCGGTCAGCAGAGCGGCCCCGGGGCGGCGGGCCGGGCCGGGGGGATCTGGGGGCGCATGGCGCGCGCGGCAGCTGAGGCCACGGCTGAGGCTGGGCGGGGGGAGGTGGCTCGCTCACTCCCCTGGAACCCGGTCATCCGAGAGCGGCGGTCGGAGAGGGCGAGAAGCTGGGGCGGCCCGAGGGCGCCGGGCGGGGAGCCGGGCCGCTCCAAGTGCCGGTGAGTTGGCGAAGTTGGCAGAGAAGTAGCAATCCTCGGGATGTCCGAGCGGGCGCCTCCGGGAGGGGAGAGCGCGAGCCGGGCCCCCGCCCCCGGAAAAGGCAGGCGCACGCCGCGGCGGCCGAAGGGCCGGGAGGAGGGAGGGAGCCGAGCAGCGCCGGCAGCACTGGGCTGGCCCCAGGTGGGTTGCGGCTGCGAGAAGACTCGGCCGGAGACTGGAGCCTCCGCTCCCGGTGTGTGTCTCTCTAAAAGCTGCAAAGCCCCCTCCAGACAACCTCCCCCTCCCCGCGCTGGGAGATGGATGACTTGTCAGACAAAGGCAATAGATTCCACCACTCTGTGATTCGCCAGCGCCGGAGCCCCGAGCTTCGGCGAGGAGGGCCCCGCGCCTGTCACTCCGGTGCCGGCGAGGGGAGGGTAGGGGAGGGGGAAACGGGAGGGAGGGAGGAAGCAGCGGGCGAAGGAAGAGGGAGGGAGGGGAGCGGGCCAGGGGGAGGGGAAAGGGGAGCCCGGGATTAAAACTACACTGAGAAACGAAACTCGCCGATAAGATAAACGTTAGATAAGGATAAAGAGCGGCCAGTCTAATGAATATTCAGGCAACGACCGAGTGCCGCGGAGCGCGCCGCTCTAGGAAGCCAGGCTCACAGTCCCAACTCACCCAGCCCTGCCATCCACCGGCCAGTGCCCGCGTGGGCTACGCGGCCCCGAGCCCAGTCCGCATCCCTAGTCTTAACCCCCTCCTCTCAGCTCTGAGTTCCCTTCCGTTCCTTCCTGAGTCTTCCTTCCTCTCTCTGGTCCTTCCCTTTCGCCTTTCCCTCCTGAGGTGCCTCCCCACCCACGCACCCCCAATTCTCATTCCGGGGCAAAGTGCCCGGCAGTTTGTCCTCTCTCATTCCACGCGCGGCTGCGCGGAGGGCTTCCCTCGTCCCCTTGGCCATCAGAGTCTGGGTAGCCCAGAACGCTCGGTTTAGGATGGAGCTGGAGACCTCCAGCGAGGACCCACCTGCCTCGGTGGGACCCAGCGGATGGTGGGAGAGCCAGGGACTTGGCTTCTGGACCCTCGGGTGGCCTGGGAGAAGGGCTTGGGGAGGGAGACAGTGCAGAGTGACTGGTCGCTGGCGGCAGAGGACGCGGGAGCCGAGGTTTGCTCTCCCCGGCTGGGGAGAAGAGGCTGCGAACGAGGCTGAGCGCCGCCCGCTGCTGGCTTGACGGATCCCGAGCTAGCGCAGGAGGCGCAGCGCGCTCGGCCGGGCCCCGCTTCTGCTGGAGCTGCTGGCCCAGCCTCCGCAGCCCTCGTCCGCGCTCGCTGGGGTCCGCTCGTACGCACCAGGCAGGAGAAGCCCTTTGTCTCCTAACTGGTTAAGTACAGAATATCCAGGAGATCTTTATGAAATATTTTCCCCCGTCTCATAAATCATCTTGGCACTTCAGCTGATGTTTTAACTCTCTCTCCCTCCTTCCCTCCCTCCCCCCCGCTTCCCTGGGTCTGCGAAAGGGCGGCTCAGGGAAGCCCGCGCTCCGCTCTTGCTGCTCGGTCTCGGGGCGCCTCCGGCCCCCGACTGCAGACCCTGGCGCCTGCAAAAGAGCTGCAGCCTCACAACGCTGTCCCGCTGGCCAGTGCCCAGGCAGCAGCTAGGCTGGGGGACACACCGCCCCACTCAGCCAGGAGACTCCTACTGGGCCTCTTGCACCCCGGGGGTGGGGGTGGGGGTGTTCAGAATGCCCTTAATCCTCGGATGGGGACCCAGCCAGGCTCAGTCCTATAGGATTCTGAACCACCCACTCCTTAGGGGGCTGACTCAGCTGGACATTTGCCCTCCCCCTTCCCGGATCCTCCTGAGCCTAATCTGCTTAATCCACCTGCGGAGTAACTTTTGCGAGGGAAAAACAAAAAACAAACAAACAAACAAACTAACTAACTAACTAACTTCCCTCCAGCCCCCTCCCTCCCAACCCTTACTCCCTCTTCCCTTGGGCGGCCAGGCTGGTTCCCTTGGGCTGGAGGGTGAAGGCGCAGGGTCTAGCCCCGAAGGTCAGTCTCTTCCTCTAGAGACCTGCAGATGGCGCTCCCGGGTTTGCTTTGGCCTCCCAACCCCACGTACACGCACTAACTTTGTGTGGGGAGCGGGAAAAAAAAAGGAAAACACAGTCCGAGCAGCCTAAGGGAAAGGCTCCCAGGCTTGGGAGAAAGGAGCTTTCAGGTGGTATTACCTGGTACAGCCTTGGGCTTCCTTCAGGAAGGTAATTAACCAAGATTGGGTGGAGGGAAAGGCACGGGGGAAGGATCCTTACTGAAAGGAGCTCAGAACTCAAGGACCCCTTTGCCCCCAGATTTCCCTAAATTGGTCCAGAAAGTTAAGTCTTAGGGAGTCTAAACTACGGGAAGAATAAGACTGTAGACAGTCCCCACCACACACACACACACACACACACACACACACACACAGACTCATTGATTTTTCCAGACCCAGCTAGACATATCTCTATGTTACACATACTTTGAAGAACTGTGGATGCAGACAACAGGCATTTCCATGTATTGGGCAAGAGGGATGTCACATTTTGTGAAAGGGGACTTGGGGAACTTAATGCACAAAGTGTGCTACAAGTTATACTCCCACACCTATCTTTCCCATATACCCCCCCAAGGAGTGAAGACCCTTCCCTGACAGTCCACTTCCTAGGTGGCCTCTGAGGTCCCAGAATCACTCCCACCCTGGTCACCCCCACTTCCTGGGTCCCCTTCTCCAGCACTGCACTAGTTGGACACTCATCCTTCCTCCAATCCAGCCCCTGGCAGCTTCCTCCTCAGCTCCAGCCCATTCCTGGGTCTAGAAAGTTAAAGAGCAATGATCCCTGATGATTAGAAATGCTTTGAGCCAAGGCTCTTCCTTCTTCTATGGCTCCGGAGCTGGCCTATAGATTTCTCTCCAGGCACTGGCCTCTCCCTCTGATGCTCCCTTTCCTGTTCTTCCCATTCTTCTTCTATAGAGTCTAGTAGAGGAGAAAAAAAAAAAAAAAGGCAAGAAAGGGGAAAAGGGAAGAAGAAAGTAGAGGAAAGAGGAAAAGAAAGAGAAATAAAGAAAACAACCCAACCCCAAACACAACCCGGGCTCCGACCTGTCAGGGTTGGTTGCTTTTCCCGTCTGCCTCTAAATGAACCTTTTCTCTCTGGTGTTTTCAAAGCGGCCCTTCCACCCCCCAACCTAGGGGCATTTACACTTCAAACAAGGCGCCCGCCTCCCTGCGGAAATTTAAAGGCAAATAAACTTTTGGGGAGTTGCTCTGATACCCATCTCGGGATTTGCTTCATTAGCTGCCTCTGTGCATCTGATCTGCCCAATAAATCTTCCTTGTGGATCTCTGTTCCTTCGCCTTCTCCACTCCCTTCCCTGCCAGGCTCTCCCACTGCCCCAGCCCTTGCCTCCTTTCTGGCAGCTGAGTTGCAGCTGGCCTGACTCTGGCTGTCCAGGGCCTGCTCCCCCCGGGGTGTAGGTGTGAGAGAAGCAGGACCCCCCCCTTGACTTTCTCCCCCACACCCCAAGTGGACAAATGCACAGGCATCCCAAGCCAAGCATGACTAGTGCTCCGAGCTACCAGATGCGTTTCTGGACAGACTGTGCATGAAGTGAAGTGCTCGTGTAGACCCTGTCCGCTTCCCCCACTTACAACAGCTCTCTTCTCCACCCTTCTGCTCCTTTTCTGGTTTCCCATTCCCTGGCCCAGCGCTTCCTGTTGGGGTGAGGAAAGGCAGAGGGGTAGCTACCTCTTGGCTACCCTGACCCAGAGTCCAGACTCACCCCTCACTGCCCCCCACCCCCACCTGGAGCAGTTTGGGCAGGCAGCTGGGCCCTGGGGGCTGGGGGCAGCCAGGGAGCTTCCCAGCCGGGCTCCTCCCCCTTGGCCTGGGCTTGTCCTCCTCCTTCCACTCCTTCCACCTCCTGGGGAGCGGCAAAGGGAGCCAGGGCCAGGCCTCTGAGGGAGGGGATTAGAAATTCCGAAATTAAATGTATCTCCCTAGGAAATGCTCCCCACAGCGCGGACCAAATTAAACGCATTAAAGTTCAGGGGGGGAAAAAAGCTGTTTAGAACCAAGCGGGGAGAAAACTAGTCTGAAGGGAAGAGAAGCAGAAACGGAGGAGGGAAGAGAGGAAGGTAGAGCAGAGTAGCAGCTTCGCCGCCGAGCTCCTTTTCTGAATTAGTCCCGGTTTTGGAAGTCACCGCCACTGGCACCAGAAAAAAAGACAAAAGCAAAGAGAAAGAAAGTTCGCTGACAATCCAAGTGTGGGACGGTCGCGGCCCACTCGCCCTCTGGGTCCTGGCGCAGCCCGGGGCGCCACTCTCCGCGACCAGATACCAGGCCTCCGGCGCGCGCACCCGGCCCCCTCTCCAGCTAGGCCTGACCCGCTCCCGCCCGGCCCTCTCCCCTCCTCCTCCCCATTCTCTCCCCGCCCCTCCCCCTTCCAAGCCCTCTGGTCACGTTGGAGGATGGCTTTTTTTTTTTTTTTTTTTTTTGGAAGAGCTTCTGGTACAATATGGAGCACCATGGGCTGCAATTTCACACTCCACGGCACATTCCCCCTAAAGCTACTTTCTTTTTTTTTTTTTTCATCTAAGACCCCCTAATTTCTGCTTCCTCGCTCCCTCCCTTGCTCCCTCCCTCCCTATGCTCTCACGCTTCTTTTCCCGCTTTTGTTCCCAATATTTGGGCTCCCTGCGTGAAGCCGGGGTTGAGGGGGGGGCGCTTCCCGGCTGGCCCCGCCCGTTCGGTCTGTTGGTCCTATGGAGGCCCCGCGCACGTGCTGCGCCTTTATCCTCGCCGGCCCCTCCCCCTTGAACCCGGCTGCTCCTCGCCAGAGGTCCCAGCGACCTGCCCGGCCCTTCGCAGCCCCTTTGAGGGAAAACGACAATGCAAGCCACTTGGCCACCAAAGCGGCCTCTTAGCGGCACGGGCCTGCCAGGTGGCGGCCGCCGGTGGGCCACCCGACTGGGGAGCTGAAAAAATTGTCAAGCCAGGAGAAACTGGGCCAGTAGGTCTACAGGGTAGGAGTGGAGGGCCCTGTGTTACAAAAAACAAGCTGGAGGGTGGGAGCCAAGAGACCCACAGAGGCCGTGATGCTCCCAGCTCAGACCTGCATACAGCCTGTCCCACACAGACACACCCAGACACTCATGGACTTGCACAGCTAAAGGGGTCACTCACCCCACAACCCAGAAGCAGCAGCCGCCACCACATTCACAGTCCCTTTCCCTCTTTGGGCCTCAGTTTTCTCACCTGTAAAACAGGGATGATTACCTGTCTTGCCTACTCCATGGACCAAAGCACTTTGAAAACAAAACATTTCTGTGGTAGGTTAAGGAGTAAGTGCTCAGCTTTCTGAGCCTTTACCCTTCCGCAAAGGGAAGGAGGGATCTGAGCTGGTTAGGCAAGCCAAGGGGTGGTGCTTTCCATCCAACTTCTATCCTATAAAGGAAACAAGAGGATTCCTTGCTGCCTCCCTTTGCGCGTTCCCTCCTTTCAGGATTTTTCTTCCTTCCGTTGACTATACCACACCCTGTCCATGTTTACCACTCTGCTCTCTTGTCTTTCCTGACACTCCATTCCCACTTCTTCCTGTACCCTCACCCCGCGGCCTCAGTGGCAGATGCTAGAGGACGCGTTAAAGTCCTACGGCCCCCACCCTCACCGACCGCCAGGTTAACTGCAGCTCAGGCGCGGTCCCCCTCGGGCCAGTCTGCCAAAACCCTTGGGAGGTGGCTGGACGATTCACTGAGACGTGGGAAAGGAAATCCCGTCCAGTCTGGTCCCAAACAAAGAAAGTTGGTCCTCCCAGGACCTTCCCTCAACCTGCCAAAGCCGGAGTGGAGCTGAGACCGTGGGGAGAGGCCTGCTGAAGGGGAGTCGTGGAAGGCGGGGAGAGAGGAGGGGAAGAAAGGGGCCATGAAAGGGTGCTGAGGGAACGGAGAAGACACCTGTCTCTGGAAGGCCCGAAGAGGCTGGTTTGGACGAAGCCAGGGTCCCTAGCCGGCCAACACCTCTTCCCTTCCTCCCCAAGCCCGGGTGAGAGAGCGCGAGTGAGGCTGTGCGGGAGGAGGGGGGGGGGCAAGTAATGATTAACACCCCCTCTCAGCCGGGCCTGGAGCCCGCAGCCGGACCTGGCTGGGGTGGAGGGAGAGACAGTACGGGCGGGCCCCGGACCGCCCCGGCGCTCCCCGCTACCACCACCGAGACGTAGGGGGCTGCAGAGGAAGGGGGCAGGCCGGAGCTAGCTGGGGGGCAGCCGATAGGGAGCGGCGTGCAGGGCAGCGGGGAGAGCGCGACTGCAGATGCTGGACAGGCCAGCGGGGAGCGAAGGAGCCACAGCCGACGTGCAAGGAAAGGACGGGGCCAAACGCGGGCGCGCGGCCCCGCAGCGCAGAGGAATAGTTAGAGAGGGGCGGGAGCACCCCGGTGGGCTGAGTTTTGCCGGAGTTGCGAGCAAGCACCAAATCTACTCAGTCGGATCCATCCGCGGCGCGCCCGCCCTCCCTTCCTCCTCTCCCAGCAGCCGTGTGGATGCGAGGAGCAGGCGGAGAACGCGCCAGAGCCGGGAGCGGGTAAGGCAGGGGGAGCCCCGCCAGCCCAACACAGGGAAGC
>PISX010000261.1:20665-34585 GCA_004024625.1 Mellivora capensis | reverse complement strand
CTCCGAGGCCAAGGCCTTCTCAGCCTCTTCCTGCGGGGCCGCAAATCAATCCTGCAGGTCAACACAGCAATTAATAACGGGGTGAGGAGGCCTGGCAAAAGGAGGGGGGGAGGCGTCGAGCTGTGTCTCCCCCAGGCTCTGAGGGTCCGGCGCAGGACCAGGGAGTGGGAGGGGTCTCTGAGGGCAAAAAGAAACCTGGGAACTCAGTGTGGGCCAGGGAGTGGGCCCAGAGCCCCAGGAGGGAGAGGCAGGGGACCAGAGACAGGGAGCCAGAGAACCAGCTAGGACAGGCCGGCAGGCATCAAATAAACGTCTTATTTTTATGATACTGAGGGTATAGGCCACGAAGGCCAAAGACCACAATTGACCTAGTTGCAGATTCTCTCTCCTTCCTCCGTGCCTCGCCTTTTCCTGGTGGTTTTCGCTGCTCCAGATCTGGCTCAGCGACACTGCATAAAACCCGCATCCTTCGCAAACCCGGCTGCGGCGGTTGCACCAGGGCGTCAGCCAGGCACGCTCACTCACGCGCGAGTCATTGTCATTTTGAACTAGGCGGATGAGGCCAAAGGGGCGCGGGGGGGCCGTCTGGGGGACGCAGAGCCCCCGGGGAGCTGTGCCCCGGCCAGACGTGCCTAAAGTAGAAATTAGGGCCGGGGCGGGGCGGGAGGCATGAAAAGAAAGAAAGCGGCTCCGAAGGCGGAAGACTCCGGGGCTCTGTGGGGCCGCCTCGAAGGGAACGGTGGCTTCCTTCTCTCGAACACAGCCCTGCCTCCAGCCCGGCTCTGCAGCTCCTCCCCACTCTCCCCCCAGGCAGCGGCTGGCGGGACTGCGATCCCGGCACCGGCCAAAGCGGGAAAAGGAGGGAAGGGAAAGAGAGTGCGGTGCACAGCTGGTCCGCCCGGTCCCTTTTCCACCCGCGCCAGGAGTGCGGCTACCAGGCCTGGCGCAGGTAGGCGCAGGCGACCCTGGGAAAGCGCCCTGGTCCGTTCTGGAGTATCCCATGCTCTCAGAAACTTGGGGTGAGGGCCCTAACATAGCTCAGGGATGCCCCCCCAACCCCGCTCTGCTTTCTCCTTCCCGAGGCTTTGGGGAGGAAGCCTGGCTGCATCTGCTGGGAGACTTGCAGGGACTGGGAACCCGTCTGCACACCTCAGGCCTGCAAGGCAGAAAGAGCCGCCTTCGGAGAGGGAAAACAGAAGAGTGGGAGTGTCGAGAGCCTGAGCAGAGGGACAGGGAAACAAGGAGGGGTGGGGGCAGGAGGTGGTAGGAAGCAAAGTAGATGCAATGAATGAGGGAGAAGCCCTGGACAGGGGAGGAAGAAAGGGGGAGAGAGGTTTCCAGGAAGGCCCAGCCATTAGGTCTGTCCTTGGGCTGCATATTTATACGGTCGAGGGGGTGCACAGATGGGCTCTCAATTGAATTCCATCTTCAACACCATCAGAGATTGATTTTGTACTCGCTTTTAATTTTGCCATAATTAATTAGATCATTACAACTGTTTGCTATTGATCTCCCTACTTAAACCTCTGGTGCGGAGGGGTGGCCCAGAGCCCTAAAAGCCCAGGAGACCACAGTTGACACTCCTGAGGGCCCCGGTTTCCTAGTGGGTACAGGCGCCCAAGGGGGAATGAAGGCAGCCCAGGGACTGGGCCAAGAAGTTTAGAGGAAGACCAATCCTGAGGGTGGAAACTGGATTATCAGCTGAAAGACAGAACCTGAGCTGTTGGGGTCTGGTGAAAGGGGTGGGGGAGACATGGGAAAGGTGAGGAATTAAGCAAAAAAGGGCCCGGAGTAGGTCCTTGACCTCTGTGGAATTATTTGGAAAACTCTTGGAAACTGATCCAACCCTGTCCCTCCCCACCAATACAAAACTAAACTTGGGTACCTGGCTTCACACCCCCGTGCTACTCTAGGGCACATAGTGGGCAGACAGAGTTGAATTTGCAGGCCTGGAGGAGAGAAGGAGGGAGGGAAAAAAAAAAAAAAGGAGCAGCCCTCCATTCCCTTAGCCCTGTGGATCAATGGGTTCAGATTCTGCTCTCCATCTGGGTCCCCTGGGGCCTGCCATCCCTCCCCTTGCCTCAGGCCCCTTAAGTTTATTTTGGTGGCAGAGCCTTTTCTCCAAACATCAGACACATGTACATCAGTGCTTACATTTAAGTTCAAACTCAAAGACACGAGACCCTCATACACGTGCACACAGACATGTGCACACAGCGTGTCCTCATCCACTAACACATATACACACACACCCACACTCCATCCCCACTAGAAACTAAGGCCTTCCTTGTGCACCCAACTTGGAGGAAGTTGTGCAAAACATTTATACACTGCAAAGCAGAAAGATAAAGTCCTAAAGGCACAACAGAATGGAAAAGCCCGGTTCTGTAAAGAGACCAAGAGAAGTTGTAAAACTCACGTTTTCTGGATGGAAAGTTTTTAGCAGATTTAGAGGACACCGGGAGGGAAAGCACAGGAGGTCCCACCGGTGGGGAGAGGCCACAGAGCCCCAGTCCCCAGCAATTACATTGGCCCCCGCCACAGGGCAAACACAGAAGGAAGAAGGAGTGGGGTCTGCCCCGGGGTTGCCCCATCTTTCCCACATGCCGCCCCCCACCACCCCACCACCCCCTGCCTGGGGCGCTGACCAGTCACTCCTTGGTCTTACCTGCCCGGCCCGAGCGCTGTTCCATGCTCTGCGCCCCGCCGCTGCCGTCCGGGCCTGGGTCTCGCTTCTCGGCTCCGCCGCGGCCCGACAGCGCGTCTCGCCTGTGCCGCCGCCGCCCCCAGATCTGGGAGCAGCCACCCAAGACCGAGCGGCTCAGATAACCCCGGCTGCCCGCCGCCTGGGCTGTGCGTCCGCTCGCGCCCGCGCTCGCACAGCCGGCCGCGCCGAGGCACAGCCACGCGCGGAGGAGCCCCCGGCTCTCCGCCCCGCGCACACGCGCACACACGCACCCAGGCCCGGAGCCAGCCGCCCGCACGCCAGCGCCCGCGCTGCCGGAGGCACCCAGAGACCGAATCCCCAGCCTAGATGCCGGCACACACTCTCACCCCACCCCCTCTTCTTCACTGTCACACGCTCCCCCGTCAGCCTCCCTGCCTCGCACGCAGGGGCTCTTCACTCTAGTGCACTCCCCAACTTTGTGCGGCCCCCTTCCCGCCCCCACTCTCAGCTTCGCCCCATTCCGCTTTCCCGATGTGGGGTTCCACAGCCTGCCACCCCCTGACCCCGTCTCAGCCTCAGTTTCCAGGCCCTGCAAACGCACCCCAACTTTGTCGGAACGCATGGTCGCTCCCTGAAGGTCCTTGTCACCAGTGCATTATGGAACTGCTCACTAAATTCTTCACAAGCTCTCCTGCTCCTGATTCTTTTTCACTTTCTTCTTCTTCTTCTTCCTCTTCCTCCTTTTCCTCCCTCTCCACCTCCTCCTTTTTCTTCCTCTTTGCCTTCCCCTTCTTCTTCTTCCTCCCCCTCCTCCTCTTCCTCTCTCCCCTTTCCTCCTCTTCTCCTCCTCCTCCCTTTAACTTAGAATAAGAGGGAAAAGTCTTGGCTTCTTTGCCAGTAAGAGGTGATCAGGGCCTCAGGAAAGGGAGGAAAGGGGAAATGGCCAGACCCCTCCCATAGGTCCTGCCCACTCAAATAAACCCCCACTTGAGCCACAGTATTCCAAAATCCTCTGGTCTTCTTACTGCATATACAGTCCTTGCATCCTCAGATTCACACCATCTCCAAGCACACTCAGCCCTTTCGCTTTATCCACCTCATGCCCTCCCAATCTGGAACTTGCTCTTCACACTCTTGTCACATATTCTCCCTCAAATCTCTCATCTACCACTTTTCACATATGCACTCTCTTGTACTTCTGCTTACACAATCACACACCCCTCAAGCACAATGTTCCTGCTTCTAGCCCCCCATGTACCCCTTTCTCATTTACCCTGCTCTATAACTCCACCTACTTGTCCTACTCTGGGCCTCCCACACTCACAAAGCCTTGCTCACGTGTGTTGAGTAACATCAAGAGGCTGCAAAGAAAAGTGCTGGGTAAGGCCCAATGTCAAGCAGCGGTCTATGGCTGGCCTTATCCCCTGTACAGACACCTCCAGGCCTCAGGCGGAAGGCCATCAAGCAAAGGGCAGGCTCGTGGGGTCTACCGAGCCCCCTTGGGTAAAGAACTGGAAATTCTTCCCTGGGAGTCCCATCCATTTCAGCGAAAGTTCCTCTAGAAAGATGGTGTGACCAGGGACAGGGTGGGTTGTGTGGCACAGGGGCAAAAATCTTTATCATTGCTCCTCAACTTCTAAAAATCTTCCTACAGGAACAAGAATTTCTGCCCTTTTTAGGAAAGTCATGGCAAAATCTTACCAACATTTGTGATTTCAAGCATCAGACTTTGCTGGTGTTTTTTTTCTCTCTCTCTCTCTCTTCTTTTTAAAAAAATTAAACAGTGATTTTTCCATTCCAAGAGCACAAAAACTTAATGGAAAATTTTTTTTCTTTTTGTTATGCACAGAGCAACATTCATTCCAAAGAACAAGGATGGGAGAGTAATGTGCATAAATGAAACCCTAGTCACACACACAAATCACACTCATGGGGTCACCATTTTGCACACTCATGAATGCTTACACACACACACACACACACAGCCTCTTACCCTGTCACCTACTCAGAACCACACCCAGCCATACACCCAGGGCCTGCTGAGTCACACCTTCTCTGCACAGTTCTTTGTGCCTTTGTTACCTCTGGAAGATAGCGCTCATAAACCTTGCACCTCTCACACGTTTCTTCAGAGATAACTTGTGTGGAAGTGATTTATAAAACGTGAAGTGTGACTACACACACGTTCATTTCTCTTGTTACTGCATTATCAGACACAGGAACTGAGACCCCAATGTTCCAGAAACACAAATAGCAGCAGGGAGGTACCCACTGGGGAACCAGGTGTTTTGAACTGGGGACACACACACTTGGATCACTGTCCCTGCCTGCCCCTGAGCCAGCTTGTCACAGTTACCTGAACACAGGGCCCAGGGTTGGGGCAGTGCCAGGGCTGGGGCCTAAGCCCAGGGGAAGGCAGCTGAGGTCATTGTGCTAAGTAGCCTGTGGCAGACCAAGAAGGGGAAGGAACTTTCTTAGCTCTTGGCTCTGATACCTTTGGAGCCTTGGGGACTCCGGAAGCCTGCAAAGTGATGCCAGTCAAAGGGTCCAGAGTTGTACCTCAGCCTCCCTCCAGCCTCCTCCCTCAGGCTCTGCTTCTCTTTGTCTTCCAGCCCTCACCCCTGTTCCACACTGTCTCTTGGGCCCTTTTGCTCATTGCCCGCCCCATTGATTGAAAGTCTCTCTCAGGTTCTCCAAGGAGTCCCAGGAAAAATGAACCACCAGTCTATTGATTCTTCATTAGAATTACATTTTCACATGTACTAAATTGGTTTTAAAAGCCTTTTCTGTTGTTATTGTCTTGTCAGACCCTGTGGTCCAGGGCAAACCAAGTTTAAACGTTGTGGCTTCTTAGGGGGGAAAAAAATCACTGAGGCCAGGTCTGTGATTACTTGCTCTCCTGACTTATTGTTGTCATGATGACAATTGTGATTTGGTTTAAGTATCTTTAGGGAAAGGGCCCTGAAGAGGAAGCTGCTCAGATCAGACTGGTACGGGTTGGTGAGATGGGTGTGTGTTGAGAGAGCTCTGAAGCCTCTCGAGGAAGAACACCAAAGCACTTTTTCTTTCCTTGAATATTTAATTGAACACTTGAACCTGTATTCATTGCTTCTGGGACAAGAGGAAAGGTGAACATTTTAAAAATCAAGTTTATTTTCTCCCTCCTCTTCCAGATTAAATAGAAGAGAAATAAAAAACCAAACCCCACCTATTCTAGTTCCCTTCTCTTTCCCCTAAATAGCTGAGAAGGGGGCGGCAGTCATTCCTTAGGTGCTGAGGGAGGGGTGGCAGCCTCCTGCTTTGTAGCAGGGTGAAGCCCAGTCACAAGGACACTTTTAATCATTACACTCCGTGCTGGGGAAGAATTGAATCCAAATGAGGTGGGGGAGAGGTGGGAAGAGAGACGTAGGCTCCCACCTACCTCCTAGAGAAAGGGAGATAGAGACAGACAGACACAACCAGGGACAGTCTTAGGGATTGGTCTTTGCAGAGAAGCAGAGGCCAGAGAGGAATGAAAAGGAAGGAAGACAGAAGAAAGAAGGAAAGAAAAGGTCAAGAGGAGAGGCTGGGAAAAAAGAAATGTACAGAGGAATGTACAGGGAAAGAGCAGGAAAGAGACCAAAGCAGTCAGAGGAGCAAGCCCCCGGGAGCTGGCAGCCCCTCCGACCCCCGCCCACCTTCTGGCCTGGCAGCCCGCAGGCTGCGCCAGGCAGTGGGCACTGGGCTGCGGCGGAGCCCAGGCAGGAGAGCCGAACGTCTTCGTGATGTGTTTATCCCCTAATCAGTTCATTAGTTATAAACAACATGACATTAGAAGTTAGGAGGCAGTTGATATTAATTTTTATTTAACTAGTTGATGTTTAATCCGTCACGCCAGGCTGGGTAGCAGCGAGAAAGATCTTCCTGACACAAAACCAGTTAGAACTTCATAAGGCGCAATCAGTGTCCGCGCGTTGAAACAAACAAGAGAGACAGAGACAGAGAGACAGGGAGAGACAGAGAGACAGAGGCGGCCCAGCCGGAGACGGAGCCGGCGAGTCCGGCGGGAGAGAGCTAACCCCGGGCGTGGGCTGGGGAGAAATAAGCTGGAAAGACTGGGAGCGCAGAGAGGACGGCTGCCGAGGGCCTGGCAGCCCTGAACCGGGGCTCCACGCCCAGCACCGCCCCGCGCAATAGTGAGGGGTCGGCCAGGGCTGCGGCGGGGGCTGCCGGCCGGGGTCCTGCTAAGCCTCTCCGTGGCGCCTTCTGCGGTGGAACGCGCTGGGGGTCCGGCGGCCTGGAGGGAGGCCGGGCCAACACGTTCATAAACTGTTCTCTCCCATGCCTGGAAGCCGAGAACCTCTCCAGTCCTGCACCAGGAAGAGCGGCCCGGGCAAAAGAGGAAAGGAGGAAAAGGCGAGCAGTTTGTGCCCAACGGCTCAAGTTTGACAAAGTTTGCGGCGGTCACAAGCCAGGGCATGGTGTGGATGCATGTGTAGGGGTGCTCGTCAGTGGCGAAGGGGGAAGAATTGAGGTGCAGTCTTGGGTTCTGGAGGCTGGAAAGTTTGCCAACGCCCCCAGGAGCGTCCCCGCATTCGGGGCTCCGAGTAGAGAGCAGGCTGCGTTGGTCGCAGGCTCCTCGGAGTCTGAGTTTCCCGGGGCTTGCCCAGGTTAAGCTTCCCCCTCAACCCCGCCCCCAAGCACGAGCGTTCGGCTTTTTCCACCTTCACTCCGGGCACCTGCGGGGCACTGGCTCGGTCACGGCTTCCTGCGTCGGCACGGGGGGGGTGGGGCGCGGAGGCCGGGGCTGTAGTTTTCCGCGGTCGCGAAGGACACTGTTTGGAGGGACCGAGGCATCCTCGCCCGCGCGCAGACTCAGGCCGAGGATCTCGCATTTGCATGTTAATCTGCCTCCACCGCGGAAAGGAAATCGCTGAATTCCGAAGAAAATTGCCTCTCGCCAGCGGTTAATAGTTAACTCAGACAGGAAAGTTCCCAGGGAAAGGCGAAAGCCAGGGCGACGGCCGCAGGGGAGGAGGCCGGGGAGGCGGCCCGGGAGGGCCGTGCCGGGGGCTCGGCCTCTCCTCTGGCCCCGCGCGCTCGGCCTGGCGCGCCTCCCCTCCTCGGGCGGCGCGTCCCCCACCCCGTAATTAGCATCGTTTAGTTCACAAACCCTTCCTGGGAGAAATCTGTTCCCTCGTTCCGGAGCTCGGTTCAGCACCTGATTCCGCCGGGTGAGGCGAATAAATCACTGCGGCGGCGGCGGCGGCGGCGGCGGCGGGGGAGCCGGACCCGAGCCCGCCAGGCTGGGGCCGCCGGGAGAACGAAAAAGTGAAAAGGGGAGCGGAGTCGGGGGCGGGGGTGGGGGGGGGAGAGAAGCAGAGAGATGGCGCAACCCTAGTCCGTGGCGAGCGAAGGGTGCAGGAAGGGAAACCCAAAGAAAGTCAGGGACCCAGCGGCAGAGAAGGGGCCCAAATAAACAAGGGAGGTACAGAAAAAGACGGACGGAGAGAGGCGGGGAGAGTGAGGAATAAAAGCGAACGAAAAGAAAGGCAAAATGAGGGGAAGTGGAAGTTAAAGAAGAAAGGAGGGCGAAGAGGGGAGCTTAAGAAGGCGAGGACAAAAGAATAAAGAAAATAAAAGAAAAAGAAAAGAGCAAATGCTTTTGTCTACAATTACTCCTCTGCCGCAGGCTCTGCGGAGAGAACGTGGCCCGCCGCGGTCAAGGACCCCTCGCCAGGGTCGCAGACCCGGGAGGCCCCGGCGGGCCACGCAGCCTTCGCACTCGGGGCTCTAGGTCGGGTCGGGCACAGAGTCCGACTCCAAGGTGAAGTTCCAGGGGGCTGAGTCCGGAGTATCTGACCCCGAAAGGCGTGGTGTTTGTGTGTAGGGGGGTGTGTCACCCTGGATCCACGGCGGAGAAGGGGATGGGAGATAAAAAGCACAAGGCTCTCTTGGACGCGCCCCGGGAGCCTAGGACCTCCTGCCCTGGCGCGAAGGGAGGAGGGGACCCGGGGCAGGCGGGCCTCGGCCGATTACTTAGCTCAGACCCCTCAGCGTCCCCGCACCTAGGACCCCCGGCCCCCGTTCTTCAGCAGGGCCTCGGAGAACTCGCCAGCCCGGCCCCCCTTGCAGATCCCCAGCGCCGGGACTGGCGCGCCAGGCTCAGCTCGGAGAAAAAAGTAACGCAGAGAGAACCGCGCGCCGGCGCCAGTGGAGGGCGCATTTCCCGAACCGCCTCCCTGCGGCCACAGGGGCGCGGCGCAGATTCCGCTCGCTCTAGGGGCCAGGCCCCGCGGTGAGCTGCCCCGGGCAGAGTGCGGAAGAGAAGGAACAAGAGAGGGGACTTGGGGGGAGGTGGGTAGCGGAGCCGAAGAGTAGAGAGGAATGAAAAGCAGAAACGTGTACCGCAGGGAAAGGAGGGTACAAGGATGCTAGGGAGCAGCCGCCCTGCGGTCTGACGAGGTCACCTCACAGACAAAGATGGGATGTCCCCTTCCCGGTCTGGTCTCACTCATGGCAAGCCCCTGTGCTATGGTGCCCCCAGGACGTCGGGCTAGAGACTGACACCCCAAAAGGGCCGCTGGGGGCCTCTGTGCACGTGGGACCAAGAGAGGAGAAGAAGGTTTCCTGGCACCTGCCAGGCAGCCCCTGGAAACTAGCGCTAGGAAAATTTCCAGCCTCTGGGACTTCTGGGTGGGTATGGTCCAGTCCACTCCACTTCTCCTCTCCCTCTTGCCCTGTTCTCTGTCTTCTCTGGCAGGCCGGAGCAGCCACAGAGCTAGACTAGAGGAGTTGGGGAAAAGACCTTCAGGAAGAAGATTGACAGTTCAGTCCATTTCTACTTTTGTAGGGAGACGGGACAAAACTGATACCTAAACCAGAACCCTTTCAGGCTGGGTAAAGTAGGGAGGCAGTGACCAAGCTAAACCAGCTCAGAGGGCATCAGTCAGTTGGCCAGTCCACCTTGGTCTGCTCAGTGATGGACACCGGGGTTCCAGAAGTAAGTCAGACACTGCCCCTGCTTTCAAGGAGGACATTATCTGGCAGCAAAAGGAAAGCTTTCCAAGAAACTCCAGAAAGTGACAAGATGTAGGACACAGAGGATGTCAGAGAATGCTTCATAAAGGGGATGGGATCTTGCAAGATGATTAGATGTCCACTAGAGGCAGGGGAGCAGCTGGGTGGGATATTCCCAGGCACAAGGAGATCAGGGGCAGAGACATGGGGAAGGGGCAATAACCCACCTATTTGGGGAACTGCTAAGGGTTCTGGGAGGGCAATAGGGGGTCAGAGGTGAGGCAAGAGAAATAAGACTGGGAGGTAAATGGGGCCTATATCAAGGAAAACTTTTGCTAAGTTCTGATTTCTCCTTTTGGCCATGGGATGCCACTGAAGGATTTTAAGCAGGGAAGGAGGAAGATCTGATTTGGAGGGGAGAGACCAATCTCCATGTGTGGACAGTGGGCTGGAGGGAGAGAGAGCGAGCAGCAGAGACTGAGAAAACAGTGTTCTCGACAAGAGAAGATGGAAGGTTGAAAAGAGTCTGAGGGAGATAGAGAAGAGATATGAGAGATGGAGGCAGGATGGTGAGTACTTGGGCACAGAGTGGATGTGTGTGTGTGTGTGTGTGTGTTGAAAAAAAAAGATAAATTAGGTCTCTGAATAACTTCAGTCTCAACTGTGACCCCTCCCCACACTCACCACTCCCCTTTCTTAAATCCTCCCCCCCATAATGGTTATAGAAGTGGAAATCCACATATCAGTTCTGGAAGCAACACTTTCCTCCTCACCTCATGTGCCCTTACCAGGCAGCCTCATAGAACAATGTGCGCTACAGAAGGGGGTAACTTCTCACTAACCCCAAGACAAAGAAGGCAGTATTGAAGAGTGAAAAATGGAGTCAGGTAGTCCTGAGATAGATCCCACCTTTCTCTGTTCTAAAACATACTAGTTCTGTGATCTTGGGCATATCCCTTGAACTCATTGTGCCTACATGTCCACAATCTGTAAAATGGGGACAAGAATATTTGCCTCATGGAATTATTGGAGGGTATTAAATAAAGGGTATATTAACCCCAGCCGTAGATATCTGACCACATTAATTCCTTCTCCATGCCCAGCCCAGACCCAGGCCTCTGCACGCACTCATACAGCATTTTCTCTTGCACAGGCACCAGTGTCAGGGGGTACCAGGAAGAGGGACATGGAGATACTCTGGAAAAACTGTCAGTCCAGAGGGAAGGCCAGGTGCCTCACTGGGGCAAAGTTAATCATAACAACAAACACAGCTAACATGCCTGAGGGCTTACTGAGTGTCGGGCATTGTTTTAAGTGCTTTGCATATATTAGTTCTGTTAATTCACCTCTGTTACTATTAACCCCATTTTAAAGATGAGGACACTGAGGCACAGAGTTTTAGTAACTTGTCCACAATCACAGGGTGAGTAGATAGCAAAAGTAGGATCTGTACCTCAGATATTGCTTCCATAAGCTACATTCTTAAGCACAGGCTGTACTAGACATTCTTAGTGTCCCCAAGGAAGTCAGGGGGAGAAGGGATGCTGGCTATGGCTCAGAGGTTGAATGGGTGTGAGAGGATTTCTCCAGGGCATCCCAGGGGTTCTCCCCTCTCTTGCAGATCCTCACATCTGGTCCCTTTCCCAGCCTCCATGCTCTTTTCTCTTGTCTGCCCAGGGCTGCTGAATCTGGAAATTCAGAGCTGGCTCCTGTGACCAGGGCAGACAAGTCCATGTGGCTTCAGGGTCACCAGCCCTCACTCAGCCCTTCAGGAAGCTGGGAGCCCCACCCTAAGAGCTGTCCTTTGTATTGGGACACTGTGATTTTTCCCAGCCAGGCCTTGTCCCTCTGTTGGGGCTCCCAGGCTTTTCTAGCTTATGGACCTACCGCTTCTCTCCATCTGGACTCAGCCTTTGATCAGACCTAGGTTGATCCTAAACCTCACAGCGAGGAGTTGCCTAGATTGATCTTGATGCCCTTCCCTCCACCCGCATGCTCCAGGACTGACCTGAGTTGTCCCCTACAGGGGACCAGGTGCCCCTGGGAACTGCAAAGAAGCCCAGAGGACTCTGCTCATGAGCCCATCCTCTCTACTGGCTTCCCTGGGTCCCCATAACAGGCACTGTGGCTGTCCCCAGCATTGACTTCCCTGTAGCCCGAGAGCTGCCCTTCCCGCTATGTGTGGGATCTACCTACAGTCCCTCCTTTCTCTAGGCCCACAGAGGTCTTTCCTTTCCCCACCCTGAGCAGGAGTTATCTTTGCCAAAAGACAGAAGTTGAAGAAGTTCTGGAATTCCCCAGGCCTGTCAAAACTATCTACACTCTTTTAACCCATCCAGGTAGAGTGAGATAGGGATGAATGTGTGCCTGTGAGAGGAGAGGTCTGAGCCTATACTGAGAGGTCTCCTAGATATACTTTTTTTTTTTTCTACTGGAATTTAACCAATCCCTTACCTGTGAGTTCTTTAAAAACTAGTCACTGTAGCCAGGAAGATATTATTCCCAAAGTGCCAGCCCCACAGAGCAAAGCCACTTATGAACTTTTAGGTGTCTGCTTCCCAGTTTGTAGCCTAGTCTTTTGAAAACCTTCCTCCAAGATGGACAGGGTGTGAAGCAATAGTCCCCCCAGCGCTGGTGAGGGGATAGATTAGAGAGCAGCTGTCTCTCTTGCCGCTGCCTTCCTGTCCTCCACCCCAGGTCTTCAGCAAGTAAAGCTGTGTACTTGGCTGAAGAGGTGTGTGGGGCAAGAGGGGAGAGGGGATGTGTGGGGGGAGGGCTGCCTGCCGCATCCCTGAAGGAAATAGATCCTTTCCCAAAGACAAGTTACTCTCCAAGTTTGAGCTTCCTCCTCTAAGTGGGAGGTGCATCCCTTCTGCACGGGGAAATTAAAGCTTTAGAGCGCCGGCACAGCTCCTGGCACACACAGCGACCCTCGTAAATGTCATTGTTATCATCGGAGGCCTTCGAAGCAGCCCGCACTGTCTCAGTCCCAGGCTCGGGGTTCACCGGGACTCGTCAGCACCTGTGGGAGCGGGGAGCTGAGAGCTGGGAGGTGCGCCTCCTCGGGCAAAGCCGCGCCTCTCGGGCCTGAGGCTGCGGACCCACCGGTCCCGGGGGCGTAGAGCCCGGCGCTCGGCTGCTCAGGCGAGCGGGCCAGGTGGAGAGGTTGGACCGCCCGGTCGGATTAGAGGTAGGGGTGGAGAGAAGTGCCGAATGCGCGCCGGAGGACTGCAGCTCGCCATCGACGCCGGCCTAGCCGCTGCCGCCGAGGAGCCCGCCGGGCTTGGAGCTGCCCCGGGGCCTGGCGCGTCCTCCCCGCTCCGAGCGCGCTCGCCCGCGGCCCGCCCCGCCCCGCCCGCCGCGCGCCGGCGCTCGATTAATAATCATAAACCCCCCGCTCACCCTCCTCTTAAAATTAATAACTCTGTAATTAGAGTCATTTCAAAAGCCTCCTGAGCCGCCGAGGCCGGCCGGGCCGCCGGCCGCCCGGCGCGGTGGGCAGGAGGGAGGAGGAGGCCGGGCGCGGCGGCCGCGGCATCTGCAGGTACAGAATGAGAATTAAAATCGCTCTCAACAATCCAATACACTTTTTATCAGCCATCTATCTGAGAGCCGGGCCCATTCATCATCCGAGGCATTCTCCCTGAAAACAAGACCCATTCAGATTTTATACAAATTATCATATTTATCATCGTCTCCAACTCCGGAGTAACATCTCCGCAAAGTGTCTGCCGTCTCCCCGGGGAGCCGCGCGGCTCGGAGCGCCCGAGCGCCCGCCCGGCAATCCCCCCCGCCGAGCCCCCTCCCCTCGCCCCCCCTTGCCTCTCCCCGCCCCCCACCCAGGATGTGGGCCCCGACTCTGGCCTTTGATCCGCTGCCTCGGCTGGACCCCACCGCTCTCTCTCTCTCTCTCCCCACTCCCCATCAATCTCTCTTTCTCTCCTCTCTCTCCCGCTCTCTTCCCTCTCTCGGCCCCCCCTCTGGCCTCGGATCCACTGTGTCTCTGCTTTTCCCTGCCCCACGAGCGAGCTAGCTCGTTCTCTCTCTCTCTCTCTCAATCTCTCTCTGTCGCACTCCTCCGGCCCACCCCCAGCCCCTCACCTGGTCTCCAGGGCCTGGTCAGGGCTTCTTTTTTCCTATATCTTTCTCTCTCTCTCTCTCTCTCTCTCTCTCCCCCTGTCTCTTTCCGTCTTCGCTTTCTCCCCAGGCAGCATCCCCATCTCCCTGTCAGAACCAAGAAGCCAGAAGGGCAG
>PISX010000261.1:0-20565 GCA_004024625.1 Mellivora capensis | reverse complement strand
AGCAGATGAAGCAAGGCCCCATGAGAGACACTGTTCCTGCCCATCACACACCACAGTCTACTACACACTACAAACAACCCCCCCAACAAGGCATACGCACACCACACTTACCACACACACACCCCAGCACACTCAGAGGCCCACACCACACCCACCACACACAGCCCCCAATACACACAAGCCCCAATACACTCCCCCACACTGGAGCCTAACCATACTCATGGGGCCACTCTCTCCACACACATAGCTTCCCCTCACACCACACACAGACCCCTCCTACATACACACAGCCCTCAGCACATACAGAGGCCCAGAGGTGCAGGAGGACACATTCCAAACACACAGGGGTGTGTCCTCTCACCCAGAGTCTTAGGCTCCCCCATCTCTCTCCTCTGGGTCTTAGCCTGTATGCGCACCGGCTCTGCGTTGACCCACAGGGTTAGTGAGGTCTCCTTGGCTCAGACACTGGAATATTGAGATTCTAAGGAGGGAGACCTCACAAAAAGTGACAGTGGGAACATTCAGAACACAGGTTTCTGACTCAAACAACCATGGGTAGGTGACTGCGTCCTTCTGGGGCTTCTGTCCTGAGGGGACCCTGCTGGCGTCCCTGGAGGCGGCTATACTGAGGTTCCTTCAGACCTAGCCCATCTTCACTTTCCCGCCAAAAGCCTGCCTCAGTAGGTCGCTGTGGAGAAGCCTGTGGCTCTCTGTCCTGTGGGCCGTTGGTGGATTCATTCATTCCTCAGTCATGAATTCAACAGCCCCTGCTGAGGGCCTCCTGTGTCAGCTCTGGGCCTGGCATGGGAATTACAGTGGTGGACAAGAGAGACCCAGTGCTGCCTCCATGGAGATTACAGTCTAGAGCAATGCTGTCCAATCGAACTATAGTTCTGTGATGGGGCAGATGTGTTTTTTTTTAGTTTTTTTTTTTTTAAAGATTTTATTTATTTATTTGTCAGAGAGAGAGAGAGAGAGTGAGAGAGCAAGCACAGGCAGACAGAGTGGCAGGCAGAGGCAGACGGAGAAACAGGCTTCCCGCCAAGCAAGAAGCCCGATGCGGGACTCGATCCCAGGACACTGGGATCATGACCTGAGCCAAAGGCAGCCGCTCAACCAACTGAGCCACCCAGGCGTCCCTGATAGGGCAGATGTTTCATACCTACCTTCTTCAATACGGGGACCGCTAGCCGCATGTGGCAACTGAGCACTCCAAGAGGGCCACATGAGATTGAGGTATTGATTTTTTATTTTATATATAAAATATATATTATTTCAATTGATTTATTTAATTGTAGCTGATGGCTACTGTATTGACCAGGACAGGTCTCTTGGCAGGTTGGTCTTCATTTCATTAAATGGGGCAGGATGTGTGGGAAGGAATCCCCGCCCTCCTCCCAGAGCCATGGAAGCCCTGTGAGTATGAGTCCAGGGCCTCTGAGTGTGGCTCCTCCTCCTGTTTCGACAATTAGGACCACTGCACACTACAAAAACCTGTGTCCCTAAAACAAGACTGTAGATGAGTTATTCCCCAGGAATCGGTAACATGAACACTTCTTGGCTGCTAGACACTATTTACATATGATGGATCCTAAGTCTTACTTGGGGTTCATAAGCACAAATGCCTGTGTGAGCAGAAATGGTTGGGAAGACAACAGGGTTGGGGGTTCTGGGGCAAACAGAGAGGGTAAGGCCTCTAATGTTTGTGCCTGCCACGCAGAAGTGGGGGCCAGGGATACCAAGTTGTCTGATTTTTTTTTAAAGATTTTTTATTTATATATTTGACAGAGAGAGAGAGAGAGACAGGAAGAGAGGGAACACAAGCAGGGGGAGTGGGAAAGGGAGAAGCAGGCTTCCCACTGAGCAGGGAGCCCAATGCGGGGCTCAATCCCAGGACCCTGGGATCATGACCTGAGCAAACGTTTAACAACTGAGCCACCCGGGTGCCCCGAAGTTGTCTGATTTTTTGAGAGCACCCAGGAATCTTGGTTTTTATTTGAAATTCATTGGAAGCTATCACAAATTAAGAAACACACACAACAGCAGGTACATGGCATATAAGGCAAACGACAAATGTGTAAAGATAGTCATTACAGGTTTGTTTGCAGATTAGAAGTAATCTAAATGTCCATTATTAGAAGCCTAGTTAAATGACTTATGACATACCTACTCAATGGAATATTAGGCAGCCTTCACTAAGAATGAAGTGAATCTTTATATATAAAGATATGGAAAGGGGCGCCTGGGTGGCTCAGTTGTTAAGCATCTGTCTTTGGCTCAGGTCATGATCCTAGACTCCTGGGATCGAGCCCCTCATTGGGCGCCCTGCTCAGCGGGAACCTGCCTCTCCCTGTCCCACTCCTCCTGCTTGTGTTCCGTCTCCTGCTATGTCTCCCTCTGTCAAATAAATAAAAATCTTAAAAAAAAAAAGATAATGGAAAGATCTCCGAGGTGAATTAAGTGAAAAAGTTAAGCATAGAACAATGTGTAAGGTACCATCTACTGAGAGAAAAAGAGACACATATACAGGCATGCACACATTTGTGCCTGAACAGACGAGCTCTGAAAGGTATACAAGAGACTGGAAATAGGAAAGGGGCAGGGGTGGAAGGAAGGCTTTTCCCCTGGGTACTGCTCAGTATATTTTGGCCTTGGCAGTAACTGCATGAATTACCAACTTACAGTAGATGCAGGGCAAACCGAGCTAAAGGCCAGCTTCGGCTTTTGGGTCACATATTCATTAACTCTGATCTTCATGGTGTGTCCCTTGGAGGTAGTTATTGCTGACTCCATTACACAGATGAGGAGGCTGAGGCTCCTTTGGATTACGGTTGTAGAGCAGTTCGAGTTCGTACAACTAGTTAGCGGTGGGCTTCGATTCTAACCAGGTCCCTCTGGTTCATAGGCCACATAGGCCACAGCACCATCCTGCCTCTTCCAGATGAGGGGAGGAGAAGGATGCTTAACAATATCTTTGTCAACAACGATGTTTATTGGGAATTTGTTACATACTAGGCACTGTGATAAATATTTCGTGTCACACTTAATCCTCGCAACTTTATGAATCAGACACCGTTTTACAGATATGGAAGCTGAGATGGAGAGGTTAATTAAGGTGCCCAGGGTTACATTGGCTAGGAAATGGTAGAGCCAAGATCCTCACCTGGTTATTCTAATTCCAGAGTTCAGTGTTTAACCATCTCAACACACATAGAGAACTCTGTAACCTGTTCTTGTGCCCACGGTGGGCTCATCCCAAGAATGCTCTATCATACCTCCCTCGGGTCTGTCACAAGTGTCTGGTGGCTCCTAGAGTCCAGATGCATCTGCACAGACTTCCTCTGTCCTCTTCCGTGGTGAGAAGAAATGGATACCTAACTGCCAACAATGGTCCTTCAGATCCCTTGTGACTCAGCCTTCCTATTTCTATCCTTATACACTGCCCCATGCCCAAGAGCAACTAGAGTTGCCTCTTTTCTTTTCTTTTTCTTTTTTGAGATTTTATTTATTTATTTCAGAGAGAGAATGAGAGAGAGAGAGAGAGAGAGAGCACAAGATGGGGGAGGGTCAGAGGGAGAAGCAGACTCCCTGCTGATCAGGGAGCCAGGCTCCACTGGGGACTCGATCCCCGGACTCCAGGATCATGACCTGAGCTGAAGATAGTTGCTCAACCAACTGAGCCACCCAGGTGCCCCTAGAGTTGCTTATTTTCTCCAAGGAAATGTGAGTCTGGCTCCAGGACCCCAGGCACTAGCAGGATGGAATGATTGTAGAGCATGCTCTCTCTCAAGTCTCTTAACAACGCAGTGAGGAAGGCAGGAAAGGATTACTATTACTGTTCCCTTTTTGTGGATGAGGAAACTGAGACTCATACATCACATCTACTTTTATGAGTTAAAACTATATTGTGGTGCAAGTTAATCCAGTTACTCCATTATCTCGTGGCAGTGTCTCCACAATCCCTGTCCCCATCTGGAAACCATGGGGGGAGTATTACCCAGGGCCCCCAAGCTGGAGATAGAGGAAGACAGCAAAAGAAGCAGAGAGGTAAGGGGACAGCCAGGGCCTATGAGCAAGAACTTCCTTCATTGATGGCTCGAGTTCTTTGACTAAAAGGGTGGCTGAGTGTGACCAGTGGCCTGGTGTAGTTCTCTGTGCCCAAGGACATGTGCCTACTCCATAGAACTCAAGGCCCAGCTTCCCCCGCAAGTTTCTCTTCCCCCATGACAACTTTGTTCTCCTGCTAAGCCTGAGCCAAAGAGCAAGTACACTGAGTAGCCCAGAGATTCTCAACCTGCCTCCCCCTGCCCCCTCAGCCACATGGCTGGATCCCCAGTACTAGCCTGAACTCCAGTGCATGACTAAGGGAGAAGAAACAGGCAGATACTGAGGGAACACCCCCCCCCATGAATGTGTCCATGCCTATGTTGGCAAAACAAAGGCTCTGGCAGGATCCAGAATCTTGGAGGGCCCAGGGTAGCCAAAGGCAGCCTTAGATAGGGGTAGCAAACCTGGCAACTAACACACTCGGCTTCCCCTAGAGCCTCAAGCATCATGTCCAAAAAATGTATTAAACAAATACTTACAAGGTTCTTGCTATGTACTTGGCACCGTTGTAAGCACTTTACAAGTGTGCTACTTTCCTATTGCTGCTGTAACCAAGTACCATACATTTAGTGGCTTAAAACAACACCATGATTATCTCACAGTTCTTGAGTGTGAGGCCTAAAATAGGTTGGCTGTTTTCCTTCTGGAGACTCTAGAAGAGAATGAGTTGCCTTGCCTTTTTCAGTTTCTAGAAGCCACCACATTCCTTGGCTCATGGCCACATCACGGATCTCTGCTTCTGCCCTCCCATCTTCTTTTACTCTCATACTCCTGCTTCCCTGGAAAGACCCTTGTGTTGACATTGGGCCTGCTCAGATAATCCAAGACAATCTTCTCATCTCAAAATCCTTAACAAAATCACATCTTCAAAATCCCTTTGCCATGGAAGGTAACATAATCCTAGATTCTGGGGATTAGGAGTTGAACAATGGGGCAACCAGCCATTAGTCTGCCTGCCACAGCAAGTATTAACTCATCTGATTCCAATAACAACTCTATGGAGCGGGTGGTATTACTATCCCTGTTTTTGCCATTGGGGAAGCGAGGGCCACCAAAGGTTAAATTTGCCCAAGATCATACACTTGGTGCGCGACGAAGCTATAATTCAGTCCCAATCTGTCTGTCTCCAAAGTCTATTAAGTATTCGGGGGCCTGTGACATCTATAGACATTCCACATACTCAGACATCTCACATGATGTCTATATATTGTTCACAAACATATAACATATACATAGGCATGCCTTCCACATATATGTATTCTGCTCACATACATATGAGCTGCAAATACTTGAATATACACAAAATACCTGGACACACATTCACAAACATCCCCTCTGTTCACACACACTCATACTGCACTCGTACACACATGCCCCAAACACGTTTATGCATACTGTCCCTACAGAGCTTATGCATAAGGACATACTCTGCACATACAGCAAACATGTTATACTTTCTCTGCTATCTGCACACACATCCTGTGTTCACAACCTCATAATACCCTGTCGTGTATATGCCTGGCACATGCATGCACACAGAACCAAGCAAACATATATCTTTTTTATAATACATCTTGCAAAGATATAGAATATGCCTGCAATGGCACCATGACCTATACATAAATACACCACTTACATACATATACTTAGCAAATACCTATGCTGTCTAGACACATATCTTACCTACACATATATCCTACATACTCACTTGACATACATACATTTTAAACATTGCACCCTGTACCCCCAAAGCTCTGTGCCCTGCATACCCCACCTACGTACACATTTCCAGGCTACGCATACGTTCTCCAGAACGATGCGCATGCATACAGAGACCCTGAAGACACACATCCTGCACCAACACACGCATATCTCACGTCAACCACGTATATTCATACACACATACAATTCTTTCTTGATACATTTTATACGCACATTCTGTAGTTACAGAAACCTATATCCTACTCATCAGGACTAAGTCCATAGTGAATAGTCGGCTTTAATTAGCACTTCACACAAAAAATAACCTCACAAGTGTACAGCCCTACCCGAGGCTGTGAAGTGTTTCCTTTCCAACCCTGGACCGAGCGGGTATCCCCATTTCCTTGGGGAGGAGGCTGAGGCTGGGGAGGGGCGGGGCCATCATAGGCCGCCCCGCCCTTCCCGCCGCCGCCGAGGTGTGATCAGCCCCCGGCTCGTATCCCTCAGCCCCAACAGAAAAGTAGTTCCAATACCATGTTTGTTAACTAGGTTATCTAGGCTGTGGAAGATTTTAATGTTGAATTTTATAGCTTTACCACGCTCTGCCGTCCTTGTGAATATTGTAATATTGCATTTTTTACAAGTTACTCTTCTGTTAATGTTCCAGCTAGTAACTTTTATAATCCTCCTCAATGAAATTTTTTTGTATTCTTCCGCACCGTTAACCCCAATGGCGGCGCCTCGGCCCCTGGCAGGAGGCAGATAGGAGATGAATTCCTCTTTAATCAGAAATAATAATAATAAAAACACACACGCGGCTCCGCTGCCTCTCACTCCGGCTTCCCTCACGCCGCTGCCGCCTCTCAGGGCCGCCTGTGGGCCCTGCGGCCTAGGCTCCGGGAGGCCGGCACCGCGGCTTGGGCAGGCTCTGATGCCCGGCTGATTGGACCCATCTCAGACCCTGGTCCCTTGGCTCTCCCTACCGGCGCTCTCCTTCCGGAAGCAGAGTCCTTCCTCTTGCCCCATTCTTCAGCCTCCCCTCCCCCACCCCGACTCCAGCACCCTCCCTCCTTACCATCCCTCTTTCCACTGGCGCAGGCCTGGGCCTCTCCCAAGACCTCTGCCAATCACTGTTTCTGCCTCTCCTGTTCTCCCTCTCTCAGGCGTGCTTCTGTCCTCTCAGTCTGCCCCTTTCTGCCCCAGCCTATGCTGCGGATCTCTTCTTCCACCTGTCTAGGTTTCCTCTCAGGCTTTTCTTTTCCACCTCTTTAACCACTGCATTTCCAGTCTCCATCTCCTTCCCTTCTCTTTTCTTCTCAGAAGACCAGAAGCTGTTTGACAGGAGAGTGGGGTCCCGAGGATGGGGTGGACCCTGCTTAGTGAGATAGGGTTTTGGACTAGGTTAGGACTGGGCTTGGACTGGGGGTACATTTTGGGCCGCTAGGGAAGGGAAATGTCAGAGAGGTTATGGTGTCTGTCCATGCAAACAGAGGGAGTCAGGTGGGGGAAAGGGGAAGGATGTCTAAGAGTAGTGGGAGAAGACTGAATCGGAGGGACCCCAGGCTCCTGGGGCCTGGGGAGAGAAGGCAGCTTGCCAAAGAAGCCCTGGCTTAGTGTTGGACACACTCTGGCAGCCCTTTCTATTTAATTTTAAAGACCCATCGTGGATGTGGGGGTGGGGAGGGAAATGGGCTATTAATTAAAGAGATGAGAGCTACAGAATGGGAAGTCTTTGGAGGGGGGTGAGGGAGCATGTGCTAGGTACATGGGGATGAAGGGCCTGTCTTCACTGATAAGGGCACAAGAAAATATGATCCCAAGACTACAGCAGACCATATGAATTCTCCATTCTGTCAACACATATTTATTGAGCATCTACTATGTGCCAGACCCAGTATTAAGACCCAGGGAACAGAATGATGAGTGAAAACACAATCTTTGACCTCATGGAACTTATGAACTAGTGGAAGTGACAGATAGTAATCAAATCATCACACAATTCCTTAGAAAACTGGGATCACTGTTAAGGATTTCTGCACTGGGGGAATAGTACACCCCTGTGGCTTTCAGGAATCCCAGTGGGGTTTGGGGGAGCAAACTGGACTCAGAGCCCGATAAAGTCTTCCTCTCCGCCTCCTGCTCAAGCTCCCAAGAGGTAGGAGGAACTTCAGCCGCAACCAAAGTGAGATTTTATCAGCTGGTTTTCAAGACTTCATCCTGTCAGATTTCCCTAGGTCTTCCAGATCTGACCACGAAAGTATTCTCCTCCCTTTTCATGCTGAGGGGATCGTGGTCCCATGCGTGAGAACAGAGGTGCCCAACATCTGGAAGTTGGAGCCCCAGCGCAGCTGAACATCTGGAGCGCTAATCGCAGGAGCCGCGAGCGGCCCTGTCGGTGGGGTCGGGGAAAGGGGTGGGGGTGGGACAGCTCAGCTAGCGGGGCACTCGACGCCCCTGTTCTCCGGTTCCCGGATCTGGACCGGCCAGGAATCCGCCTCAACACAAAACAGAGTGCCTCCCCTGCCCTCCCAGTGCCCCTGCCTGTACCCGCACTAGCGGAGCTCCAGGTCCGCTAGGAAGTGTTAATGGTCCCGTGCCCCATTCCCACCTCCGCAGCAGGCCGGGAGCGTGCAGGTGAGGAGGATATTGTTAAAAGAGGACCAGGGAAAGGGAGAGGAAGAAGGACCACAGAGGGAGGGTGGGGGCGGGCGGGGCGGGGGCGCCCGGCGCGCCTGTGCGAAGCGCGGAAGCTGCGAGCGCCCGCGACAGTAAAACATCTGTAATGTGCCATTCGCCGCTGCTCGCTGATTGCTCATGGATTAAAGATTAAAATCTCGGCTTTGGCAGATGGGGAGAGAGAGGAAACTCTTACGAGCACGTTTTGCATCTGCATTTCATTCTGCTCGGTTCCCTGCGCCACGCCTGGTGGCGCCCACCCTACCCCGCCCACCCCGCTCCCGGCTCCCCCTGCGCGGCCGAGCTGGGGTGGACCTCCCCGGCCACCCGACCTCTTCCCACCCTTTCTGTCGCTCCGAGCCGTAGGTGCCTGGTCCCTCTCGTCTCGTCCGAGCGTAGGTGCCTGGTCCCTCTCGTCTCGTTCTCATCTGGGGTGCTCGCCTCTGATCCAGTGTCGGTCACTCTCGCTCCCATCCAGACTGCAGGCAGGACACGATGACCGTCTCCAGAAAAGGGGTCCACTCCCTTCCAACCTCTGGGGGCGTCTCCCACATTCCCTGGCCGGTACAGAGGACCGGGAGGGCTGGAGCGGGCTGCGGCGCGGAAGGGGAATCCAATGGTGGTACCCCTGGCCTTTGGAGGTGGTAAAAAGTAACTGTGAATGTGGGCTGGGGCGGAAGAGCCCCTTCTGTGTTTTTCACACTGACCTGCTGTGGAGGCAGGGAGTGGGATAGGAGAAGGGAGGGAGGCTAAGAGGACTCTTACGTGCTCTTAGGGCCCGGAGCCTGGTCCTGGGTGCTCTGGCCCCCGAGGCAGATCCCCCGGCCTCCTCATTTTCCTCTCTCTCCCAGAATGTGTCCCTGGCAACAAACTTTGGCGGGGAGGGAAATCCAGGCAGAGAGAACTAGAGACAAAGGACTGGCAGAAAGACAGACAGGTATTAGAGTAACAGAAAGAGGAACAAAAAGCTGCAGAGTAGTGTGGCAGATGTGAGCCCCCCCCCCCCCCCCCGCATCTGGTGTGTGTGTTGTGGAGAAAGCTGGGGGGATGGTGGTGGTGGTGGGGCCTGCCTGGGTTCTCAGGCCCCAACTGGGAGGAGGGAGTTGGTTCAGGGTGAGCAGAAGAAAAGCTGAAGAAGGATGAACGAGAGGAGGGTTGGTGTGGCAGATGTAATTAATTACTGCATATTAAAATGTTTGTTTACAGAGATGAACAGCGGCTGGAGGTCTGATGGTAATTAATTCACAGCATTTCCCAGCCCTCTTTGAGCCCAAGCCCCTCTGGGAGGCCTGGGGGTGGACTGGGCTGGGTGAGGTGCTGGCTTGTTTGTGCCCTGCTCTCACCAGAGATTTGAACACAGATTGACACTGAAGGGGACCTCAGACAGCTCCTACTCAAGCCCCATCCCACTGCACGCACTTGGGGCAACCCAGGCCAGAGAAGACATGTGATTCGTGATATGCTGAAGGCCACCAGCTAATCAGTGATGGAGCAGAGACTGTAGTCCCTATTTTCTTGCTCCTGGACATGTGGTCAAGGCCAAAGGAACACTGAGGAGATGGTCTTGAACAGAGATGATGTAATAGAGAGGGTGGAAAGTGGGGAAGAAAAGTTTCAGGGGGAAAAAGAAGGGATGGAGAGGAGACCAGAGGCCCCCTCACTGGAGAATTGGGGTGGGGCAGTATGGTATCTGAAAGCAGCTCCTTCCCGCCATCACTCCATCCTGGGCCTTGAGGAGGGAGACAGAAGCAGTTAGCATCCTCTGCCTTTGAGTCTGACAATCTGGCTAGCTCTGCCATGCCCAGCGCTATGGCCTTGGGGAAATCCTGTAACCCCTCTGAGTCTGTTTCCTTACCCAATGGAGGCCTCCCATGTCCAGTAGTTGGGAGGCGTACACTGTTGTTGGTACTTTCACAGAGGGAACAGGTGGTGGCACTTACCCCATGCAGCTGCCTCTGTTCCTACTTCCTCTTCATTCACACACAGTCACACTCAATGGCATGCCCAAGCCCTGTTCACGAACAGCCTTCAGTTCATTCATTCATTTATCCCAGAGTCAGTTGAGACATCACCAGGCAGATCGGTGGAGTTGGGGGGAGGCATGATGAGACCCCTGTTTTGTAGGAGCTCCCAGGACTCATAACTCATGACTCATAACCAGAGGACCAAAGGTGAAGGCACAAAAGGAATGTCACCTGACTAAGGGAAAGTCGGGCCAGGATTCCCAAGTGGCAGCCAGGCCTTGGGCTGGTAGCTCCAGAGGGGTGGCTTTCTAGAGAGCCTGGGCTCCAGGCTAGGCCATAAAGGATGGGTAGGAGGAAGGGAGAAAGAGGAAGGCTCTGTGGTAGAGCTGGGTTCACAGATAGAAGGTAGGAGGGCCTCATCTGTGTGTGGCGGGGGAGGAGAATCCCTCACTTTCTCCCTCAGGCGCTGCTCCTTCCATACCAAATCTGGAACTGAGGGCAGGTGGGAGAACAGGCAAAATTTCCCCCTTATCTCAAAACCAAGTGGAGTAGGAGCTTAAGGGAGAGGGAGAGAGCCCCCGACAGCATGGAGAAGGCTGGTTGAGCAGAAAAGCAGCTGCAGAAAGATGTAGTATTTGGGGTTGTGAAGGGCAGGCTGAGTGTGTGAGTACCAGAGCATTGTGGCTCTGAGTGTGTTCTTGGGTATGACTACAAGGGTGTGTTATAGGTGCATGGGTGTTGCCAGTATGTCAGTGTGCTCCCTTGAGTGTCCGTGTGTGAGGAAATGCTGAGAGGTGACTTGTGTCCGTCTGGGCCTTTCTCCCATAGCTAGTGCCCTTCCTCACGGGCCTTCAGCCTCACAGGTGCAGTGGGAGGAAGTGCAGGGTCCCCCAGTGAGAGGTCATTCCCCAGCTGGGTCTGATCCACAGGGTCTTTCCAGAATCCACTAGCCTCCCTCCCTGTGGCTGAATTAGTGCCCGGCCTCAACAGGGCCTGGAGTCAGGGCAGGAGCTTCCCTCCAACAGCCCCTCTGCCCTGGCATGGCTTCTGTATGTGTTTATTACACACACACACACACACACACACACACACCAGCTCACGCAGAGCCCAGGAGATACAGAGAAGCAAAAACAAGGAAGGAAACCCCACCTGTCAATCCACACCCCCTCTAAAGTTGAGATATTTCTTTCCAGTCTTTTCTAGGTGAACACGCTCACAACAGAAGTGGAGTGGCACCATACAAGGGGGCCTGCTGCCTGTTTTCCCCCTGCCATCGTGGAGGGCTCTGGATCACCCCTTTAGTCCCCACTCTCCCTCGCCCCAGCCGGGAGGGCTCATGGCCTAGGGAGGCTCCTCTTCCTCCCCTCCCCACCCTAGGACCCCCGGGAAGGGCGTGCTGGTGGTGCTGGTGGTGCTGCTGCTGCTGGTGGTGGTGGCGGTGGCGACTTGTTGGGCTGGAGTGAGGGGCCGGGGTGGGGGGTGGGCGGTGGGCACCTGCTGGGGCGCCCCAGCCCCTGGCCGGGCCGCGGCGGGCGGCGAGCGAGGCTCAGGGGAGGAGCCGCGGGAGGGAAAGGAGCGGAGGGAGGCGGAGCGGAGCTGTCGCTTCCCATCAGGCGGAGGATTGTTCCCGACACGCGCAGGCCCCGCGGCGTTTCTGTGTCAGGGAGTTTTGCCGGCGCCGTGACCCGTGCGAGGGGGGTCGGGCTGCGCGCGGGGAGCGGCCAAGAGTGACCAGCGCGGCCGGCCGCGTCATCGCCACCTGGCCGGGTCACTGCTTCTCTCCCGTCGCGGGCGCCGCCGGCCAGGGGAGGGGCGGGGGTCCCCCGGGCTCCCCGCCCCCCTCTGCCTTGGGGCAAGGTCAGGCGGGAGCAGCATCTCCCACGGAAGGACCGAAAGCGAGCACCACCCTGGGCCTCGGGTTTCTTCCCTTTGGAATGGAGGTGTGTGGGGTGAGGGCCCTTTCCTGGTCCCGAACTAAGGATGTCCTGTTTCCTGAGAAGTGCATGAGGCCGCTGGCTAGAAAAGGCGGTGCCCGAGGGTGGACGAGGCCCCGGAAGAGGTGCGGGACTGGCCCCAGAGCCAGAGCTGCCGAAATCGGACTGGGACCTGGACTCTCAATGGAGTGAGGCCAGGGACTTGGCGTGAGCCTGGGGGCGGGGTGTCCATGCAAAGAAGATGGTCACGGAGGCGTGGGTGGCCGAGTTGCCGAAGCCGGGGCGGGGTTGGGAGGATGGGGTGGAGGAGGGGCTTCAGGGAGGGAGGGGCCGGCTCCTGACCTCTTCCCCCCAACCACTGGTCCCATCTGAAATCCACGGCTCCCATCTTCGGCCCTTAATGATTTTGACGGGCTCCATCCGCGCACCATCGGGGCCTTTGTGTCTGCCAGACCAATGGCCCCTCTCCTGGGCCCACCCATCAGTCACCCGGAGCTCCAGCTGTTCCCAGCCTTTGGAGCAACCTCGGCAGTCACCACTACAAATTGGCTCTCAACAGCCGCTTGGAGACCCCTTCTCTGCCATTGTCTCGGGGACAAATGGCCCTTCCCCTGCACACAGCCCCACAGGACCAGCCCAGGCTGCCTGCTGCTTCTGGGAAGGGGAGGGAGAGCCCACGGAGCTCTTCCAGGAAGCCGGGCTCCCTCTCCAAACCCAATAATCTAGCCAGGCTGGGCCAGCAGAGTCCCCACTGCCCAGCTCAGGCCTAGACACCCAGTGTCCTTTCTCCTTTCCTTAGTCAGATCTGGGCTTCAGGAGGGGAGGGGACTAAAACTCCTCCTTCTACTTCACTCACAGCCCCTGGAGCTGGAGAAGCCTCAGTGTGCTCTTGTTGACTGAAGGCTGAAAAGAGGAGTGAAAGAGGAGGCAGGGAAGGATTGGTGGAGGAGGGCTTGGGAACTGGGGGCTGGGGTTCCCTGGAGCCACCATGGCCGAGCACAGAGCCAAGACAATTACATGCTTAGTTTTGCTGATTGCATTAAAATCATTAGAATGAGGGATCTGAAAATTGTACGTGAAGGGGTAGAATTAGAAAGGGCTTTGGAGACTGACACAGGGATCCCCAAAGTGAATCTGGTACAATTAACTCAAATTGTGTTACACAAACAGACACTTCCACAAACTGACATGCCCACCCTCCCTTCCCTTCTTCCTTTTTCTCCCATTTGCCTGACCTCTGCTCAGACTCCTTCCTCTTTCTCCTCCCCTTTTGCTTTTTCCATCTGCCCTGCTTCACCTTGCTCCTTCAGGTGCCCAGGCTGTGTTCCCCAGCCGGCCTGAAAGGATACGTGGGTGGGGTCTCTGGCTTTGGGAGAGGGAGACAGAGAGACCAAGACATCCCCCACAGAGCCCTCCCCCTTTAGTCAAAATGTCCCTCCTAGCATCTGTCCCAATGTCTGTGCCAAGGCGGCAAGAGACTTAAAATGGTCTGGTTTGGGGTGGAGAGGGGGTGGGCCTGTCTGCTAGTGTCTGCGTGAGAGGTGGTCTGAATGTCAGAGTCTGGATGACATTGAGTCTACAGAGGGCTGCCTTTGTGAGGGTCTCAGGGTGTGCGTGTGTGTGTGTGTCCCTGCTGTACCTTACTCAATCCTGTTGGTAGCCACTCTTCCTCCGGTGGACATCAGTCAGCCATCTGGGGAAGGGAGTCAGAGGGGCCTCTCCTGGGATCTCAAGGAGCAGCAAGCTAGGGCTCGGGCAGCCCGGAAATGGGCCCAGGCCTGGCTAGACTGGGCTGCCATGGGGAGAGTCTGTTTTCACCCTGGTGAATGGGCCTCCCTGGCTAGGGGAATGGTGGAGAAAGGATGGGGCGTGAGTGGGGGTGGAAAATGGAATTGCCAGCCTGGAATGAATGGATGGTGGAGTTTCTCTTTTGTAACCGGGAATAATTAAGATAGATGTGCGGATGGATTAGCTGTCCTGCAAGGTCAGGAGCGCATTGCCGGATCACTCTATTATTTCGCTGCACCGCAGCTACCCAGCGAACGCCTTTTTCATGATATTTTGAACATCCGCACAGAAAAAAAACCAAGTGAGTGCGCGAGAGATACAAATGGATCGTTTGGTGGAGAAATCCGTCTTCGTCACCGCCGCCAGGCTGGGATTAATGCGATTGAAGGCTCCTCCAGGCTCCGCCAGGGAGACGGGCTCGGGAAAGCAAGAGAAATTGGTTTGTACCCCTGGGAGCACGATTGATGGGCCAAGCCCGCTAGGCTGGGCTGGGTCACTGTGTTCTCAGGCTGGGTTGGAGGTGGGGGAATGGGTCTGAGGCCGGGCGTTGGCCTGGGTGGGCCTATCTCTGAGGGAGAGACTTACATGGGGCTGATACCTCCGGAAGCTTGCTCTGGAGACTGGGGATGTGACCGTGGGGAAGATTTCAGGCTCTGATGCCCTTGGGGGCTGAGAGACCTTGGAGAAAGAATAGGAATGGAGGGGACACATCCCCAACGACAACACTCTTTCATGAGTGGCTCCGGGGAAGCTGCTGAAGTCTGTCAGGATGCAGTATCTGAGGAGAGGGTCTGGGCAAAGGCAACGTGGCCATTTACTCTCAGAGCAAATATTTACCGAGCCCGCATGTGTTCCAGGCACTGTTCTAGGCTTGAGAAATATGGCTCCTATCCTCATGGGGCTTGTAGTCTAACCAGGAAGGGGACCCTGGACATGTCCTGCTGACTAAGTGTGGTGGGGCTTGTGATAGGGACGTCCACAGCAAGAGAACAGGAACTCGACTAAGAGATCAGAGATGGCTTCCTTCGGGGGTGACATAAAAGCTGAGTCTTGAAGGATGGGTAGGAGCTACTAAGATAGGGAAGGGAGAAGAGAACCATATTCTAGAAGGAGGGGACAGACCGAAGATCTGGAATTCAGGAGGCTGGTGGAGAACTCTTGGTTTTGTCTGATGGAGAAGACAGAATGACTTTACCCTCGGAGAAGTCAGATGACTTGTCCAGGGTTACATGTCCTGCAAATGCCAGAGCCAGGGCTGGAACAAAAGTCCCCAGCTTTGGAGTGACTGCAGATTCCTACTAGTCTGGTGGAAGAGACCAGGTCTTCAGTCTCGGAAAATGTGAGCCTTATTTGGGTGGTCCCCATCAAGAGGGGGACCAGGGCACAAATTATTTTAGAGCTGTTTCCAGAGTGATACATGAAGATCTTCCTTATTCTTCAGAACAGCAGTGCAGTACTCCATGGTGAGGATGTACTGGGACTAATCAAACCAACGTGGGTGTACATTTCAGTTGTTACCACTTTTCTACTATTGCAAAGAATGCCAATGTGACTATCCCTGAAGTAGAATTGCTGGTTTAAAGGGTATGTGCCAGAGAGAGTTTGGCTCTGGGTCTGGAGGGAGAAAGCAGGAATCCAAGAGGAGGAAGAGGAGATGCATGGGGAGACGGGGCAGGAGAGATGGTAGGAACAAAGGGCTCAGGGTCAGTGAGTATCCCAAGCTTGGCCCTGTTCTTCACTAGTTCTGTGTGATCTTGAGCAAGTTAGTAAACTTATCTGAACCTTCTACCTTCCTTTTTTTTTTTCCTTTTCCTTTTCTTTTCTTTTTTAATAAAATGAGATCAACATGAACCTTGTTGATTTGTTGTGAGTTACAAATTTACAAATTTTCCCATGACTGCGAAAGGGACAATGAGTGGACAGACTCTCCAACAAGAGTAGCAGTTATCACTGGGTCATGGTATTTGAACTGTTTTTCTTTCTTCTTTTGTATTTTTTGGCACTAGCTGTGTTATCTAAAATTCCTACATGTATTGGTGTATTGGTGTACGTGTATTGGTTTCATGATCAGAAAGAAATAATACAGGGGTACCTGGGTGGCTCAGTGAGTTAAGCCTCTGCCTTCAGCTTAGGTCATGATCTCAGGGTCCTGAGATCGAGCCCAGCATGGCATCAGGCTGTCGGCTCAGCAGGGAGCCTGCTTCCCCGCAACCCCCCCCCCCCCCCCCCCCCGTCTCTCTCCGCCTGCCTCTCTGCCTACTTGTGATCTCTCTCTCTCTGTCAAATAAATTAATAAAATATTTTTTTTTAAAATAAGAAAGAAAGAATACCAACTGTAGACGCTTTTGGTGGGGCAGAGGGAGGGATAGAGGTAGAAGCCACTATAGTCTCAAATATTGAGCAGGATTACTTGGCAGAGACTGCCAGGGGTGGGTTGGATTTATAGAACAGAGTTGGCAAGGGAGCATATCAGGTGGAGGAACATGAGTGAGCAGGGTGTGCAGACAAGAAAGCATCCGTGGGAAAAGCAATCCAGCTTAGCCGAAGCGGAGTCCTTGTACTCCGTTCACTCATTCATTCCTTTAACCTGAATTTGCTGAGGAGAGGTTCTGGGCCAGGCACTGTGCTCTAACCTGGGACACGATGGTGATCAGAACCAGAAACAGCCCCAGGCCTTGTGGACCTTAGGCCAGTTGAATAAGTACAGGAAGAGGTAAGTTCTCCTGTGAGGTCTGCGAAGGATACCTGGAATAGAGAGACTCTGAGAGAGAGGATTTTTTGTTTTGTTTTGTTTTGTTTAAGATTTTATTTATTTATTTGGCAGAGAGAGACACAGCAAGAGAGGGACATAGGCAGGGGGAGTGGGAGAGGGAGAAGCAGGCTTCCTACTGAGCTCGGAGCCCGATGCGATGCGGGACTCGATCACAGGACCCTGGGGTCATGACCTCAGCCAAAAGCAGACACCCAACGACTGAGGCACAAAGGCACCCCAGAGAGGTCTTGTCCTAGTCAGGGAGTCAGGCAAGGTTTCCCAGAGGAATTCCCCACTAAACTGAGGATGACAAGGACAAATGGCATTAACCAGGCAAAGAGGGAAGAGAAGAATGTTTGGGGAAGGGGGTCTGCGTGGCTCAGTCAGTTAAGTGTCTGCCTTCAGCTCAGGTCGTGATCCCAGAGTCCCACGTCTGGCATGGCAGGGAGCCTGCTTCTCCCTCTGCCTGGTGCTCCCCACCTGCTCTCTCTCTCTTTGACACATCAATAAATAAAATCTTAAAAAAAAAAAGAGTGTTTGGGGAAGAGGGAACAGCAGGGTGGTTGGCCCGATGGCAGAAGGGCTGGTGAATATGAGGGAGAAGTGCAGAAAGCAAGGGAAGGGGGCTGGAGGTATTGGGAGGACAAGCTGCCACCTGTTGGGGGAAGAATTTTGAACTTTATATTGACAGCAGTGGGAGCCATGGAAGGAATTAAACCCATAAGCGACATGGCCAGGCTTGTGTTCTCAGCAGTCCCCGATGGGCGCAGAGAATGGAGGTATGTGAATCAGTGAGACCACGGGAATAGAAGGGGATAGTGTGAAGGAGGGAGGAAGTGATGAAGATGGAGGGAAAAGGTTGGGACTAACAGGAGTGATGAAAAGGGTAGAGAAGTGTGTGTGTGTGTGTGTGTGTGTGTGTGTGTATCTGTCTGTCCACATGCATGTACAGCCTATGGGGTGTGAATGGAAGTCCAGGCTGAAGAGTTTGATCAGTCAGCAGCCTGGAGTCATTGATAGTGATATGCCAACAACCAGCATCCATAGCCTGGAGTGTCTAGCGGTGCTTGGGTCATGCATGCCTATTTTTTGCATGCGTGTCTCATCTAACCCTTGCAACCAGCCTGTGAGGTTGGTTCTCTCCCTTTGAATTTATGGATGAGGTTAAGCAACTTGATCTGGGTCACCCGCTACTTAAAAGGCAGAGCTGGGCTTTAGACCCCGCATTCTGTTTCCAGAGTATAACCACCAAGGTACACTGTTGTGGAAGCTTTCTGAGCGGGAGAAAGATAGGATCAGGGTATGTGACTTTGGAAAATTAATCTGGTGGTATTGAGCCAGATGGATGGGTTTAGGGAGAAAGGCCCAGAGACCAATATTTCAGGTGGGCAGAAGTGAGATCAGAGGGTCTGAGCCATGGTAGAATCAAATGGAAAGAAAGGGATGGAAACCAACCTTCCTGTGAACAGACAGGATTTAAGATAGGTATTAATTCTCCATTGCTGCTGTAACAATTGACTGCAAATTTAGTGGCTTAAAACAATACCCATTTTTAAATTTTTAAAAAATTTGTATTTTTTAAAGGTTTTATTTATTTATTTGAGAGAGAAAGCATGGGCACACAAGTGGGGAGGAGGGTGGCTCAGAGAAGGGGCAGAGGGAAAGGGACAGGCAGACCCCTACTGAGTGGGGAGCCTGATTCACAGGGCCAGATCACAGGACCCTGAGATCATGACCTGAGCCAGCGTCAGACCGTTGAACCAACTGAGCCAACCAGACATCCCCAACACCCTTTACTTATTTATTTATTTTTTAATCTCATAGTTCTATAGGTCAGAAGTCTGAGTGGGCTGGATGCATTTCTTTCTTACAGTCTCACAAGGCTGAAATCAAGGTGTTGCCTGGTCTGGGGTCTCATCTGGAGGCTCCAGGGAAGAATCTGTTTCCATGCTCATTCTTGGTGGCAGAATTCAGTCCCTTGCAGTTGTAGGTCCTAAGTTCCTGTTCTTCTGCCAGCAGCCGGAGAAAACTGTTTTTAATAAGCCCTGTGATTATTCTACCCCCGCCTTGATAATCTCCCTTTTGCCAAGTTACATAAGCTCAGGAGTACCCCCGGGTGGGGGATAAAAGTCATGGGGCCATCTTCCATTTCTGCATAACCACAGGACCACCTGGGTTCCTGTGTCTTGGAAAGTTAGGCGAGGCAGGGTAGAGGAAGAGGTGGGATGGGGACAAGAAGGCTCGGAGGTCTGGGAACTAAGTTACTGGGAGCAGAATGGTGACAACAGAGGAATGGGAACTTAGCAGGAGAGCTAATTTGAGAGGCTGGGAAAGATTATGAGGTGGAGATCTAGGTGGGCACACAGAGCAGTTAGAAATCAGCAATTCCCTCTCAGGAGAGCAGGGGTGTTGCAAATTTTTAATTTTTAATTGAGATATGCAACACATGAAGAACATTAATCCTAGGCTTATAGCTCAATGGACTTCAACATCTGCAGACACCTGGCTGCTGCCATTCAGCTCAGATTCCCAGCTGCCCCCTCCCCGAGTTCCCTTGTGCTCCTTCCCAGTCACTGTCTCCCCAAGGTAACCTCTATTCTTTTTTTAAAATTTATTTTTATTTCTTTTCAGTGTAACAGTATTCATTGTTTTTGCACCACACCCAGTGCTCCATGCAATACGTGCCCTCCCTAATACCCACCACCAGGCTCCCCTAACCTCCCACCCCCCGGCCCCTTCAAAAACCCTCAGGTTGTTTTTCAGAGTCCATAGTCTCTCATGGTTCACCTCCCCTTCCAATTTCCCTCAACTCCCTTCTCCTCTCCATCTCCCCATGTACTCCACAAATAAGTGAAACCATATGATAATTGACTTTCTCTGCTTGACTTATTTCACTCAGCATAATCTCTTCCAGTCCCATCCATGTTGCTACAAAAGTTGGGTATTCCTCCTTTCTGATGGAGGCATAATACTCCATAGTGTATATGGACCACATCTTCCTTATCCATTTGTCCCTTGAAGGGCATCTTGGTTCTTTCCACAGTTTGGCGACCGTGGCCATTGCTGCTATAAACATTGGGGTAGAGATGGCCCTTCTTTTCACTACATCTCTATCTTTGGGGTAAATACCCAGTAGTGCAAATGCAGGGCCATAGGAAAGCTCTATTTTTAATTTCTTGAGAAATCTCCACACTGTTCTCCAAACTGGTTGCACCAACTTGCATTCCTACCAACAGTGTAAGAGGGTTCCCCTTTTTCCACATCCTCTCCAACACACATAGTTTCCTGTCTTGCTAATTTTGGCCATTCTAACTGGTGTGAGGTGGTATCTCAATGTAGTTTTAATTTGAATCTCCCTGATGGCTAGTGATGATGAACATTTTTTCATGTGTCTGATAGCCAGTTGTATGTCTTCATTGGAGAAGTGTCTGTTCATGTCTTCTGCCCATTTTTTGACATGATTATCTGTTTTGCATGTGTTGAGTTTGAGAAGTTCTTTATAGATCCTGGATATCAACCTTTTGTCTGTACTGTCATTTGCAAATATCTTCTCCCATCCCGTGGGTTGCCTCTTTGTTTTGTTGACTGTTTCCTTTGCTGTGCAGAAGCTTTTGATCTTGATGAAATCCCAAAAGTTCATTTT
>PISX010000260.1:0-328821 GCA_004024625.1 Mellivora capensis | reverse complement strand
CTCCCTCTCCTCCCCCTTCTCCCCTTCCCTCTCTCCCTCTCACTTTTTCCCTTCCTTGTCTCCATAGCCCTGCAGACAATAAAGTGCTGCTCACAGAGGCCACTGACCTGCCCCAGGTCCCATGGACAGAAAGAGCCGGGGCCAGAATTCAGCCCTAAGTGTCCTCCCTTGTGCCTTCCTGCCCACCACTGGGGCTAAGGGTGGTCTTTTCCACTGGACACAAGCTAAGCTGCTCCTGTTGGGCCCTTGTTCAGAAAACCTCCATCTGCCAGAACCCCTTCCTCTTGGTTGCTTCCCCAAAGGAGCACAAAGCTGGGGCTGCTGCCCTGTGTGTCTGCCCTAGACAGCTGGACCAGGATAATGGCAGCCCGGCCTGCCCTCGGGGCCAGGTCTTGTGTGAGACTCTGAGCAGGGGAGCCGTGCTGCCCCCGCTCTGCCCACGGGGAAAGCAGGAAGGATGAGCCTCAGCCTCGAGCCGTGGGAGGGGTGAGGCCAGATCCAGCCCCCACACAGCCAGTGGCTCTCCTGTGGGGTGCGACCTCCCAGAGGGGGCTGGGGGTGCAGGACAGGGGTGGGGGTGGAGGGTTCAGCCAGGCAATCCACAGCCCCTCTGTTGCTCTTTCTCGGTGGATGACAACCCGAAGACGTGCATCCGTGTTGCCCCTTGGCCGAGATGCTGCTGTGATCCGTATCTAAAGGCACCTGAGTACAGGCTGGTTCTTTCCAGGAAAGGGCTGCGGCAGGTGGCGGCCTGAGAGGCGTATTCTGCCCAGTGAACGGTCTCTGCCCCCCAAATGCACACCCACGTGGGGCCAGAGGGGGCCCGGCCTGAACAGAAACAGAGGCTGGGCCGAGGAACACCCAGGACTCTCCAGACAGACAGAAGCGCCCGGACACGCACGGGCATCTCTAAGAGGAGATGCACTGCAGGACTCGGCTCACCTGGTTAAGGAGGCTGAGAGGTCCCGCCCTCTCCAAGCTTGAGAATCAGGAAAGCCGACGGAATAATTCAATCCAGTCTGAAGGCCTGAGCACCTGGGGGCCAATAAGTCCCAGGGGGTGTGAGTCCCGGTCTGCATCCCACAGTCAGGAGCACAGGTGACCCAGGGCCGGAGCCAAGATGATGAGATGACGTCCCAGCGAGCACAGTCACCCTTCCTCCACCTTTTTGTTCCATTCAAGCCCCAAGGGGACGGGGGGGGGGGGGGGGGCCCACACCGAGGAGGGCGGTCTTTACTCAGCTGTACATTCACGCGTACTTCCCGAGACACCCGCACAGACACTCCCAGAAGTAACGTTTGACCACTCATCAGGGCATCCCTTAGCCCAGCCCGGTCCACGTGTGAATTCACTGCGACACCCACTGAGGGTGGGAGGGGTCTGTGTGGAGAGCAAAGAGCCTCTGTCCTACAGACGGCCCCCTTGGGGTGTCGCTCTCTTGGCTAGAAGGACTGAGGCCTTTGGGAAGAATCCGAACTCTTCTCAAGATACATTCATCGATGCTAAGCCATGGAGGTCACCATGCACGTGGCAGGCACCCCGTGCATGTTCAGTTCCGAGGGGTGAGCAGGAACTAGCTGCTGCCCCGTGTGTGACATGGGGCCCCCCAGAGCCGTGCTCGCAGGAGAACCGGGCCCAGAGGGGGAACAGCAGGGCAAGGAAGGAAAGAGCCCAAAGGATGTAGAACTACCTCCCTCAGGGGGCTCTGCGTGGGAACAGCACCTCAGTCTGCCCCAAGGCCAAGGGCGGGCCCTTCGTGCTCACTCTCCACGCAGCTGTGGGTTAAGAGCTATGGGGTGAGAGGAGGGCAAGGGGAGAGGATGGGGGATGCGTTTCTCTTCACCTGCAGGACTGTTAAAAGCTCGGATTCCTGAGCCCAGAGATTCTGAGTCACTGGGCGGATAATCTGCATTTCTAACAAGCTCCCGGGTGTGGCTGGTGTTAAGTACTGCATTCCTGTTTTCAAAGGCCAGAGCCCAGTGGAGCTTGGAGACTTGTAGAAGGACGGGGGCAAAGAGGGCCGTGGAGGGCCGTGGATCGGAGAAGGAAGGAGAGAGGCCCCCACCAGCCTTGCAGGCCAGGTATAGAGCAGAAAAAGTGGGACGGACTGTGCATGGCCACGGAAGCCGGCATGCTGGGTGACATATGCACCAAAGGTTCTTGCTAGACCTTTGGCTTGGCTGGCGGGAGGTCTGTGCCAGTGTCTGGGGACACAAACCACGGCCACACCCATTCCTCAACTGGCATTGTTTTCTTGTGATAAAACACACCACATTACCCGTGTGTAAGTGCACAGTTCAGGGGCGTTACGCACATTCACACTGTGAATTCACCACCATCATCTGTCTCCAGAACTCTCCATTCCGCAAAACAGAAACTCTGTATTCATTATTCATTAAGCGCTAACTCTGCCTCGCCCCTCCCCCTGCCCATGGTAACCACTGTTCTACTTTCTGTCTCTATGAATTTGACTCCTCTAGGGACATCATATAGGTGGAATCATACAGGATTTGTCTTTTGTGACCGATTTAGGTGACTGCCTTTTGTGATTGTCACATTAATGTCCTCAAGGTTCATCCATGCTGTAGCAGGGGTCAGAATTCCCTTACTCCCCCCACTCCCACCTTAGGGGAAGAGAAGTTTATTCTTCTCTGCAAGCACCAGAATTTCCTTACCTTAAATAATTTTTTTAAAATTTCAGTTCTAGAATAGTCAACAGTGTTACATCAGTTTCAGGTGTGTAATATAGTGATTCGGCACTTCCGTAAGTCACCTGGTGGTCATCACAATAGGTAGACTCTTCATTTCCATCCCCTACTTACCCCTTCCCCCACCCAGCCCCCCTCTGGTAACCACTGTTATGCCCGAGTTTTCGAGTTTTGCTTACGCTTACGAGAGACCACAAAGGAGTCAAGCACCGATGCAATCACACGAGGGTTGATTTGACAAGCTTAAGCTTGGGCCCAAGTATACCCAGCATAGCGGAGTAGGGACTTGGACCCCGAACCAGATTACAGTCCGAGTTTTTAAAGGCAGAGTAGGGGTGGACTCTGTGGTAGGTGAGGACAAAGGGGATTAGGGATGGCATAAGTCTCTAAGGAATTTTGGAAGCAAGGTCTCCAGGACCTTGAGGGGCTAGCTATTGTTGGGAGAAAGGTTATTATTACCAATAATAAAAATCTTCTCGTGAGACCCTTTAGATGTATATCAGTGGGCCATATACTTGGGAATGATTCTCAACACTATCTTGGAGGTTTAGAGATAAAGAAATTGTTGAAGTAGACTTACAGGATTCTGGTTGGACCTGTTGGAGCAGGAGGTCGGTCAGGCTAGGATTGTCCTTAGCGAAACCTCAAGGTGAGGGCAGTTGAGTCCCCAGGGGAGAGCCACTCTGTTTGTTTCAAGGGCTTATCAGTAGGTAAGGAATTTTAATGATTTTCTTCCGTCTCTGTTTCCCACATTAGCTAAACTTGAGGTGGGATGGCCTTAAATTTCTCGGCTCCACAACCACCCCCTTTGCTCTCTGTAGTTACGAGTCTGTTTCTTGGTTTGTCTCTCTCTCGCTCTCTTATTCCCTTGGCTCGTTTATTTCTTAAATTCCACTTGTGAGTGAGATCATATAGTATTTGTCTCTCTCTGATTTATCTCACTTAGCACAATGCTCTCTAGCTCCATCCACGTCATTGCAAATGGCAAGATTTCATTCTTTTTCAGGGCTGAGTAATACTCCATTATATATCTAGACACAACCTCTTTTCTATCCATTCGTCAATCGATGGACACTTGGGGTGCTTCCGTAATTTGGGTGCATGTATCCCTTTAAATTAGTGTTTTGGTAGAATGCCCTCATGTATTAAGGCTGAATAATATTCCGTTTTATGGGTACACCGACTTTTGTTTCTCCATTCAGCTCTCCCTGGGCACTTGGGCTGCTTCCACCTGTTGGCTCTCGTAAGTAATGCTGCTGTGAAGACAGGCATGCAAATATCTGCTTTGCACTGTTTTGAGGACACAGCCAGAAGTGGGATTGCTAGATTTTATGGCAATTCTATGCGTAATTATTTTGGGGAACTGAATCAGTATTTCTTATCACCCACAGATTGACTGAGAATTTCAGGGAGGCTTAGCAACGGTGGGATGAGCTGGTCATTATGCTCTCACATTATTTAATGCTTGATTAATAGCATCATTATCTTGGACTTAAAAGCTGGGTTAGAACTCTTCACCGTTGAAACTGCATTGGACGTTAAATATCCACCCAAATCCGCATCAATAATTTGTTCCACTTGGCAAGGAAAAATGTTTAAAATGCAATGAAGCTAGCAGATAACCACAAGTCTGTGTTGCCAAGCAGCAATCGCGCTCACAAACAGGCCAAGCCTTTCTTATAAAGAGAGGAGGAGGCCAGCATCTGCTCGGAGACAGCAGGTCTGTCGCTAGTGGAACTTCTACAGGAGGCAAAGAGCAGTCCCTCATCTTGGAGTGTGTGCTTTGAAAGTGCGGCCCGTCCACTGGGAATCACAGTTTTCCAAGGTCCTCTTGCTGGTTTTGCTGATTCATATTCCCACAATTCCTTCACCGTATAATATTTTCCCATTGCCATGGCGACCGTGTGAAGAGAAGGCATAGGGAGAAACTTCAGAGTTTCCTGCTCATTTCACAGAACTGAGATCTGACTTCTGCTGGAGAGTGGGCTACATGTTTCCATTTTAAAGAAGAGGTAGGTTCCGCCAAGCCGAGTTTTCTCGGGCTCAGAGAGAGCAGGAGTCAGGGAACGAGAACAGCTGGGCAACTGGTCCTGGTTCCAGCACTTTCTGGCTGGTTCTGGCACATTCTGATTGTTGGCCTTGGGCAAGGCTCTTTCCTTCTCTGAGCCTTGGTTCCTTTCTCTGTAAAATGAGATGCAGAATGGCAACTAGGGTTCTCTGTGGAATTGATCGAGAAAATGCAAGACATTTACAAATTGTGAAACTTTATTTAAAAAATAATCCCCCCAAATTCCTCAAACACAAAGCCCCTTAGTCCCGGCCAAGGTGCTGCTGCAGGTGGTTTTAACTGGCGGTGCTCTTGGCTGCCTTCCTTCCGACCACCCCCAACCCCCTCATTCACACACACAGCAGCCCTGACCTCATCAAGGACAGGAACTTTATTGTGTCATCCCGATCCCTCCAATATGCAGAACACACGACTTTTCCTAGTGCAGGCTTCAAGAAATACTTTCGCTGAGCTCAAACTTGGATCCAGCAAGCACTTGCCAAGTTCAATCTGTACCAGGCTGTGGGGCCACGGACACAACTTGGGGGAGGGAGCTGAGTCACCCCACTTCTGAGACCAGCCTTTGATTTCATAGCAGCCTTTCCTGGGGGTGGGGGACAGAGAGAAGCACACTTAACTTACAAGGGCACAGTGAAATGGAAGATTCAACCCTATTTCAGAAACATTCCCAAGCAAAGTGGTGTGTCCTACAGCTGGGAAACTGCTTAATTACAATGTCACGTGTTATGAGAACTTCTCAGAACCTCTCTGTTGGCAGAGGTGACCCAGAAAAGGAAAGGGGACATTCTGTGTGGTGGAGTGGGGTCTCAGAGAGTTTCGTAGAGCAGCTGTCCCGGCTGAGAGTGAAGGACACAAACTGCCACATGGACCAGGCTGCCACAGAGGAAGAGATTTCGTGGTGCCGGGAGAGCTGTGCGCAAAGGTGCACAGTGGCCGGCTGGGATTGAAGGAGCTGTCAGTAGCTTTGTGTGTCTGGAGTGTAGAAGAGGAGGGAGGTGGACAGACGCGGCAGGCCAGGAACGGCTGCACACACTACAGCCCTCAAGTAACGCACACAAAGAGAGTCTGTGCTCAGATCGTGTGTCCTGGGCCCCAGACCGCTGGTCAAAGCGGGAAACTTTGAAGCGCACTTGAAAAATCCCCAATGTTGGTTGTGTCTTTTTGTCCCCAGGTGAGGGCTCCAGAGTGACCCAAGCTGGCATTTGTTGGGTGTTTTGAGGGGGAGCCAAGACAACCAAGAGCTGCAGACCCCTCCACCATTAAGGGGATCCCGCCAAAGGATCCTCTTCTGGTCCTTTCTCTGCAGACCCCACTTGGCCAGCAACTTACTTGAGAGGCATAGAAGGGAGGAGTGGTAAACCTCTCTTCTGGCAAGTCAGCCCGGCAGGGATGGGGAGCTGGGGGTATCTGTGTGCAGACAGTAAGACCTGTTCTACAGATGGTATCCTGGTCGCCTGTGGGCACAACTGACCCAGTATAAGCTCCTCCCGTGGGAAGAACCCATCCCTGAGATGCCAAGAAAAGCACTGTCCCGAAGGTCGTGGCTCTGGTCTCAGGGACCCTGCCCTGGGCGCCAGGAGAAGAAGGCTCTGGAGGAGTGTGTGCAGGAGAGGGTCGCTTGGGAAGTCAGAACAGAGAAGCCAGAGCCTCGGCAGTGGGAGGGAAACAAGAGCCTCTCTCATTTCCGGAGGTCCCTTTCTCACCCCCAGCCATGCATGTAGAGCAGACAGTCCAAACCTCCTTCGTTTCTGTGGTCTGCCTGATGTCACTCTTCTGGGGGCCTCATAACTGATGAAGGGGGAGCTCTCCACACTATGCATCCCCACCCTTTAAGACACCAGTCTGGACCAAGGACAAGACATACGTGTTTCAGCATCTGACATGTGTCGTGGTGTCCTCTAATGTACCCGCTGTTGATGCTCAGGTTTTCTGGGGACAGTACATTGGAGACACTCAGTTTAAAGGTTGAGAAAACTCCCCCCGGTCTCCACCTTCCAGAGCAGCCAGCCAAGGAGGGGCAGACAGGCAAAACACTCAAGACCCCTTTATTTCGTTACTATCCCCTTTCTCCCTTCTTGCCTGGGAATAGAAACAGGGGCCAGCTGGATTTGATCTAGCCCCTGTCACCCTTCCAGCTCATGTCCCACCCATCCTTCCTGCTCCTCGAATTCCAGTCACTGGACATCCATAAACATCACACACAGAACTTCCTCCTCCTTGTCCCGTGTCCACAGGGTTCTCATGACACCTGAACCCCATTGTAACGCTGTTCTCCACTTTGCTCCAAAGTGAAGAGATTGCCCTCTCTGTCTTCTTCTGGTCCTTTTCTGAGAGTCAGGGCCACTTCAAATTCCAGTTCTGACACTAGACCAGTAATTTAACCTCCCTGGGCCTCAGGTCCCCCATCTATAAAATGGGGGTCATAAAGCACCTGGCCAAATAATGAGAATTCTGTAACCGTGTGATGTGTTGAGCATAGAGCCTGGCACCTAGCACTGATGGAATAAACATTAAGTCTTCCTTCCCTTTCCTACTCTTGCCTCTCGCAATTTCCACTGTGATGAGAATGATCTGTGTCTGCCTCACCCACTAGATGTTGAATTTCAAGTGTCTATGATTTAGTCCTTAGTGTTTGCCCCAGCAGAGTGATTTCCCGTCTTTTTTTTTTTTAGAAATGAGTCACAGTAAGAAATATATTTTATGTCATAACCCATATGTATAAATATCAATTAGGTCAAGATGTGTTGGGATCCTCTGTCATTACTGATTTTTTTAAAATGGTCCAACTGGTCTATAAATTGCTGAGAGAGGGGTATTAATATCTCATATGACTGTGACGTCATCTATTTCTCCCATTTGTTATTTTTTCAAAGAATTTTAATTTTTAAGTCGTCTCTATACCCGATATGGGGCTTGAACTCACAACGCCGAGACCCGGAGTTGCACACTGTACTGAGTGAACCGGCCGCAGGTCCCTTTTCCTCCCCGTTAGAACTGTCAGTCTTGCTTCACGCGCTTTGAGGCTCTAGTTGGCACAGGAACCTTTATTACGGGTATTGGGTACGTCTTCTTTTGACTCTTTCATCGTTAGATGGTGTCTCTCTTCAGCTCAAGTGATATTCTCTGTCCTAAAGCCCATTTTATCTGGTATTGATAGAGCCACTCCAACCTGGTCGTACCTGCGGCCGGCGTGTCACATCTTTTCCAACCCATTTACTTTCTATCGATGTGACTTAATATTTAAAATGGGTCTCTGGGGACGCCTGGGTGGCTCAGTTGGTTGGGCAGCTGCCTTCGGCTCAGGTCATGATCCCAGCGTCCTGGGATCGAGTCCCACATCGGGCTCCTTGCTCAGCAGGGAGCCTGCTTCTCCCTCTGCCTCTGCCTGCCACTCTGTCTGCCTGTTCTCACTCTCTTGTGCTCTCTCTCTCTCTCTGACAAGTAAATAAATTTAAAAAGAAATCTTTAAAAAAAAATAAATAAAATAAAATGGGTCTCTGGTAAACAACATATATGTTTAGCTGTGTCTCACTTCTTGTCCCATTCTAGTAACCTCTGCCTTCTGACTAGAGTGGTTGCCCGTTCCCATTTAATATAATTTATTTTTTATTTCCCCTTTGTCACCTCTGTTTTTAATTTCTCTTATTCACCTTTCCTGCTCATTTTTTAAAGATTTATTTATTTAGTTACTTATTTATGAATTTATTTTAGAGAGAGAGAGAGCTCGAGTGAATGGGGGATTGGGCAGAGGGAAAGAGAATCCTGAAACAGACTCCCCACAGAGTGCAGAGCCAGATGCAAGGCTCGATCCCATGACCCTGAGATCATGACCTGAGCTGAAATCAAGCATCCAATGTTTAACCAATTAAGCCACCTGGGCGCCCTTTTTGGGAACTATTTGAATATTTTTGGGAATTCCATTTTTTTTCAAGATTCCATCCATTTATTTGACAGGCAGAGATCACAAGCAGCAGAGAGGCAGGCAGAGAGAGAGGAGGAAGCAGGCCTCCCGATGTGGGGCTCGATCTGAAGACCCTGGGATCATGATCTGAGCCAAACGCAGAGGCTTTAACCCACTGAGCCACGCAGGCGCCCCGGAGAATTCCATTTTAATCTATCCATTGACTTTTTAGCTACACCTCTTCACACTGTCTTTTTAGTAATCATTCTGGGGATTATAACATACATCTTAATTTTTCACTTATGCTTCAGGTTAAAATCGGGTGATTCACATAAAATGTAAGAATTTTCCACCCATTTGGTGCATTTATCCTCATTCCCATCATCCTTACACTGCCATTGCAATATGTATTATAGTTGTATCAATTATGAATGCCACAAGATGGTGTTAAAATTTTTGCTTCAAACAGAAACAGGTAATTTTCTTTAGATTATTTATTTATTTATTTAGAGAGCAGGGGGAGGGGTGGACGGAGAGAGATAGAAAATCTCAAGCAGGCTCTGCACTGAGCATGGAGCCAGACACAGGACTTGAACTCATGACCTCACAAACTCACAACTCAAACTCAGTTAAGCTGAGATCTTGAGCTTAACCAAAATAGAGTCGGACACTTAACCAACTGGGCCATGTAGGCACCCCAGAAATGGATAGTTTTTTAAGTTAAGAGGAAAATGGTCTTTTGTATTTGCTATTTCTGATGCCATTCATTCATTCATGAAAATCTGAGATGTTCTCCTTCTTCCTTTGCCTTCAGACTGAAGAACTTCCTTTAGCATATCTTATAGCATAGGTCTGGTGGGCACGAGTGACCAAAGTTGCCTTTATTTTAAAATGTCTTTATTTTATCTTTATTCTTGAAGAATACTTTTGCTGGATATAGACTTCTGGGTTGATAGTATTTTTTCTTTCAACACTTTCAAGCTGTTGTTCCACTGTCCTCTGGCCTCCTTGGTTTTTGATAAGATGTCTGCAGTCATTCAACGATTGATTCCCTTGTATATAATGCATGGTTTTTCTCTGTCTGCTTTCTAGCTGTTGCCTTGATCTAGTTTCCAGCAGTGTTTTGTGATGTGTCCCAGACACAGCTTTCTTTATCCTATTCAGATGTGCTGAGCCTCTTGAAATTACAATTTGTGTTTTTCTTCAAGTGTGAGAAGTTTTCAGCTATTATTTCTTCAGATAACATTTTCCACCCTGTTCTCTTCCTTTCCTCTGGAATTCTTAAACCTCTGATATTGTTTTACTGTCCTTGAGGCACTGTTAATTTTATTGCCTTTATCTTCTCTCTCTCTTTCAGATTGGAAAATTTTTATTCATCCCTTTTCAAGTTTATGGATTATTTTCCTTCTCATTCTGAGTCCAGTGAATTTTTTTCATTTCAAATACTGTGGTTTTCAGTTCTGAAATTTTCATTTGATTAATTTAAAATGTATAATTCAGAGGTTTTTTAGTATGTACACAAAATTGTACAATCGTCACCACTACGTAATTCTAAAACATTTCATTACTCCCAAAAGAAACCCAGTATTCATTGGTAATCACTCCCATTCCCTCTTCATTCCAGCTGCTGGCAACTATTAATCTACTTTCTGTCTTTATAGAAATTTCCTATATATATATATTTCCTATTAAAGAAATTTCCTATAATGGAATCATAAAATATGTGGTCTTTACATCTGGTTTCTTTCACTTAAGAATTTTTTCAAGGTTTATTCATGTGGTAGCCTGTACCACTGCTTCATTTGTTTAATGGCTGAGTAATATTCCATTGCATGAATATGCCACATTTCGTTAACCCACTCATCAGTTGACAGACGTTAGATTTTTTTCCTACTTTAACTATTACGAATAACGCTGCCAATTGGTTCATTTTTATATTTTATATCTCTTGGTTGAGACATTCTATCTTTTCTTTATCAGAACATACTTTTCTTTTTTTTTTTTAAGATTTTATTTTATTTGACAGACAGAGATCACAAGTAGGCAGAGAGGGAGGCAGGGAAAGAGAGGAGGAAGCAGGTTCTCCACAGAGCAGAGAGCCTGATGTGGGGCTTAATCCCAGGACCCTGAGATCATGACCTGAGCCAAAGGCAAAGGCTATAACCCACTGAGTCACGCAGGTGCCCAGAACATACTTTTCTTTACCTCACTGAATATTGTTATAATAGCTGCTTTAAAGATCTTATCTAATCATTCCAATATCCAGGTCATTTTAAGGTTGGTTTCCATTGATTGACATTTTTTTTTAGAATAGGTGGCATTTTCCTGGCTCTGCATTTATAGAGTAATTTTGGATTGTATTCTGGACACTATGGGTGTTCTGTTGTAGAAACTCTGGATTTGGTGATATTGTTTTGAAGAGGGTTGATGTTTTTTGGTTCAGCAGGAACTAACTTGGTTAGATTCAAACACTTGTGGTGGGTGGGAGCCCAGATTTTAGTTCAAGCTGCTTTTAACATGACACACACCTGTGTGGTTTGGGGGTCAGCCAGAAACTTGGGCAGAGTTAACACACACAATTTTATGTATTCCTTCTCTGGCTCTCTCCATTATAGGGTTCCTCCCTACTCTCCAGCCACTCTGGTTGTCCAAGCCTCCTTCTTCTGGTTCCTCAGTCCAGAGGGACAATAGGCTTCCTACTGGAATCTAGCCACCTTGTCCTCCCATCACAAATGTGCCTGTCTCCAGGGAAAAGCCACAAAAATGGGAAATTGCCCTATGTGGGTTGATTCTTATAGGTTTCTAAAAAAAGATTTTATTTATTTATTTGAGCAAGAGAGAGAGAGAGCATGAACAGAGTGAGGGGCAGAGGGAGAAGCAGAATTCCCACCGAGCAGGGAGTCTGATGTGGGGCTCAATCCCAGGACACTGAGATCATGACCTGAGCCAAAGGCAGATGCTTAACTGAGTGAGCGCCCCCAGGCACCCCTCTTCTAGGTTTTAATGTTTCTCTAAAACCTGCCTGCTTGTGTTTACTCTCCAGGACCTCAAGATGTTGTTTTTGCTATTTTGTCCATAGTTTGTTTATTTGTAGATGTTGTCTGTGGGAAGGTTGGTTTGTGAGGAATTTACTCCTCCATGCAGAAGATGAAAACATATATATGCATGTGTGTTCGAATATATGTGTATATTTGAATATATTAATATATTTGAATATATATTCAAATACATATCAATTTGACTACATATTCAAATACATGTACATTTGACTATATATTTAAAACAAATGGTTTATGAATCAATACTTACCCTACTCCATGTTCACACATGATATACTCTGATATTTTCTGCTCTGCTCCACAGTATTTCATTTAAAAAATGCTGGTTTCAGTCCCTTGCTAAATTGATTTCATGAGCCAAGTCATGACCCACAGTTTGACCCATGGTGCTCTAATGTCTGGCAGGCAAGGGGCAGGTGCTCTTACTAGAAGAGTTCATTGAACAAAATGCAAGAGGTCCCCCCTCCCCTGCCCCAGTTTTCTGAACATCCTGGGAGCAGGGTCGTCGTAATGGACGTTCTCACAGATGGGTGAACATCTGTGTCCCCTCCCCTCCCCCTCCGCCCCCGCCCCTACCCTAGGTCCAGCAGTGACCAAAGCCCAAAGTAAGAGTCCTCCAGGGTCCAGGCTTTGCTGCTACACATCATTCACAGGCTTTTGCTTGCATGGCCCTGACCCCCCAAGGCAGCAACATAAGGGTGTAAACTTTTTATTTCACTAAATGAGGACATTTAAAAATAATGACCATCTACTCAAGCCATCGTTTCATTAAAAAAAAATTGCAAAAACATCAACTAGACCATCTCAGAACAAGGCAAAGAACTGAAGTCAAATTCATTCTGTGCATCATGAAAATGGACTGCACATTTTCTCACTCCACGGTAGGGTGTTTGGGGGCCTGTGATCCAGCCAGGGACATAGGAAGCCGGGGCTAGAAAGACACTGGGAGGTTTCAGAATTCACCTCCCTCTTGTGTCAGGCCCAGAACGGAGTGGACATTTGCCTAGGGCCCCACACCTGAGAGACAGAAAATGTTTTCCAGTTTTTCCACAGAAAATTCACCAAAATACCTAGTAGCTCTGACTGCAGACACGGCACTTGCTCCCAGATCCCATCTGTGCTCCTTAGGCTCCCCAGATCACTGAGCTCATTTTGCTAACTGCCGCCAGTCCCCTGGGGTGGCTTCCTCTGCCCTACTTGCCACCACCCAGATACGCAGGGCCTTGTGGCAGAGAACAGAGACGGGGATGGGAAGAGGACCCCGCCAGGCCAAGTGGGTGTGCTCCCCCCTCCATCCCCCGCCCCCCACAGACCCGCCCTGGTCCCTGCCGCTTGGGAGGCCCAGAGCCCCATTAGTGCTTGCATAATGGATGCCTCTCTGCTTGGAAATCACCAGCCCATCTTACTTAATGACAAGGAGAGAAGCGGGATGCCGGCGCTCTGCTCCTGAGGCTGGTCTCTGCCTCCTAGCCCACTTGGAGGAGGGGCGGCCGGGGGCTCACGCCGGGAGGAACTGGCCAGGTGTCTTTCTTCTGCTTCGCAAAGACTGGGTGAGCATCTTCTCCCTCCCACCCTCAGGCTGTCCTGCTGAGGGCTGGGGTACTGAGCCTCTGAACCATGCCCAGGGCGGATGGGGTGGGCAGGAAGAGCTTGAGTCGGGGAAGAGCCGTTCGCGGGGCTAAGAGGGGCCAGGGTCGGAGGGATGGAGTGAGGCAGAGCTCCAAGCAAAGAACAGAGGGGCTTGGAGGCAAGAGGGTGGGATTCTAGGGGTGGAGGACTTTCCCTCGCCCTCAGAATGGGTCTGGTCACCAGAGCCAGCCATGCGGGCATGGCCGAGCACCCATCCCTGCTCTTTGCCACGGGGTTCCTGGCAGGGCCCGGAGTCAGCTGATGCACCTGGTTTGGCCGTGGCCATTGTTAAGATTCAAGTTAAGATTCAAGTACTTGTTACGATTCAGGACATTTCTGCACCACTCCGTAAGGCTGCCTCTCCTCGCAGTCCTCCCCTGAGTGCCCTCTTTTGTCCTGCCACCCAGCCTCCTTCTGGGGCCCCTCCGACCTCCCCATGTCCAGCAAGGAACGGGCTCCTGCCAGACACATCAGGGGCTCCAGGCCCTTGCTGCAGGCCTGGCCATACCGGGTATTGCAGAGTTTATGAAGTCCCTTAGGCCTTCTTTATGCTGGGCTGCTGGCTGCATGACCACCTGCTTACACCTTGTCTGCTCATGGGGATGAGCCAAGGATGACAGCCTTGCTCATGGGTGACCCACAGGCTCAGGGGTAAGGAGCTGTCCTAGTGTATCCTTGGGAAGCCTTGGGTCAAGAGAAGCTGCAGAAAGAACGGGCTGCGGGGGGGGAGGTTGGGGGTGGGGGTGTGGGCACGTTGCCGGCATCCCCCTGAATGGTGGAGAAAGTTGAGAGTGAAAATTCTAATTGCAAATCCCACTGACAGCTTGAGTTGAAGGGAAAAGATGAGCTAAATTTAACCTAGCCAGTTAAAGAGCCAGAAATGCAATTTACTAATTAGCTTAAAATGGAAACAAGTCCAGTGACCATAAAGAGATTTTTTTAGTTACAAAATACAAAAAAAAAAAAAAGAGGTTGTTCCTTTCTTCATACTGACATGCATTTTTATATTCTAATACTGTTATATAATTAGGAACGCAGCCTGCTGGCACAGTGCTCAAGACAGGCAGAGCATCACAGCCCGCTCATAAAGTGCCCGCGGCAAATCCATTTTCTAATCACGGAGCATCGGGAGGGATCCAGTCTGGGTTCTCAGGAAATGCAGAGCCCACTGGGCACCCTGACAAGGACCCACACTGGAGTTCCTCTCCACGGCACTGGGGGCGCAGGGGCTCAGAGGAGGGGGCGGGGCATCTGGCAAGGAGGGAGGAGGGGTCCCCAGAATGGGAGGCATCTGAGATGACCCTTGAGAGAAGGTGACTGGGAAAATGCAGAGTGTATCCGCCTGTTTGGGCTCTTGTAACATGATACCACAGCCTGGGGGTCTTAGACTACAGAGATTTACTTTGTGGAAGATTTCATCTACCTCTGAAGATGGAGGTGCCAGCAAGTCTGATTTCTGGGGAAACTCTCTCCGGTCCTGCAGATAGCCACCTTCCCATTGCATGCTTACATGGAGAAGAAAGCTCTGGTGTCTTCCTTTTCTTAGAAGGACACAAGTCCTGTCACATGAGGGCCCTATCCTGTGACCTCATTTAGCTTTGAGTCCCTCCTTCTCTCCAAATGCAGGCACATCAAGGGTTAGGGCTCCCATATAGGAAATTGGGGGACAAAATTCAGTCTGTAACAGGGAGCAACGAGAAGGAACAGCATGAAGTCTGAGATGGAACAGAGTGGGTGTGTATCCCAAGAATGAAGGGGTTCATGTCACAGATGAGCAGGCTGAGGCGTGGGCAGATGTGACAGACTCCACACTGGAAGGTCTGACTTGACCCCATCACATCAGTTCCCAGGTCGGTCTTACTCTTCAGTCTCCAGGCAGTGGGGAGTCCCTGGGGACTTCTGAGCAGGGTGGCGATTGCATTCGAGCTGCATTTTAGCAGACCAGGCTGGCCATGCTTGGAGGATACATTTCCATTACCATGGGGTGTACTTTGTTGAATATCATTTTTGGAACAATTTGGGAGGCACGCCTAAAACAGGGGTCTAACTTCTGAGCCCCTGCTGTTTCCCACATAAAGACAGTGCTGCCGTAGGAACAACGACTTTGAACACAACACTTGTAGGTCGGTCCAGGACATTATAGTCATCGCACAAAAGGTAGCATTTGGGAGAAAGCGTCTCTTAGCAAATTTGCACGGTACAGTTTATGTTTCTACTCTTCCAACTAAAACAGATGGTTTTCCCAAACTATGGCTATCTTTTAAGAATATTTCCTGCTGCTGTAATTTGGTGCAATAAAATGTCCTTTGGGCAAAAATAAAATCTTAGCAGATAAAACAGCTGTTCATATATTAAACATGTAGAAAAGTGTGTCCTTGAGGTCCTCATAGTTGGAACTGAAAGGAGGGAAGTCCTATCTGTTTTAAATAGAAAAAGCGTAAAAACCTGTGAAATTAATTACTGCAGAATCCCAATGACGTCTAGATGAACATGTCATTATCCCATTCATCGGATATGATTAGTTTTTAATCAGTAAATGACATAATAAAAATGCACATAATCATGTAATTAAGGATCACATCACAGTATATGGTATATAAATGAATTCTAAGTTGTTGTCATTAGTAATATTGGTCATAAATTAATCCCTCTCTTCCCAAATGGCTATGTGTTGGCCATAAATTTGTTCTCAAACTACCTTTCCTGCCAACACCTCTGTTTCTTGTTGGAGTGGCCAATATATTAAAAATAGGAGCCTTCACATTGATACACTATGAGGATTTTTTTTTCCTGGCAGATTTATTAGAAGGCCCTTCGTACTGGAAGCTCCCACCACATTGTCCCAAGCCTTCCACCAGTTTTCAAGTGCACAAGTTAGAGTTCTTCAGAAACCCACCTACAAGTAAGAACAAAGTAAAAAGACACATAAATCTTTAACCTCTTTGACGTTTTTCTTATTAAAAAGAAAGGTCCTTTAAGGGCAGGAGCTGAGAGTTCACCTTCATTGCCACGGCACTGACTCTCAGAAGAAGGTTCCCAGCAAATGTCTGTAGAATGAATACACGAGCAAACAAACAAACTAAAGAACAAATACACAAATTGAAGCTTGGGAAGTTAGATTAAAATGCACATTAGTTTTTAAAATTAACTTCTGTTCATTAAAGTCATAGTGCACATATTTTTAAAAACCAGGTAGATTTACAAGGCTTAATAAAAAAAAAAAAAGCAGTTAGCTCTCTTCCTGTTATCCCCACATTCGAACCTCCCAGACGTAACTGCTACTTCCAAATATTGTATCTCTTCCTTTTGGTATGCATTTATCTTTCTTGAAATAGCATGGGTATCCTGATTCTTCCTGATCTTCTAGGTTCAGGAATGAAGGTTCAGGAATCTTCTAGGTTCAGGAGCATGAAGACCTAGCTCTTATTCATGCGGCTCATTACACACCCACACGTCCACACACACTCCTCCCCCTCTATCCAGTGTAGTAGTCATGTTGTAATTTATCAGTATTATTATTCAAGTATAAAAAACATAGTGGCATATTAGTTTCAGGAGTATAATGTAATGATTCAACAATTCTATGCATAAGTCAGTGTTCATCATTAGTGTATTTTATTTAAGAGATTTTATTTCTTTATTTGACAGAGACAGAGAGAGAGAGCACAGGTAGGCAGACCAGCAGACAAAGGGAGAGGGAGAAGCAGACCTCCTGCTGAGCAGGGTGCCTGAGGCAGGGCTCAATCCCGGGACCCTGGGATCATGACCTGAGCTGAAGGCAGATGCCTTCACGGCAGATGCCTGCCACGCGCCCCATGATAAGTATATTCTTATCCTTTCCCCCTATTTCACCCCCACCCCCGACCATCAATTTTTCTCTATAGTCTGCGTTTTTGCCTCTTTTTTTCTTTCTTCATTTTGTTTTGTTGCTTAAATTCCACATATGAGTAAAATCTGGTATTTTTCCTTCTCTGACTTATTTTAGCATTATACCCTCTAGACCCATCCATGTTGTTGCAAATGGCAAGATTCTGTTCTTTTTTATAGGTGCATAAATATAAGAATATATCTTACCTCTTCTTTATCCATTCACCTGTTGGTGGACTCCTGGGCTGTTTCCATATCTTGGCTGTTAATGAATAATGCTGCAATAACCATAGGGTTGCATATATCTTTGTGAATTAGTGTTTATGTTTTCTCTGGGTAAATAACCAGTAGTGGAATTACTGGGTTGTATGCCAGTTCCTTTTTTTTTTTTTTTTTCCGGCATCTCCATACTGTTTTCCACAGTAATCCTATCAGTATGCATTCCCACCAACAGTGCACAGTTTCCTTTTTCTCCACATCCTTGGCAACACTTGTTGTTTCTCGTGTCTTTTATTCCAGCCATTCTGACAGGTGTGAGGTGATCTCTCATTGTGGTTTGGATTTGCATTTCCCTGATGCAGAGTGATCCTGAGCATCTTTTCGTGTGCCTGTTGGCCATCCATATGTCTTCTTTGGAAAAAAGTCCATTTATGTCTTCTCATTTTCTCTCTATTTTTTAATGGGATTATTTGGTTTTTTGGTTTTGAGTTGTATCAGTTCTTTATGTATTTGGGATACTAACCCCTTACTGAATACATCATTTGCAAGTATCTTCTCCCATTCAATAGGTTGTCTTTTTACATTGTTGATGGTTTCCTTTGCTATGCAGAAGCCTTTTATTTTGAAGTCCCAATAGTTGAATTTTGCTTTTGTTTCCCTTGCCAGAGCAGACATATTTAGAAAAATGTTTCTATGGCTGATGTCAAAGAGATTATTACCTATGTGTACTTCTATGAATTTTATGGTTTCAGGTCTCACATTTAGGTCTTTAATTCATTTTGGGTTTATTTTTGTGTCTGGTGTTATAAAGTGGTCCAGCTTCATTCTTCTGCTCATAGCCGTCCAGTTTTCCCAACATTTGCTGAAGAGACTTTTTCTCATTGCATGTTCTTGCCTCCTTTGTCATAGAGTAATTGACCATATAAGCATTGGTTTATTTCTGGACTCTCTATTCTTTTCCTTTGATCTATATGTCTATTTTTGTGCCAGTACCAAACATTTTTTTAAAAGATTGATTTGTTTATTTTTGAGAGAGAGAGAGAGAGCGAGCAAGCACATGTGGTGATAGGGGCAGAGGAAGAGAAAGAATACCAAGCAGACTCCCCATTGAGCACAGAGCCCCACTTGGGGCTCAATCCCATGACCCTGAGATCATGACCTGAGCAGAAATCAAGAGTTGGATGCCCAACTGCGTGAGCCACCCAGATGCCCCCCAAACTTTTTTGATTACTACAACTTTGTCGTATATCTTGAAATATGGAATTGTAATACCTCCAGTTTTATTCTTTTTCATGATCGCTTTGGCTACTTGGCATCTTTTGTGGTTCCACACAAATTTTAGGATTATTTGTTCCAGTTCTGTGCAAAGTGTTATTGGTACTTTGATAGGGACTGGATTGAATCTGTAGATCATTTTGGGTAGTATGGGCATTTTAGCAATATTGGTTTCCCCAATCCATGAACATGGAATATCTTTCCATTTGTCTGGAAATTTCTTCTTCAATTTCTTCCATCAGTGTTTTGTAGTTTTCAGAGTATAGGTCTTTTACCTCCTTGGTTAAGTTTATGTCATGTCACTATTTTTTATTTGATCACTGTGTGTTTATATTATTCTGATGATGAAATGCTCTCCATGGTTAAGCCATGTAGTATATGATTGAATTTCCTTTCTTCTACATTTTTTTTGTTTGTTTTACTGGAATAACTAACTGTCTTTGGTTTTGCATGTATCTATCTCTAAGTCATCCCCAAATACTCCAGCTTCTGTGTAAATCTCCTCTCAATAGTTTCCAGTTCCGGGGTGCCTGGGTGGCTCAGTTGGTTAAGCGACTGCCTTCGGCTCAAGTCATGATCCTGGAGTCCCAGGATCGAGTCCCGTGTCAGGCTCCCTGCTCTGCAGGGAGTCAGTTTCTCCCGCTGACCTCTCTCCTCTAATGCTCTCTCTCTCTCGTTCTCTCTCAAGTAAATAAATAAATAATCTTTAAAAAAATCGTTTCCAGTTCCATCTTCTTGGTGTCATTTCTCCAGTACCTCTGTCCTCGGGCAGACATCTGATTGGCTACCTACTAGCATGACAGTTACTATGCACGGAATAGCTGATGTCTTGAGATCTCTCGTCCCATTTTCCTGGGGGTTCCTTTCATCTCTCTGTTGGATCTGATTCCCTATAGTTGTCGTTGTTGTTGTTTGGATCCTATGTCTTTTTCTTTCTTGGCAACTCCCTCGTTTTGCTGGACCACATCCTGCAGTAGCTTCCTGAGAATGGAGGCACACAGGGGCTAAATTTTGAGAGCTTGCGGGACTGAAAATATCTTGAGTCTACTCACACACCTGATCTGATGGTTTGTCTGGGCCTGTGATTATAGGTTGAAAATAAGCAGCCCTCCAAGACTTACTTTTTGCATTTCTTTATCATCAGAAGGTAATGAGCTCTGTGCATTGCTACTTGGAAATCCAAGGCCATTCTGATTCTCGATCTTTTGTCTGAGACCCGTTGTTCACCCTGGAAGCTTTCTGAATGATTTCTTTATCCCCAGTGTTCTAGAGTGTCACAGGGTAGAAACTTAGTTCTCTCTTTCTCCATTGTGTTGCACGTGTAGTAGGTTCTTCCAATATAGGAATTTCTGTCCCTTTGTCCTGGGATTTTTTCTTGAATTATTTCTTTGATTATTTCTCTTCCTCTAATTCTAATTTTTGCTTTCTGAAACTCCAGTTTTTAGACACTGAATTTCCCAATAGGATTACTAGATTTTTCCCCCTACATTCTATATTGCTTTGTCTTTTTGTGTTATTTTTCTGGGAGATTTCCTTAACTCTATTTAGCCTCTTCTATGGACATCTTATTTCTATGGCAATACTTTGATTTCCCAAAACTCCCTTTTACCATCTGACTCTACCATCTTGTCCTTATCTTGTGGCTGCAATAACTTGGATCATTGAGAATGTCGATGATTATTTTATTTTCTTCTGTTCTCTGTATTGTCTCTTTCCTCATATCCCCCTCCTTTTATCCTTTTATATGTTCTCAAGTCCGCTGATGAGGCTTATCAACAAGGGAGACTTCCCTGTGATTTCTGACCTTTCCCACCTCCAGGTCTTTTCCTGAGTCTGTCATATTCTCTAAAGTAGGGTCTCCCACACTCTGCTCTGAAGAGCAGATACTTGGCTGCCCAGATTCCCAGAGCCGAGGGTGGGAAGAAATTGAGGTGATGGCTCCTCATTCAGCCTTAGGCAATGGATTCTTTCTCCTTTTGAGGATGGTGCTCCCTGGTATCCTTTAGTGTAGAGAACCCCTTAGTTCCCCTGTTGCAGAGATTAAACCTCCAATCTTCTGCAGGGAGAAGAAGGGCATCAGGAAGGGTCTAACTGCTTCTGTCAAAGTCACCTTGGGCTGCCATAACAAAACACCTTTACAAGCAGAGGGGCTTACTCAACAGAAATTTATTTGCTCCCAGTCCTGGAGGCTGGGAGTGGGAGATCAGGATGCCAGCAATCTGGTTCCTGGGGGTGGGAGGGGGCGCTTCCTGGCTGCTGATGGTGGTCTTCTCATGGTGTCCTCGCATGACGGAGATGGAGAGGGCGATGGGCAGAGAGAGATCTTCTTCTTATAAAGCCTCCAATCCTACCAGATTAGGGCCCACCATTATGACCTCATTTGGCCCTAATTAATTCCTAGAGCCCTATCTGCACACACAGCCATTCAGGAGGTTAGGGCTTCAGGAATTCAAGGACACACAGTTCTGTCCGTATCAGCTTCCTAAGCATACTTTTGGCCAATCCTCCTGTGCCCCTCATTTCCATAGGTGCTGGTGCTGCCCATGTTTGACTCTTTGGGGGGGGGGGCTCTGCGGTAGCAAATGGGGTGCTTCTTGGTTGCCCCACCCTTACTGGCCTCAGCTGCAGTTTGTTGGGGGTACATGAGCCCTGACATGTCCTGTCCTGGTCCCCAGCTTGTGGATCCATGGATGGGCTTTCCTTCTGTCCTCTCTGCCTGTGGGTGTGAAGAGCTTCAGCAGAACATGCTCCGTCCACTGCCTCTCCCTGAAAAGCCACTGTTAGATCTTCTTTCCCAGGACAATTATGTTGCCAATCAAGACCTGTTGAACAAATGAATGAAACCTCACCTTTTTGGTGGCTTTACACCCATTTTATCCTTCTCACCCTCTCTTCTTCCCAGAAGATGTGCCCTCCCTCCTCCTGTCCAAGGACACTCTCCTGCATACTGTGTCCTCCGGAAGCCTGTCCCAGTAGCCACCTCCTGCCTTCTTGAATCATCACCAACTTCCCTTCCTCTGAGTCTTTCTTCCTCGCACCAACTGTGCTTGCTCTTCCCGTCCTGACAATGTTCCCCCACCCATGCTGCCCCTGAGGTGGGTTTTCCTGCTCTTTTCCCCTCTGCTCTTATGACTGCCTGATCCTAGCCACTTCCAGCCCTCAGGCCTTGCCAGTGCTCAGCTGTCCAGCCTCCATGTCCCCAGTGGCATCCTCCCTGCCAGAGCCATGACCTTTTCCAGGTACCCTTCTCCCTTCCTGACAACCCACTCTGCCCCCGACTCCTTGTCTCTTAAAAGACAGCCTTCCTCCGTGTCCTCTGAATCAGCTACCTCATCTGACCAGCCCGTTCCCCACCCAGCTGGGAGGCCAGCACCCAGGCCTTCACCACCTCACTGGGAAATATGCTAGGCATCCACTAATTTGTTTTCATGACCTTACAGTCCCCTGGTCCAGTTGACATGCCCTGTCCCATCAGCCTTCTGGAAGCACAGCCTAACTGTGTGGTGTTCAAGGGGCTTCCTACTGCCCATGGGCCAAACCCAACCTCTTCGTAGGTAGGGGGTCCCAGATCTTCCCCAGTGGGGCCTCCAGTTTGACCTCTTCTCCCACACTTGACTTGAACAGAGCTGGATGGCTTACCATTTCCCAAACATGCTGGGCATGCATTGTTAGCCTCTTCCCTGGATGGCTTTCCCTTGTCCTCCCACTGTCTTGTCTCCCAGGCCATTAGGACTGGAGCTCTGGGTCCATCCACCCCTGGCTCCTCTCCATCTGCCCCAGCCACTGGGGGTGCAGTAGTCCTCATGCCTTCATGTGTTCCAAGCCCAAGCAGCAAAGACTTTCTGCATGTGCACCACGGGTAAGGTGCATTTGGACCTGGGGGCTGCACCCTCCAGGATGTCCGAGGCCCCACCCTATCTCGGAGTTCTTCCTTCCTGTGGGCAACCGGCATCAGCTTTTAATCCTAAATGAAATCTTCCCATCCTTCCCCTGGCTCTTATCTCATCCTCAGCAGCAGAGGGAATAGTCAAAGCACAACAGGGAGGGTCTGGGCCTGATCAGACCAGATTTTAATCTTGTCTTCACCACTCACCAGCCCTGTGACCTCGGGCCAGGCACCTGCCCCTCTGCTCACAGGGGAGTCCCCCTATGTGTAAAAAAAAAAAAAAAATTGTTTAAGTTTTTATTTATTTATTTTGTAGAGAGAGCTAAAGAGATAGGGGGGGAGCGGAGGGAGAGGAACAAGCAGTCTGCACGCTGGGCACAGAGCCGTTGTGGGGCTCGATCCCATTACCCTGAGATCATGACCTGAGCCTAAATCAAGAGTCAGACACTGAGCCACCTGGGCGCCCCCCACCTGTGAAACTGAGGTAGTACTCCCTACCCCTCAGGCTTGTAGCATGGGCTGGAGCTGATTCACGGAGGGCAACTGGGGCGTATCCCCGATGGGCTCCTGTGTGCCTTGGTCCCCTCCTGTGTGTGTGCTGTATTCCCATGCATATGCTCCTTCCTGGACCCTGAGACCCCCAGGGGGTGGGCTGCGGCCCTATTCCCCTTTGTGTCCTCTGTTCCCTCAGTGTGTGCAAGGGAGTGAACCAATGGTCAGCACCCTGTTTGTGACGGAGCATGCCGTGAACAAGCCATGATTGAGAGAGGAGCTGCACTGCCTTGCCAGTGATCTCTCGTCAGAAGACCCTTTAACCCTTCGTCTTCTTCAGTGGGACAGCTGGAGTCGGAAGTCCAAGGGCAAATATTTTAGCAAGTCTTCCAGGACTCTTGGTGAATTACAAATGAGTACCGTGTGGCTAGCCCACAGAGATGTGAAAGCCCCTGCTGCAGGTGGTGGGAAGGAACCAGGCAAACCTCAGAAACAGGTCTATTTACTTGGCATTCCAGATAAATATTCAGATTTCTGGCAACTTTCTTTCTTGCAACTTTGATCCCATGAGGCAGTTTAAGGTACGACTTTCAGTACACCTGTGTGAATCTCAGTAATTTTTAAAACATACGATACGGATAGATTCTAAGTCTTTCCATGCTAGCTGGGATTACCGTATAATTTGTCATCCAAACCAGAATACCCCAGAGTCCCAGGGGACTGCTGCTGATTTCCCCGCACTCCGGGATGAACAGCTGACCTAACCCTGGTGTCTCTAACTGTGGTTAGTCGGTGGTATGCCAAGAACTGCCATAAAACCTCACGGGTAACGCAATGGAGAAAAAGAACTCAGATTCCCGAAAATGACGTAGTGCAGTGGAGCCGGTGCAACATCTTCTTCGCAATCAGTGGCAACACCTGTATGACTCTTAGGACGCCCAGACAATCACAATGCCGAGTCTCCTCAACGAAACAAAATTTTAAAAGGGGAAAATGGAATATGACTTGTAAATTTACATTTCATTTCAGAAACTTCCAGATTCATAAATTATTTTGATGGAGGCAAATCCTCAAGAACATTTTTTTAAAAGATTTTATTTATTTATTTGACAGACAGAGATCACAAGTAGGCAGAGAGGCAGGCAAAGAGAGAGGAGGAAGCAGGCTCCCTGCAGAGCAGAGAGCCCGATGCGGGGCTCAATCCCAGGACCCTGGGATCATGACCTGAGCCGAAGGCAGAGGCTTTCGGCCTCTGAGCCACGCAGGCGCCCCTCTCAAGAACATTTTTGAGTGAATGACCCAAGAGGAACAAAGCCATGGGTGTCTCAGATCATGAGGAGTTTTCGTGTCCATCTGGACTATGAGCATATTAAGTTGGAAGGCTCAGATGTTCCCGGTTCCACGGTGCGGTGCCGCTGTAGGGTAATGAGGCCGGAGAGGCCCTCCATTTGGCTGTGTGTGCGGCTTCTGCACCCGCGCACCTCACCCACCCCAGCCCGGCCAGGACAGGTGCCCCACGAGTAGTCAGGTTCCCCGCACTGCAGCTGACTCACCTTTGTGAGATGGGCTTTGGATCTGCCCCCAAACGTGAGGATGAGGCTCCCAGGTTTGAAGCCAGGGCGAGCGCTATGGAGGCTCCATGCTGGGTGCTGGGGAGGCTGGTGAATGAACGCAAAGGACAGTGAGAAGAACAGGGGCCACAAAGGACTCTGAAAGCCATCTGCATATCCTGGACTTTGCTTTGTGGGTTTCTTTCTCTCCCATTGGGAGAACAGTTGTAAAACTGGAAAGAGTAGAAGAAACAACCCTGGAGGAATTGTCAAGAGCCCAAAGGAAGGTGAGAAATGACAGAAGCTCCTTAGTGATGGCAAATGCATCGACAAACCATCTCGAACCTCACCAGACGGGTGTTGCAGAAAACTGGGAAGGGAAAAATGTCATAATTTCCCCCAAAGCAGAAAAAGTTGGATTCTGGAAAATACGGATGATAAATTTGATATTAATATTGGTTCTGAGCAAAAATTTTAACAGATCTTTAAGGAGCTAGCGTGTATGACTTGGAAGGGAAGGCGGTCCCCAAGAGCCAAACCAACTTTTGTTCTCTGTTTTTCACGGGGTTGCCAGACGATTTACAAAGCACTGGTAAAGATCCTTCACCAAACACTGTACATGGCAGAGAAAAATGGGCTGGGTGAACAGTTGGGGAATTTCTTTTTTTTTTTTTTTTTAAGATTTTACTTATTTATTTGACAGACAGAAGTCACAAGTAGGCAGAGAGCGAGGGGGAGAAGCAGCTCCCCGCCAAGCAGAGAGCCCGATGTGGGGCTCGATCCCAAGACGCCGAGATCGTGACTCGAGTGAAAGGCAGAGGCTTTAACCCACTGAGCCACCCAGGCGCCCCACAGTTGGGGAATTTCATGTTGAGCTGGACAAACATGTTTAAGGTACAGATAAATAGATTACTGGAAATGTGGACTACAGAGCTCCTCCCCCTGCTGCGGGGGGATGACTTTGTCAATTATCAGTAAAGGGTTTGGTACTGCATACTTCCTATCGCCAGAATGCTGATGCGTTAGATGCCAGAGTCCAGAGTTTAAAGATTTGGGTTGGCTAAGAGGATGAGTTGACACCAACAACATGACATTTAATGGGGGTAAAGATAAATGTTTTTACATTTTTTTAAAATCAATTAGCTCAATACAGGATGGAGAAGACGCAACAGCAGTTCATTTGGAAAGACTGATGGGTTTATCACTGGCCAGAAGTTCAACAGGAACCAACAGTATATATCCTGACTGCTCAAAAGGAAAAAAAATCAATATGGACTTCGGTCGCATTAACAGAATCATGATATCCAAGTTGTTAAAGGGAAGGTCACACAGGTCTGTCCTCTGAGGTTATTGTGTTCAGTTCTGGGTGCCAGGATTCAGGAGAAAAGGGCCCACTTGAGAAAGGTGGGCATCCCTTCAGACGAGGGGTTGAGAAACTATGCCATGGGATGGCCGGGGAGGAAATGGAGGGCTTCAGCCTGGAAAGCAGGAATGCTCTCTTCAGAGTCTTCAAAGCATTTGAAAGCCTATTGTGTGTCATGAGCAACTGATTTTGTCTAGCGGGTCCAATCATTCATTTCATTCATTCACTCAGTGTGTGCTCAGTGCCAGCTGTGCCCAGCATGAGGGATGTTTGGGGCATCTCATCTCCTGGGACAGATGGACACACACACGCGTGCACACACACACGCACGCACGCACACACACACACACACACAAGTTCCTACAAGGCAAGGCCACTTAGCATAAGGGATAGAGTAAAATACCAGCAGATGTTGAAAGTGTAGCGGACGGGATCGCTTGGCTCCAGTGGTGGCGGGCGGGGAAGGCGGGCACTCAGGGCTGTGGCATGGGCAGAGGTCCAGAGCTTTCAAGTGCATGGCATGACTGAGAGTCATGAACGGGAGCTGCCGATAGCGTGGTGCGGCAGGAGCCTGTCAGATGCCAAAGACAGCATTTGCCGCGGGAACTCAGACACACTTGAAGTCTGCGCCAAGATATTTGCCCTTAATGGGGTGGGCCGCGGAGAATGAAATGCCATCATTAACCCCTCTCTGGGCAAGCTAACCCCCGAGTCACAAAACAGAGCCGGGAAAACAGGACACGGGCTGTGACCACAGCGTCTCGGAACAGACAGGCTGCACCAGCACATGGGAGACGAGATCGACCGGACGAAAGCGGGATCGCTGAAGGATGCTTTGGGGAAGGCGATTTGGGATAAAAATAACCAGCCATCTTTTCAATAATTCAAGCTTTTCAGCTTTGAAATGGCTAAGGGAGCATTTGTCAGGGATGTTGTAGGGAGATACAGCGGTATTGGCAGGCAGGTGGGAAAGTTTAATGTTCTTTTCGGAGGCTAGGCATCTCTGATTACCTCTCGTGTGATGGAGTGACAATCTTATCATAGGAAGCGTATTTTGTATTCCAATGTCAGTAATGAATTTCTGGATCTATGGGATAGCTAATTCTTGACATTGGGATTCTATATTGACTCTGTTCTTTTGCCGGGGGGTAGTAACGAAGTTCTACACGCTAGGGGAGGGCTGAAGCAGCAGAAATTGACTGTCTCTTTGTTCTGAAGGCTAGAAGTCCAAAATCAAGGTGAAGGCTTGGTTGCCTCCTTCTGAGGGCCACGAAGGAATGATCTGTCCCACATCTCTCTGCTTGGTTTGTTGACGACTGCCTTTTACCTGTGTCATCATGTGGTCTTCCTGTTGTGTGTGTCCGTGTCCTAATCCCTTTTTCGTCTGTGGACATCAGTCCCATTGGATGAGGACCCAACCTAATGACCTCATTTTAACTTCATTACCTCTATAAAGACCCTGCCTCCAAAGAAAGTCACATTCCAAGGGCTAGAGGTTAGTACTTCAACAAATGAATTTGGGACTGACACAGTTTAACCCATAACACTAACCGAAGGGCAGCTTTCCTGGATCTTAGAATTTAATCAGAACCGCCATGTAAGCAGGCCATTCTTCCTGCTGGGTGACCTTCACGTTTCCTTAGCCGGTCCTGGGTCCTGATCTGGTCGAGGGGCTTCCCCTGCTCTGATTCCCTCTCTTACTTCCCTCTGGTAGTCACGCTCTCTGGAATAATCTGAAACCCTTCTTTCTTCTGCTTTTGTTTCTTAGCACTTACCACAATTCGTTATTATCTGCCTGACCGGCTCCTTGACTTTGTGACCTATAGGAGAAACACATTTTCCACAACGACCCAGCACACATTCCAAGTAAAAACCAATGTTTCAAGTAAAAACTCTTATTCTTAGTAAGTTCAATGTATTCTGATATTTCTTATTCCATTTCTTTTTAATTGGTTTTAAAATATGCATAAAATTTGCCATTTTAACTTGTAAGGGCACAGTTCAGTGACAGTAAGTACAATACCCTGTTGTGTAACGAGCACCGCCCTTCATCTCCAGAACTTTCTCATCATTCCAAACTGAAACTCTGTCCCGTCGAACACTCACTTCCTTCCCATCCCCCTCAGCGCCTCGCACCCATCATTCAACTTCAGTCTCTATGAACTGGACTCTCCTAGGGACCTCATGTAAGTGTAATCATGTAGCGTATGTCTCTTCGGGACTGGCTTCTCTCCCTTAACATAAGGTCCTCAAGGTTCATCTACATTGTGGCAGGTGTCAAAGTGTCCTTTCTTTATATCTTGTTTATTTTTATTTTTTTATTTTTATTTTTTTTAAAGATTTATTTATTTATTTGTCAGAGAGAGAGAGAGCGAGCGAGCACAGGCAGAGTGGCAGGCAGAGGCAGAGGGAGAAGCAGGCTCCCTGCCGAGCAAGGAGCCAGATGTGGGACTCGATCCCAGGACGCTGGGATCATGACCTGAGCCGAAGGCAGCCGCTCAACCAACTGAGCCACCCAGGCGTCCCAATATATCTTGTTTATTTTTAAAAAGAACTTATTTATTTACTTATTTGAGAGAGAACAAACACACGAGTGGGGGGACAGGCAGAGGGAGAGAATCACAAGCAGACTCCGAACTGAGCCAGATGTGGGGCTTGATCTCATGACCCTGAACCAAAATCGAGAAGTCAAGAGTTAGACACTCGAGCGACTAAGCCACCCAGCCGCTTTCAACTCCTTTGGGTACAGACGCAGAAGTAGACTTTCCTACTTCATTCTTAAAGTGCACATATGACTCTTTACATTGACTACACACGGCCACCTGCAGTCTAGAAAGTACTGCGTTCTGTGGCTGTGTTCCCAGCCCCAGTCACGGTGCCCAGAACTGTACCAACTATTTCTGGAGAGATGTTGAATTAAACAATAGGTACACAAGCTACATTTCTGGGTAATTTTAAAAATTACTTCTCCACGAATAGAGGCTACAGAGCTCTTATTTTCCCTTCTCTTTTTTCACGTACCGCACAAATGCTGCTATTAATGCCACTGAATGCTGTGGTTAAGTTGTCCTGGAGCGTGTACGTCACTTATCACAATGACAACAGTTCTTGGTCTTGGGCCATAAATGATCTCAAAGTGACATGGAATAACAATCTGTTAAAATGTTTGGGCACAAAAATCACACATCATTAATTAACTGTTCAGAGGTTTTTGTGTTTTTTTGGGGACTTTCCCCATGGATCTTTTTCAATGCTGTGTAGATTATACCTAATTGACTTAATATGCATATCCTTGTAATTATACTAAATTTTGCTTTTTTTTTAGAGTGAGCTTTTGCCACTGTGGGAAAAACATAGCCGTTAAGTATTCTAGGTTAAGAGTGTAATAATGATCTTTAGCATCTGAAAAGCAAGTGGACTGAGTTCTTCACTGTTGTTTGTAATTTTGCTCTAGCGGAAGTAAGAACTTCTACGAAAATCTCCAGCTCAATTTCTCTCCTGCCCTGCTTCTGAATGTTCTTTGTTCTTAACTCTTCTTAGCTGTGGTCCAGTAGCATTCCTTGAACACGATAAATCAAGAATATTAACATTCTTAAGAAGAGCCATGTTTTAATCATTTATTCATAATTATCCTTTCCTTTCCAATGTGAAGAATGCTGCAGTCAGCTTTCATGTCAATTATCTGCTGTATTCTAATGCACAAAACTGCAAAGTGGACTGGAGAGGGTATTAGGATTGGGTTTGAAGCGGGGAGGGTGGGAAGCGAGAAGATAGACCAGAGCAAAGATCAAAGTGCACCTTCAGTTCAGTCTTGCGCTTCGAAAGCCCCTTCTCTATAGCACCTGCCTGACTTTATTATTTAATATTTTATTTATTTATTTGATAGAGAGAGACACAACGAGAGAGTGAACACAAGCAGGGGGAATGGGAGAGGGAGAAGCAGGCTTCTCATTGAGCAGGGAGCCTGATGTGGGGTTCCACCCTTGGACCCTGGGGTCATGACCTGAGTCAAGGGCATAATGACTGAGCCACCCAGGTGCCCCCTGACGTGGAGGTTTCATCTGTGTTGGGCGGTGGCAGGGGTGGCTTTATGTGACCCTTCTGCCTCCCCAGACCTCTGGAGTTGGCCCGCATTTCCTCTCTCTGCCAAAGTTCTCAAATGTGCACCTACGTGTGCTCTCCGTTTGATGACCAGCAGCCCGGCTCCCCTCCCCACGGCTCACCAAGATGCTCCAGGCCACCTGGCAAGCCCTCTGCTACCAGATAGAAGGGCCCTTGCCCACCCCTGTCCTCCTTGACCTGTCCTGCAGAGAGTCCTGTGAAAATGCCCACCTTTCTGCGACTTTTTGTGCTCCTAGTTTAATGAGACAATATCCTCTGCGAGTTTCCTGCCTCTCTTTCCAACTCCTTCGGAATCTCTCTCCTCCCATCCCAAGGCTCTGCCCAGCTTCTGTTGACTTACCATCTTCACCTTTAGAAAGGTTTTTTTTTTAAACAATTTCTACCCAAATCCCATTCTGGGACGCCCTCTCCACTCTCCAAATTGCTTGGAGCATTTCTAGAGGGAAGCTTGCTGTCCTCTATCGGTTTTCCTGCCTCTCCAGCTGTCTGCCCTATAGGAAGGTCCCTCTGGCCCATCCCTCTGACTGTGGAGGCTCAGGCCTCGCCCGGCCCTGGGCCTCTCCAGCTCCCGGCCCTGGCCCCCACTGCCCAGTCTGCACACAGACTCATCTCTCTAATGCAGCTCCAGCAGCCACTTGCTCTCACCTCCCTCCTCCGTCTGCCACCAGCTGCCTTCAGTCCTCTGTGGGCCGTCGGGACCTCTCCTACCTGGCTCACCCCCACCAATGCAATCTCATTTCCCACCTGTCTGCAATACAAGCTCTTGGTTCCTCTCAGAGCAGCCCTTTGGCTTGTCAGCGACCCAGGCCTTCCCACTGTCCTTCAAGCTCTGGGCCACACTCCAACCCACCCCTGCAGCCCTTCATGGTCCTACACGCACTTTCCTCGTCAACAATCCCTCTTGTTCCCTGTGCTTGGTCTCCCTGACTAGGTCAAGGGGAAGGTCTTCAGCCTCCCTTCTGCCCACAGCTTGCACTGCCAGTGGTGGCTAACCCACATGCCAAACGTGCCACCCGCAGTGGCCCTGAGCCCTCTGAGGTGAAGGTCGCTCGCGGTCCTGATGGTAACTTTCTACTCGTGTCACCTGCGGGGTGTTCAAGCCCTACCAGCGTATACCTACGACTTGAAACCATTCAGGCATGTAGGTGAATGAGAACGTGTAAGCGAATCACGTGTGGTTAAGAGGCGGAAGTGAATTGTCACCGTCGTGGAACAAGGAGCACAAATGCTGGCAGTGTCTGCTGCACCCGCCCGGCCCCGGGGTCACCGGCGCACGTGTTCTTCTCCCCATTGCCCAGCACCCGGGCTTCAGGCGGAGCGTGGTGGAGCTCCGGTCCTTAATGCAGTGCGTGTGCGCGTGTGCGCGTGTGTGCGCGCGTGTATGTGCGTGTGTGCGCGCGTGCTGGAAAAGTTACAGAAAGCTGGTCCGGGCGTCTCCTCCGCTCCGGAATTCGTCGGAACTCTGTCTTCCCGAGAGAGTGCACACAGCCCTCCGCGGCTCCTGGAGCCGGTTAACAAGTGTGTAATGTGACAAATCTGTGCCGCGGGGGCTGATCAGAGGGGAAGGAGCGGAGCAGATGTCGTGGCTCCTGCCCAGGCCGCCCAGACTCTGCGGCCCGCGGGGGCTGAGCCGCGGCCCTCTCCGCCCGCGAGCACAGCGCCGAGCGGATCCCGCGCCCGGGGCCACCCCTCCCTCGGGGCCGGGCGCGCCGCGGCGGGGGACCTGCGGGGAGAGGGGCGCGCCGCGGCGGGGGACGTGGCCCGGAATGGAGCTGCTCCGAGCGCGAATCGCGGCCCATGTTTGGTCCTGGAGCCGCCGGCGGGCGCGGGGACCGGGCCTCCGGGGAGCGCGGGCCTCGGCGCCCGCAGGGGAGGACTCCCCCGGCCGGGGCGGCGCCCCGCTCCCTCCGCGCCCGCCCCGCCGCTCCCTTTGTCCCCGCGGCCCGCCCTCCCGGGGGCGCCCCGGCCGTGCGAGGAGGCGGGGCCCGGCGGCGACGCCCCCGCGGGGCCCCCGGCGCGCGGGGACCCCGGCGGGCCGGCCGCGGCCCCAGCCCCCGGCCCCCGGCCCCGCCCCGCCGCCCCGCCGAGGCCGCCCCCTGGCGGGCAGCGCGGGCAGCGCCGGCGTCAGGCCCACGCGGCGACGGCGGCGGCGGCGGCGGCGGGCCCGGGGTTGCCATGGTAACCGGCCGCGGCCGCCGCCACAGCAGGGCCGGCCCCAGCGCCAGCGCCGGCCGCGGCTCGGCTCGGCTCAGTGTGGGGGTGAGCGGCGAGCGGCGGCGGCGCGGCCGGGCCGGGGGAGCGGGCGCGGCCCGGCGGCCTCAGCATGGAGGACGGCTTCTCGAGCTACAGCAGCCTGTACGACACGTCCTCGCTGCTCCAGTTCTGCAACGGTGAGGGGCGGCGGCCGCGGGGGCGCGCGGCGGGGGGCGGCGGGCCGGGCCGCGGGGCGAGGCCGGGGCGGGAGGCCGCGCGAAGTTGCGGCGGAGGCGCGCGGTTCCCGCCGCCGCGGGCGCATTGTGCAGGCCCGCGGGCCGCGCCTGGCTCGCCCCTGCCGCCCGCGCCCCGCGCCCGCCGGCCCCGCGTCCGCGCCCGGCCGGCCGGGGACCCGCGGAGCGAGCGCACCGGGCGGGGCGGCGCGTGGGGAGGCCGGGCCGCCGCGGGCGCGGGGACGTGTTGCTCGCCGCTGCCGGACTCGGGTCCGCCGGCGAGGTTCTGCGGGAGGAGCTCGGGGAAGAAATCCCTGGGAAGCAGGACCTCCTCGGAGACCGGCGCCGGGTCGAGGGCAGCTGGACCCTCGCGAGCCGTTCGGGCTCCTTTGGTGCAACCGCCCCCGGTGCAGCGCGGCGCGCGGGCGGAGTGAACCTGGCTGCAAAGTGCTCCCACTGTTTTGTGGACGGGATGCTAGATTTTGTGCCCCCCCCCTTTTTTTAAACAGGAAGGAAACAGTCTTAACTGGCAATGTGGCATCTTTTACAAAATGTAAAATCCTACGTGCTTGAAAGATTTTAGTCTCCCTGGCGGGGTGGAAAAAGATGTTCACATCACGCAGCATATTTTAGGAGAACACGATGTATGATAATTCATGAACAAAAGTTAACCAGGTTTGGTTTTGTTTTGTTTTCTACGTTGGATTTACTGCTTGAACAGAGGGTCTCAAAAGTTTGTTAAAGGAGAAACAATGTGTATTTTATAGAATTCGCCTGTAGTGCGATCGGAATAATTTAGAATTTTAGGTGCATTAACAAGTTGAGCAATTTATTTTGCAATCGTGATTGTGATTTAGGGGAACTCTTTGACACCTGTTTGCAAATAGGAGGTATTTGCTGTAGCCATAAAGATGACTGAGTGTGTGGATTTTCCCCTCCATGATGATATTTTAACCTCCGGTGTAATTGATCGTTGTCTTTTTCATGGAAGAATTTTTCTGATAGTTTCAGCAGTGATTACTTTTCATGTTAATCACATGCAGGCCCTCATTAACTTAGTAATGCTCTCTTCTGTGGAATGAAAGAAAGTTTTGACTCTCCAGATGTACCAGCAGTTTCCCAGAGCAGAGCCCCTGTGTTTTTGGTCCTCTGAAGATGGTGAGGCACACAGAATGTATTTGGTTCTCTATGGGCCACTGGAATCCCTTATAGTTTAGAGTCATGGGAGCATTTGGTTCTCCCGTACGCTGAAGAGAGTTCCCAGTTAAATTTTGAATGGTTTCCTTAAATGACCTGCAATCTATCCTATCTGAATTACTATTTTTGGTGTAAAGGCAGTACAACCTCCTAAGTGTTTATGGTAGAATTCCCCTTATGTTAGTTGTGAAAGGCACGTGGCTGAAAAATTATATTAAACGAATTTCAGGCATGAAGGATTTTTAAGAATTAATATGTGAGCATATATGTTGACAGTTTGATTTAGGTTATGGAAATGAGCCTAGGTATTTTTATTTGAGCAGTTGTTAGGGGGCCTGGTTATCTCATTCCTAAATAGCACTTCATTCCTCAAGTTGACCTACACATCTGTTCATGAGTGTTTTGGTTTTCTGCCTTTTCTTGTTAATTGCTAGTTTAGAGATATTGGTAACGTAGCTTCCTGCTAATGATGCCTAGAAGAAGGTAACAGTCAGCTCTTCTATCTTGTATGGGTAACAGTTTAAGAAAAATCACTTTAAAATAGCTAGAATCAAACCGTAAGATCACTTCAAAACACAGTTGAATGAATCACAGCTGTTGAATTTCTTTTCTCAGAAAGTTCTCAGCTCTGTTTTTATTATGTTTTGGTTACCATATGAATAAACTTTACAGCAAGAATAGTTTATGGGACAGAATGGGCGTTAACTAATGATGTTGCAAGCAACAGATGTTTTCATGTGAAATTATTCATTTCAAGAGGCTTCCATTAAGTAAAAGTATAAATGAATACAATTTAGCTAATTACTATGATTCCATTAAGGCAGCGGATCAAGGAAACACTGGTTCACCAAGAATGAAATTAAACATGTGGGTATTTCATTAGCTGCACTGAGAAAATTTTTTTTCTTTTTAAATTAGAGATTTACATGACAATGGCCCAGACTACAACAGCATAATATGTGAACTCCTCCATTTTCATATGTTGATGAAGCCTCATGCTTCCCATAATGACAGCCGCTAAGAAGCCATAGTTCTAGATTAGCTTCAGCAAATACATCCCATACTTATTAGCTGGATGACTGTCACAGCGTCCTCCTGGGGAGATAAAGATGGAAGCGAATATCTGAATTAGAAGGAAAACTTTGCTCAAATGCTCAAACTCCTTGTCTTCCTCTCATCCTTTTTCCCCTTGCTCTGTCTCCTATCTAATTTGCAGTGGATCCTCAGTGTAAAGTCAGGGGGTGTCTAGTCTTCCCCCAAAGACTGTTCATTCTCATCTTTCAGGTACTGGCGCCCTCATTTCAGGAGAAAACTCATGCAGCACTTTTTTCTCCAAAGTATCTAGAACTCTGGCCAAAGAGCGAGAAACCACAAACTTCTTTTATTGCTCCAAGAAAAACCACCATTGTTGAAAAGTGAAGGAAAGTTATCATTTATAAGCCAATTCATGATTTGGGAAATACTTACCATTCTTTACTCCATATTTCTTTAAAAGCCTCCCTGTGCGGTAAATCATATTATGTATGAGAAAACTGAGGCTCAAAGAGATTTGGGGATGCGGTACCTGGGTGGCCCCGCCGGTTAAGGGTCCGACTCTTGATTTCGGCTCAGGTCATGATTTCAGGGTTGTGACATGGAGAGGGCAGGCTCTGCACTCAGCAGGAAGTCTGCTTCTCTCCTCCCTCTCCCTCTGCCCTGCCCCCCTAAAATAAATTAATAAATCTTAAAAAACAGAAAGAGACATTTGGTGATTCTAGAAGGCTGCACAACCAATAAGATTTGGATGCCAGTCTGAATCTTTTTGTTTGTTTTAATAACACCTTTGTTGAGATGATATTGACATCCCATAAAAATTGACCCTTTTAAAGTGTACAATTAAGTGGTTTTCAATATACTGACCGAACTGTGTCAGCATCACTGATATCTAATTTTAGAACATTTTCACCACCCCAAAGAGAAGCCCGGGTAGCAGTTCCTGCCATCCCCCCTGATGACTGCCAATCTGCTTCCTGTCTCTGTTGGTTCTGGATGTTTTCATGTAAATGGAATCATGCTAATAGTTGACCTTTGCATTGGGCTACTTTCACTAAGCATGATTTTTTAAGGTTTGCCCAAATTTGTAGCACATGTCAGTACTTTGTTCCTTGTTATGGCCAAATAATATTCCATTTCATGGATATACCACATTTTATGTATCCATTCTCCTGTCCATGAGCATTTGGATTGTTTCCACTTTTTTTTTTTTTTTAACTATTCTGAATAATGATCCTATGAACATTCACATACAAGCTTTTGTGTAGACATATGTTTTCATCTTTCTTGGGTAGATACCTAGGAGCAGAACTGCTGGGTCACCTGGCTTTTACTGTTTTGGGGGAACCAGTCTGAATTTTTTGAAATCTAAATATCAGCCTCTTTTTACATTACACCCTTGAATTAAACAACAAGGAGTTGAGCTGAATCAAAGAAGGAAAGAAGTGGGAGCAAAGTATAAAATGTTGCCATTTCATTTATGTGAGTCACTTTGGATACTTTTCTTCACTTGGAGCTCACCAGAAGGAGTCTGCACTCACCCTTGCTCAGATGCAGTAGGTTAGAAGGATCTCGGTATTTGAGGGGACCTAACAGGCATTTTATCTTGTGGTTTCCTTTCTTCAGACTTTGAGCTGTTTCTTCAAAGTACCACTTACCCAAGAACCCAAATGTCAAGCAGATGAACATGGAGCTGCTTTAGTTGAAGTAGAAAGAGGACAGCAGGCTGGCTGGCCCTCCTCGCCTCTGCCTACCCATACTCTGATCCAGGCCACCCTGGATCCCTTCAGGGCCTGAAATCTCTGGTGTATGTGAGAATGCTCCAAATGTTATTCAGCCTCTGCTTGAGCAGTTCCAAGGGACTGGAAACTCACTATCTCTCCATGCAAGCCATCCCTTCTACGGATAGTTCAGATGGTTGGTTCCTGTGTGCACTCAAAATCTGGCCCAAGTTCTGCCTCTTGGGTCCACAGAATAGGTTTAATCTCTTTTCCATACACCAGGTTGTTACATGTTTGAAAACAATTATGATAGCTCTTTCTGAAGTCTCCTCCTAACTAAACATTACCTTTGGAAAAAAGTAATTCCTTATAAGCTACAATTTTAGGCTCTTAATCATTTTGGATTGCCTGATCTACATGTGTTTCTTTTTGTCCATGGACCCTTTAAAATTGGACACAACTGAATGTGGTATTCCAGACACAGTTTTTAAACAGAGCAGAATAGAGCAGGATATTTCACCTCCCTTATTTTAAAGTTTATACTTCTTATAATGCAGCCTAAGATGTTATTAGCCTTTTTGCTTGTCACTTCACATTGTTACCTCTTACTGATTTTCACTTAAAACTCTTATCTTTTTTATATGTATGATGGATAAGTCCTTAACTTTCTTACTCTTACCTTTCTTTTTTGAGGGGGAGTTTCTTCTAGAAGACAGAGCCCTGTCAATTTACAATACAATGTAATCTGGGTTGTGATGCTGTAAATAATCCTGGTGCTCATATAAAATACTTCTGCGCTATCATAACGTGGAAATTGGTCACCGTCTTAAAGGGTTATGATTCTGGATAGCATCCTTTTCTCCATCTTCCTTTGGAGGGTGTCTTGAGAGACTGTCAGATTCCTTCTAAAGCCTACACAGAGTTAAACGGCCCATTCATTCCCTGATCTTCTTCTCCTGCAGGTGGTACTTTTTAATAACCATAGCAGGTCAAGTCTATGGTACCTGCTACTCCCAGTCATGTCTTGAAATCATCATCTTTTGAGCTACTGCTATTTATTTTTTCTAGTTTTGAAATGGAAAATCTTTTTAATTTCTAGGGATTTATATTTTGAAAATTAAGAATAATTTATTTAAAATCTTGAACATCTTTTGGCATCTGTAACACATGACTTCCTCCTAACTAGGATTAGGCTGGGCTTTTCACGTGGGCACATAGTTGGGTATACAGCAGGATCAAGGAGCTCCTGTGAGGAAATCATCCAAACTCAAAACTAGGAAGTATTTTCAAACCTCTTCTGCATTCCTGTGTGGTGACCAGGCACAGACTTGGTCTTTCTGTGATAGCAAAATCAAAAGAAAATGCTTTCATGGAAAGTGCAAAGCAAGCCCCCGTGCTAAGTGAGAATTTCTTCTTGGTACATGTGGTACTCTGCCCGGCAAGGAATTTATTTTATAGCCAAACCACAAGCATTTATGGCATTATAAACAAAACTGGGCATTTTGGTGGAAAATTCACAAAACCGTGTTTAAAAAGTAACCATTAGTTGGCTATTGTTAATTTCTGAGATAGCGTAAGCCTTTTCATATATTCTCTTAAGAAATAAACACTTTGGTTGAGTGGACGGTAGATAAGGAAAGAGAAAGAACATCTTGCTTTCTAGTGTTACAGTCTGTTCAGGCCATAAAACCAGTAGCGTGAAAAACTTCATCACGGTGGCATTGAAAATTCTAATTAAAGCATTGTTTTTATTGGTAGGGACTTGAAATAAATGGTATTTTATGCTACTAAAAATCTTTCAGGAAAAATATTTTTATTCATCTTTAAAATCCTAGCTTATTATTAGAGGGTTTCTAATAGTAGCAAAATGTTTTAAATGCCAGCAGCGAGGCGCCTGGGTGGCTCAGTGGGTTAAGTGTCTGCCTAGGGCTCAGGTCATGATCCCAGGGAGTCTGGGATCGAGCCCCGCATTGGATACGCTCCGCATCAGACAGATTCCCTGCTCAGCAGGGAGCCTGCTTCTCCCTCTCCCTGTTTCTCTGCCTGCTTGTGTGCTCTCTCTTTCTCTGTGTCAAATAAATAAGATCTTTTTTTTTTTTTAAAGATTTTATTTATTTGACAGACGGAGATTACAAGTAGGCAGAGAGGCAGACAGAGAGAGAGGGGGAAGCAGGCTCCCTGCAGAGCGGAGAGCCCGATGCGGGGCTTGATCCCAGGACCCTGGGATCATGACCTGAGCCGAAGGCAGAGGCTTTAACCCACTGAGCCACCCAGGTGCCCCATAAATAAGATCTTTTTAAAAATGCCAGCAGAAACATTAGTAATAAAAAAAAACTGTGTTGTAAACTCGAAATGCTGTGTAACTATGCAGTACAGCTGCAGAAGCTTGGTGCATTTCTCACTAGGTGTTTGACGCCTGCATTTACTATTCTAGCTATGCTTAGCTATACTGCATATACTATTCTAGCTATACTTATTACTATTCTTACTATACTAGCAACGTATTTGTTTGAGTGCTGTCCTAGCCTGGGAGCATCCTGGGGTAGGAGTGGCCACAGGTGCCGTCCTCTTTGGCTTACTGTAAAGAAATCGCTGTTTGAAAGAGTTTATCTTTCTTTAAAGTCCTACTTTTTAAATGAAGAGTTAGGTAGGCGCACTTCCAGTTTTGTTTCCTCTAAAGCTATATCTTTATTGGAAAATGCTCTTGGTGTGGAAAACACATGTTTGCAGAACACTTAGTTGTGTCTTAAAATGCAGTATTTATTCTGCCAGCTTTCTGGAAAAGATCTGACCTCTCTGGGCTTAATAAACTACCCTAGGTTTCCCTGAGACTCATCCTGGACTTTTCTGTGCCCCATCCTCCCATCTCGGTGGGCCCTGTGGGTTCTGCTCCCCGAGCATCCGACAACCCATCCCTTCTGCTTAGTTCAGGTGCTCGTCACTTCTCAGCTGGGTTTTCATCTGTGTTTTTGAAAATGGCAGCCCCAAACTAGCCTTTCTGCCTCCAGTCTCAGCCCCCTTCAACGTGTTCCTTTTTTATTAAACAAGTAGAGTATCCACGGTGCTCATTATTTCAGTGATGGAAGGGGGTTCCCGAGGACGCACATGGTCAGTGTGACCCTTGCCTTCCGGAACCCTGCACTGCTCGTGGGATCTAGATGTTCCTTGCTCCCTTCTGATGAGTGACTTGATGATCCCGGGGATGGACGGTCCTAAGTATAAGGAACTGTGTAGAGTGTTGCCGGGGATGGGACTCGAGGGATGTGCATTGGGGTTTCTTTCCAGGGAGAGTGGAAGTCAAACCCTGCAAGGGGTTGGGGAGAGGGTGAGGTGGGGGGAGAACAGCCGTCCAGACCAGGGAAAGCGATGAGGAACTGGACAGTGGGAGCACCTTTTGGAAACGGAAAGGTCTCATAGGGGGAAAGAGGAAGGAGTGGATTGAAATGAAGCTGGGAGGGTCCTGTGGGGCTTCTCGGCCACACTTGGGGTTTCTCGGCCACATTAAGGCATTTATTCTTATTCTGAGGAGCAGAGAGAATGTGGCAGAGGATTTTGAGGCAAGGGAGTGAGGTGGCCAGATCCTCAGGGATTTTTGAAAGAGGGGTCCCCCTTGCAGCGTGGAGGGTAGGCCAGCAGGGGAGGGGAGGGTGGAGGCGGGAGTCCGTGGAGTGAAGCCAGGGGACAGTGGTGGGGATTTCCACTTGAGGGGTGCCGGGGGCCCACCTCTCCAGGACTGGTGTCATGCAGGGCAGGGAGAGGAGGGAGCCAGGATTGTGGCTCACCTGACTGAGGGCCACTTGCCGAGACAGAAGGAGCTGGAAGGATGGGTAGACAGATGACAGTTCCACTGTGGCTTGTGGGTATGAGGGCCTGTGGAACATGCCAGCTGAATGGCCGAGTGGGCAGTGGGGTCTAGAGCTAGGGAGAAGTCTGGAGCAGGCGTCAAAAATTCAAGAGCCATCAGTAAATAGTAGCTGAATCCATGGCACAGATGAGCTCACCTAAGGAGAATGGTGACGTTTCTGGAATGCTCTTTCTGGAAGACAGATCTGATCGTAGCTCCTGACTGAAAGTCTTCAGAGCGCCCCCTCCCTCCCTCCCTGGGCACCCAGGCGTCTTCGAGGGGGCTGCCGGCTTAGCCAGCTCCCGGCTCCTCCTGGCTCCCACCTGCCTGAGCAGAGCGAGGTCTTCCCCTCGTGGCCATGTGGTTATCTGGCATAAATCTCCGTTACCGTGATTATCCCAGAGGCCTGTCACTGCAGCTTAGTCTCACATCCCTCATTAGGCTGTCACCATCTTCCGGGCAGAGTCTCCTGGCGAATGCTCTTGGTGTCCATGCTTCAGCAACACCTGGTACCGAGTGGGTCTCCTACTGAACGCTGGTTGAGTGGGATCAGGGACCACCGTCTTTGTCCCGGAGCCTCCCTCCCCAGCACACACACCAGCAAAACGGCTCCCGGGTAGCAGGTGCACGCTAAATTGTGGTTGGAGAACGCACCCACGCCACTTCTCCGTATGCCTGAGAAGCACATGTATTTGTACGTAGAGCTACCGGGTAGGCAGGTGGGCCCACGTGTCCCGTGGGTGTGCATACGTGCATACATTGAGTGACGTTCAGCTTTTCCCCACATCAAAGAACCAGTGGACTTGGACGTTCGGAAGGGAAGGCACTGTGGGCCAGGGGACCTTACCTCGAAAGGCCGGCAACAGGTGACATGTGACAGGGACGAGCCCGGCCTGGTCGGCGCAGACGGCCCAGAATGCCAGGAGCTGGACACTGGCTCGCGAAGCCGCAGGAGGAACGTCTGCGAAAAGCACTTGGCGGTTCAACGGGCTTAAAACACAGTATTTTCAGCCAAAGTAATTGATACCGTGAAGTAGTTCTTGGCAAAACCAGCGTTTTTAACATCAGAAGAGATCTGGCGGTGAAACAGCCCCCCGAAAAAGTTGTTTTGTGTAACAAGAATTTTTGCCATTCTTAGAAAAATATGCTCCCGTCGGGAAACGGTTGGCCAGACTTAGGACTCGCTTGCGCTAGAGCAGCGGAACATGCTTTAGCCCCAATTACCGCCCCGCAAACAGCTGAAAATCCCTGGGACCGGGGCTGAGTGATGCCACTCCATTAGGAAGCCCCTCGCAATGCAGAGCTGTCCCGCGGGAGCTGCTCCTCAGGGACCGGATGGGGGACCTAATAAAGATAATGACCTGCTAGCCTGGCTCCGCCAAATTAGTCCTCTAGAAAGTAATTAAGCAGGACTGCCCACATCCAGTGCTCTCAGAGGCTGATCTGGCTCCGTGCGCTCTCTTCGCCTTCCCTGAAAATGGCCTGGTACTGAGTGGATATAATTTAATTACATAAGAATATGCGTTCATACCACATCCTGGACATACGGCTAGTGCTCCCGCCGCAGTCGCCATAGTCGTTGGTCCAGACTGGAGCCTGTGCTCTCCGAGGTGGGGCTGCAGAGGGCTGGGCGAGGGCCGGTGCTCTCCGCAAGGAGCGGCAGGTGCTTTATGGGTACCCCCTCCTTCGTCCTCATGGCACCCCTTAGAGGTGATGCCTGTTACCATCTCTGGTTTGACTGATGAGGCAGCAGAGGCCCCAGACTTTGGGTGACTTGCTCGAGGTCCCCCAGCCAGTGCTTGGCAGAGCTGGGATTTGAACCCAGGCGCTGGGCTCCGCTGTCCATAGCCTGCTGAGTGTTCGGTTATGTTCGGCGAGGGATGGGTTGGGGTGGGGCGATCATGGACACGGAGGGGGCTTAGGGGATGCGTTCGGTCTGGGTCTTGTTTCTCCAGGGGGAGGGGGGTACATGCCAAATACTGGCTCAGACCTGTGTGCCTTTCTCTGGTTCACTGTGGGGTCTCAGGACATGTTTCCTTGTCTTCACCCTGTTTCCCTTCCCATCGTCCCACTTAAGCACTTTCTGAGGCAGAAATCCCATTTATCTCTGAGTTGTTCAGAGTCCCACGGAAGTTCCCCATAGCCCGGAGGACAGGGGCTGGGTCTGGAACCGCCTCCCCCTGCCTCCCTGGCCCAGGGCCTCCTCTCCCCACAGGCGCCCTTGGATTCTGCCACCCTGACTTCTTCCAGCTGTGTCGGAAGGTGCCACCTGCCTGATGGGCATCCTCCCAGGTCGGGGCCCTGCCTTCCCTGTCCTTCGTCATCTGCCCGCTCCTCGGCCGTTAGAACCCAGTTCCATGCCCCAGAAGCCTCCTGAGCTCAGCAGCTCGAAGCCAGTTCACCCAGTGGCCCCAGCCTCCTGTCTGAGTCTCACTGCAAACCTTGCTGTCCCTCTGGACCAGAGGCCCCCAGACGACCACACCGTGGGCCCTCTGTGCCCACACACTGACCCAAAGGCCAAGCCATTTTAGTCTGGTGACTGCCTGCCGAGGAAGCTTCGTCGTTCTCTCTGAACGGCCCCAGCGACGGCTGTCACCAGCCTCCGTGATGCCGGTCAGTCTCCCCTGAGCAGTTCTGGTGCTTTTCGTTCCTCTCTAGCACCCCTCGTACTGTCATTACTCCCTCGCTTTCCCCTGAACCCTTATAAAAAATCTTTAACTGGGGTAAAACACGCGTAGCCTAAACCACACCCTTTTAACCGTGTGATGCCTGCCGTTGGGTGGCACTAAGCACGGTCACGTTACCACTGTCCACCCCCAGAACGCCTGTCATCGTGGGGAACTGAAACTCCCTTAAACCCAGACCCCTCTGCCCCACCCCCAGACCCCGGCACCCCCCATTCATCTGCCAGGAGTCCGACTTACTTCACTTGCTGAACACTTTTAAAAACTATTGTTTTGGGAAGTTCTAGAATCCCCAAACTGAGCCCCGTCTAATTAAGGGTGCACAGTTGGGCATAAAGAGTGGGCTAATCACCTCAGAGTTCAAGGCTGTCGGAGCGGCTGCTGGGCGTCACCTAATCACACCTACAAGCCATGCAGCAGCTCTGCTCAGCCTGTTTAAAGTCTAAGCTGCTTATCTCTGGGATCCCTGCAATAAAAAGTGTGTTCTTTCCCCCAAGCTAGCGGCAGTATGAGGCCCGGCTCCGGAAGGGCGGTGCAGAGTTCTTCTAGGAGCAGGGCTCAGGCTCAGAACTGTCCTTAACACCCATGGAACAGCAACAGGGGCCCCCCTGGCAAGCAGAGCAGGGTCACAAGTGTCTAAGTTCTCTTAGGAATGGAGGAGGTGGGGAAAAATTGTTAGAGCAGTTTAGAAACAACGATGAGGGGCATATGTCTGCTAAAGAAATTCCGTGACATATGCCTTCTGATCACCAATAGCGTACATTCTCTCGTAATTAGCTAAGAACCTAAGAAAGGAAACAGCAGATGTGAGACCCATGATCTAGGAGGGATCTGGGCGGGAGTCTTGGAATATCTCCTGAGTTTCTTTCTTTTTTAGAGGTTGCTGTTACACATTTGGCACAATCCACTGACATGACTGTCTGATTGGAGCATCTCATTTGCAGGACCGTTTAAAAAAAAAAAAAAAAACAAGCCAAGGCTGCCTGTGTGCAAAATGAATCATTAGCTCTTGAGAATTAGCACAAAAATTATGTGCATCTCCTTCAAGACCCTCAGTGGTCTATCAACGAAGCACTTTTTCCAAGGGTCAGAGCATGGACTTTGGAGAAGGACAGGTCTGCGCTGGAATCTCGATTCTGTGCACTATGAAGGAGCCAGGGGAGTTGACACCCTGACCCCACACTCCTCGTTCCCTCCCATTGCAGCTCCATGCCCCGCTGGGCAGACTCAGAGGAGCCTGTCCACCACCTCCATCCCCAGCAGCCTCCCGGCACGGAGGACAGGGCAGAAGAGTGATGGAAGGATGTGGAGGGCCCACGGGGGAGGCCCAGCGGCGTGGTCCATGGTGGAGAGGTCCATGTCAGGCAGTGAGCGTTGCCCTCATGCTGTCTTGATGGTCGCAGCAGCGTTGATCTAGCCTGGTTCCTGATGCCAAGGAGGCGTCCCATCGATGTGGGATTTGGGGTCTTAGCCCATCCCTCTGCCTACCGTGTGCGTCATTCCTCCAGTGCGCCGAGAGCTGCCATGGCTCAGTGGTCATGCCTTCTCGACCTTATCCCCTCCTGTTCCCACACTGAGGTGCAGCTCCCCCCGGGGCCCCACTGAGACCGTCTCCTAGTGAACTCCTCTGCGTCCATCCAGAGCTACTTCCACTTTCCTCTGCACTTCGAGACTGTGGCACACGCACGTGTGGCTGGCGCGTGGCTCCCGCCAGCGTGCACGTGACTGGGGTTGGCTGCACAGCCTTGGTTTCCACCAGCATCCCCCGAGCTCCGTGAGGGCAGGGACCCTATGTTGTCCTTCGGCTTCGCTCCCTTCTGCCGCTCTGCAAGGTGCTTTGCACACCGAGTATGTTTGATAAGTGCTTGTCGAATGAAAAGTCAATGGTAAAATTTTAGAAAAGGGCCATGCTACCTTTAAATCACCACGAAAGGCCAAGGGAGAACTTCCCAATCCTGAAGAGCTTTACAGCGTTACGGAAACCGCTTCTTCCTTGTTTACAGGAGTGCGATAGCTCAGTGTGCGTACCAAAGCCCCTTAAGGAGCATAGGGTGGGGTCAGCGCACAGACTCCCAGCACGCATGGACGGCACATGTGTGTGCCCGTAGTTGGTGGAAAACTAGATCTGTGAATAAAACCATATGTACACGGGCGCCTGGGTGGCTCAGTGGGTTAAAGCCTCTGCCTTCGGCTCAGGTCATGATCCCAGGGTCCTGGGATCGAGCCCCGCATCGGGCTCTCTGCTCAGCGGGGAGCCTGCTTCCCCCTCTCTCTCTCTGCCTGCCTCTCTGCCTACTTGTGATCTCTCTCTGTGTCAAATAAATCTTTTTTTTTTAAGATTTTTATCTGATTTGACCCTGAGATCATGACCCGAGCCAAAGGCAGAGGCCCAACCCACTAAGCCCCCCAGGCACCCCAAATAAAGAAAATCTTCAAAAAAAAAAAAAAAACCCAAACAAAACCACATGTACAATCTTATTTTGTTTTATTTACCCAATTTCTATTCACCACGGCCTCTAAACATGGTCCAACTCTCATCTGTTCCAGCATTGGAAGGATTTATGGAGAGATGGGACAGTTGTGCACAGAAGCGGGTACGCCAGGCACTGCGGACTAAGGGAGTTTTCAAGGGCAATTCTGATGCTATTTTCATCCCCTTTACTGACCTGAAAATACAGCCCCAATGGAAAACAATCTCCCCTCTAGTATTTTAGAGATCCAAAAGCTCCTTCAGATCTGTTTCTCACTCAATTCTCACAAGCAGGCTCTGAGGTGAGTAAAGTTCTTGGCATGACACGCATTTGACAGAGGGTCCGGGAGACGGATGGGTGCTGCCTGCTCGCTACAGCCACTTGGGGCGGGGACGGGCCTCATGGGCAGGTCTCCGTCCAGGGCCCTTGGAGCCGTGCCTACCCCCGTTCTCGCCTGAGCAATTACTTCCATCTGGTAATCTACCTTTAGCAGAGCACTCTGTTTAGAAAGAAAATAAGGCCTAGATAATTGCCTCTCTTAGTCTGCAAGTTTTGTTGTTGTTTGCTGGATCTTGAAAATTATTAATGCACTTTGCTTTAGGAAAAGCTGACGTTTAGAAACCTGGATGCCTAACACATAAGCCGTTATAAGATTATCTACAGGATTCCATAGCATTTTCTTAAAAGTGTGAATTTCCTTATCTTCTTAAATACCATATTTACTGAACATTGACCTTATACTTCAGGACCACATTCTGGGTAGAGTGCCTTGGTTTTTTGTTTGTTTGTTTGTTTTGTTGTTGTTGTTTTTTAAAGATTTTATTTATTTATTTGACAGACAGAGATCACAAGTAGGCAGAGAGGCAGGCAGAGGGAGAGAGGAGGAAGCAGGCTCCCCGCGGAGCAGAGAGCCCGATGTGGGGCTCGATCCCAGGACCTGGGGATCATAACCCAAGCCGAAAGCAGAGGCTTTAACCCACTGAGCCACCCAGTTTTGTTTTTTAACAAAACTGTTGTTTGTTTGTTTTGTTTTTTAAACTCCTGTTCTCTCTGAAATCACCATCTAATGATTCTTAAAGAGAAAACTGTTGGAGTCACAGTGGCACCTCCTTCTGCCTGTGGTTTTTCATTCCAGCCAACGTGTGGCCGGAAGTGTGTCTGGCGCTCGGACAGGTGCCTTGGAGTCCGGGCTGGGCTTTGCCTGTTTGCTAGACCCACCCCTAGATCTCGGGGCATCCGGAGATCCAGCAGCCCCAAGGGAGAAGGAGCTGCTAAGTCAGCCCATCTCCCTTATCTGTGATTTCAAAGTCCAGAAGGCTCTGAGCACCAGAGTGGTGCTTCTGGACTTCTGGACTAACTCGTTTGTTAGTCTTGGCCTGCTCTGAAATCACTTGGTGAGGAAAAAAACAGCTCATCTGAATTGAAGCATGTGGTTTTAATGATTTATATTTCTTTCTTTTTAGATACGAGTTCTTCTTTCCTGTATTTTTGAGTGTGTTTTTATGGATGCTATCCCACGGGCTTCTGGGGCTATTGGGTAATAGATGTGTGTTCCGGGCTTCCGTTTGGAGGTCAGAATCTGAATTCAGAAGCATATCAGGCACCGGGGCTTTAGGGGATAGGGGTTGTGCGCCCCTGGGACCCGACAGCCAAGCTGGCCCCGTGGCCAGGGCGCTTCCTGGTGAGACTCTGCACGCTGGCCTGATGCTTGGCCGACATTCAGAGGAAAGCCTGGCTCACAGGTGCAGGGTGTCCCCGGAAGGAACCGCAAAGCCGAGATGGGGCAGCCACCTGCCCCAGAGCCAGCCAGGTGCCCACAGAGCCCGGCGGCCAGCTGTGCCTGATTTTGTGGGGAATTTTGTCCCAAGAAAGCAAAGCTCAGGGAGAGTGCCCGGGCTGTGCTGTCTTTCTCTCTCCCACCCACCCTCCCTTGCTTCTGTCCCCACGAATTTGTGTGTCTCCTATTAACAAGGCCTGGTGCTTGCCTCTCGAAAAGCAACAGTGACGCTTGGCATCTGCTTGCTGTCTCCAGCTGGTAGGCCGTTGGGGTTCCTCACACTGTTCCCGGTGGGACTGGGGCTGGCCTCTTCCAGAAGCAGAGGAGCGGGGGGCTGCGTGGTTCGGGGACATCCAGCTCTCCAGCTGCCGACCCCACGCTTGTGCTCTCCAGCCGACGACCCCACCCTGGTGCTCTCCCCGATCTGCTGCCTGCAGAGGCCCTCCTAATGATTTGTTGATTTGGACCCATTTCTACCTTTGGAGATTCATCTTTTCAAAGCCCAATCCTAATGGAGTGGGGCTCTTTTCAGATTCCTGGGACAAAGCCTAGAACTTCGGCGTGCCTCGGTTTTCTGTGCCGCAAAATGGGCTCCCTGCTCCCTGCCCGTGAATTAGTCTTCGTGTTCGTGCCTTATGCACGCCAGCACTCTGCCTGTCCACATGGGGGGGGGGGGCGCTTTTCCATCCCTGCGGGCACTTACTAGGCTGTGTCTTTAGGACCCCAGATCATCTGGGGATAGACTGGGGCAGGTCAATCAAATGAATGTTGTTTAACTAACTCTAAAAATGTAGATTTTAGGCAACGTTCACACGACGATTCCTTTTTTGACCTACTATAACTAGAAATGGTAACAGCATTCAGGTGTTCCTGGGAGTCTGTCCCCTGCCAGGAGCCTCTTGGTGACCCTTTCTGGTTGATTATGCACTCCCAGGGTGCATAGCCCTCTTCCCTCCCCAGACAATGGGTTCTACCAATTTGTCTGCCTCAGAGGTTTCCTCCATACCAACAAGACTCTGAGTGTTAAGATTTAGGGCCCTTTTGAAGTAGGGTGGGAGGGGGGAACACAGGCTTCTCCGCAGGGTTGCTGAAAGTTTCAGGGGTCAAGGAAATAATATAACCCTCTGAATGGAGGCTCCAAATAGTTTGGAGTTCCCAGCCACTAACAGCCGCTAGCATCTCAGTTACAACTGCTTTGTTACAATTTGCTTTTCTTTAGCTAAACATTCTCACATGGTTTTAAAAGCAAGTGAAAGGAGGAAGCTTTTCTAAGTGTAATGATTCTCTCCCCTGATCCGTTGCTAGCAAGGGGAGTGAGGGCCCTTCAGCCAAAGGGTCTCTGATTCACTCTGCCAAAAAATCCGTTCCACACTGTCAGCCCCACGCCTTTCTCCTCAAGGCTGAATAAATTAGGTGCCGCCCTTGGAAACGAAGGTCCCTCTTTGGCCCGGGAATCTTCGCTAGCTACCTTTCTTGAGGAAAGATGATTAATCTTGTTATGCCCAGCAAAAAGGGTTATGTGTATGGCCGAACCAGTTTTGTGTGCTCTGAAATAGCAACCTTGTCAATTTCATGTTTCTTGGTGAGGGAACAACAAATGACAAATTCGTGCAAGAGAAATACTGGCTTTGATTTAAGGGAAAAAATACAACAGTTGCTTAGCTTTCAAAAAAAAAATCTTCAAGGCAAAAATTCAAATGTTGTAACATGTACACTTATATGGGTTTTTGGTTGCAGAAAGGACAATCTGGTAGATTATCAGACTGACAGAAATTAACTACCTGTTAATAAAATATAGAGATGTAAAGAGACAGTAAACTTTGCATATGATTGTACTAATCCCGGTCAGTAGTAAGTTATCAACCTTGGACAACGTGGATCCTCAGGTTTATGCGCTGGGATTTCTGACCCAGACTCCGTTTTGCACAGGGCATGGAGGTTGTGATGGGCTTTGAGGCCGGGGTCCACGGGGGACCGACGGGGGCCATGGTCCTGTATCTGACACGCCTACAGACTTCTGCAGTGTTTTGTGTTCTTGTAACTCCTAACTAAGAGACCACACTGTTCTCCCCCCTCCAACAGTAAAGAATGCAAAGCCGTTGTCATTTTTCTGTAAACCTAGAGATGGTGGGCACCTGCAGGGACTCAGGGCAGAAATTTACCTTAAAATAAGAACCCAAAAAGAAAGTCAAAGAAACCAAGTTTGTTATAAAGCAGTTTTTAAATTAATAGGTCATAGGGCAAAGAGTGGATTTGTTAAAATACAAGTTAAGGCTGTTTTATAGAACACGGAGGCTTGCATTCTCACCCCGTGGAGTCTGTTGAAGCTGGTCCAGCTGCCCGCCCCTCTTCCTCCCCTCCCTCCCTCTCCCCTTCCTTCTCCTCTTCCCCCCATATAGATATGGGCCGGTCACCTCCCAGCCATGAAGATGACTCTTCCCACATTCCTAGGCCAGGACTGTTCCTCTGCAGGGTGTCCCTCAAGCAGGCAGGTCTCGGTGGTCCTATCCGAGCGAGTTTGTACTAGGTACTGTGCTAGGTCAGCGTGCTCTCTACTCCCCAGCAGTCCTGTGGCTAAACAGATCCATGAGGCTTTGTTTTAGAAACAAACGGTTCATCTTTTAATACGGTGGTGGTGACGACATATCCCTTGTGTGGTGGTTAGCACTGATTTATTTTAGAGAAAATTGTAATGATCTCTCTTTTGTCTATGAACAATGGTTTCTTTTTGTTTGCCTTTGTTAAATGGGAATGAATAGATATTTATGTTCAATAGCCAGATTTCAGCAGGTCTTTGTCATACTTTCTACGGTCTGGGAGAACAGTTCTGGTTGGATGGCAGACTTAGAGATTCGTAGTTTAACTAAGTGATCATGGAGGAACATTTCCAAGTTGCTTTTTGGTGGGTTTCTATACACTAAGGGGATTTTTAGGGTGTTGGTGATTTTTCTTCTGTCTCTTCTTTATAGCTTGAAAGATAAATCATGTTGGTGACACTTACCATTGCTTCTATCATGGAGAAGCTTCTATCTAAGACAAGCATTTGGTGTGGGTTTTTTTCCTCATTCAAGTATAATTAACATACAGTGTTAATTAGTTTCAGATATACAATATAGTGATTCAGCAGTTCCATCTATGACTCGGAGCTCCTTGTGGAAAGTTTACTCTTAACCCTCTTAACCTATTTCCCCCATCCCCCACCTGCCTCCCGCGGGCAACCATCAGTTTGTTCTCCGCAGTCACGAGTCTGTATTTTGTGTGTAATATACATGCCACATCTTCTTTATCCATTCATCTGTCAGTGGACACTTGGGCTGCTTGCATAATTTGGCGATTGTAAATAAGGCTGCCATACACATTAGATTGTGTACATCTTTTTGAATTAGTGGTTTTGTTTTCTTCGGGTAAATACCCAGCAGCAGAATTACTAGATGATACCGTAGGCCGGTTTTTAACTTTTGGAGAAAAGTCCATACCGTTTCCCATGGTGATTGTACCAGTTTGCATTTCCACCAACAGTCTACTGGGTTTTTCCCCACATCCTCACCAACACTTGTTGTTTCTTACGGTTTTGATTTTAGCTTTTCTGATAGATGTGCGGGGATATCTCACTGCAGTTTTTTTTTTTCATTGTGGTTTTCATTTGCATTTCCCTGGTGATGAGTGATGTTAAGCATCTCTTCATGTGTCTGTTGGCTGTCTGTATGTCTTCTTTGGGAAACTGTCTGTTCATGCCCTCTGCCCATCTTTTAATTGCATTTTTTGGGGGGAGGTGAGTTGTATGCATTCTTTATATATTTCAGACATTAACCCCTTATCAGATGTCAGTTGCAAATTCTCCCATTCCGCAGGTTGCCTTTCTGTTTTGTTGACTGTTTCTTTAGCTGTGTGAACGCTTTTTATTTTCATGTCATCCAGTAGTTTAGTTTTGTTTTTGCTTCTCTTGCCAGAGTAGATATATCTAGAAAGAAGTTGCCATGGCCCATGTCTGAGAAATTAGTGCCTAGATTTTCTATTAATTTTATGGTTTCGGGTCTCATACTTAGGTCTTTAATCCAATTTGAGTTTATTTTTTCTGTGTGGTGTAAGAAAGTGGTCCAGCTGCATTCTTCTGCATGTGCCTGTCCAGTTTTCCCAACACCATTTGTTAAAGAGACTGTCTTTTCCCCATTGAATATTCTTGCCTCCTTTGTTGTGGATTAATTGACCATATAAACATGGGTTTATTTCTGGGCTCTCTGTTCTGGTCTCTGTGTGTCTGTTTTTGTACCAGTACCATACTGTCTTGATGACCACAACTTTGTAGTTTATCTTGAAATCTGGACTTGTGATGCCTTTAGCTTTGCTTCTTTTTTAAGATTGCTTTGGCTACTCGTGGTCTTCAGGGGTCCCACACAAATTTTGGGATTATTCTAGTTCTGTGAAAGATGGCTGCTGGTATTTTGGTAGGGATTACATTAAATCCATAAATTGTTTTGGATGGTATGAACATTTTAACAGTATTGGTTTTCCCGATCCACGAGCATGGAATATCTTTCCATTTGTTTGCGTTGTCTTCAATTTCTTCCATCCGTGTTCTACAGTTTTCAGAGTACAGGCCTTTCGCCTCCTTAGGGTAAATTTATTCCCAGGTATTTTATTTTTTTTGGTGCCATTGTAAATGGTATTGTTTTCTTAATTTCTCTCTCTGCTCCTTTGTTACATGTATAGGAATGCAAGAGATCTCCATATGTTAATTTCATACCCTGGGACTTTGCTGAGTTCTTTTTGTATTTGCTTGGAGGTAAAAGGTGGCTTCTGCAAGATAGAGATCTCAAGGAGGGAGAAAGTGGGGATTCCTGTATAGCGAGTGCTTAAGGTTTACACGCTGTTTTACTTTTTCCTCTTTCTGGCCTTTTCCCCTTTCTTTCTTTCTTTTTTTTTTTTTTTTAAGATTTTACTTATTTATTTGATGGAGAGAGAGATCACAAGTAGGCAGAGAGGCAGGCAGAGAGAGAGGGGGAAGCAGGCTCCCCGCCGAGCAGAGAGCCCGATGTGGGGCTCGATCCCAGGACCCTGAGATCATGACCCGAGCTGAAGGCAGAGGCTTAACCCACTGAGCCACCCAGGTGCCCCTCCCCCTTTCTTTCCTAATACTGTGTTTATCCCATTGATCTTCTTTGCACCCCCGCCTCTCAGAGGGTTATTACTGATACCAAATGTTGTCGGGGAGACATACAGTGTGGCCTGGGGACCCTGTAGTCAGAGGTCTGACGGGAGGTACTTTCCCTGTGTTTTACTGGATTCCCACAAGGCACTGCGCTCAGGCCATCGGTGTTCCAAGCTGCAGACACAGACGCGGGGTTCCCAGTGCAGGGTGGTCTGCTCAGCTCCCCTGGTGTCCCTGGTGACAGCTGGGGCCCAGCTCCTGGGCTTCCTGCTCCCCAGGCTTTCTCCATATTCCCTCTCAGTTTGGTCCAGGTTTGAAAGTTGTAGATCTTGTTTGAAATGAGGAAAGCCCTCCTGGCAATGGCACATTTGTCACTGTGAGGGCGCACAAGCCAGTTCCGAAGGAGAGGAGGGAGCCCATTGTCATGGAGATGTGTGTGCCCGGCTTCCCCCTCTGGGTCCTTTGGGTTGACACTGGGGGTCAGAGGTCACACCTTCTGGTCCATCTGGCATCTGAATGGCTCCTGGACCTCTGCGTGGTTTTGGTCGCTTGAAAACCACTGACGCCCTGGATTGTGCAGCTCACCCAAGGGTTGACACGTTTCATTATATAATACCCACGAGATCACAGGGCTTAATGTCACCACCGACACCGTAGTAAAGACTGTAAGTATTGGGAAGTTATCAAGCTCGTGGACGCTGGTACAAGTTTTCCAAAGTTCTGTCTTTTTCTCAAAAGCTCAGTTTTTTATCATTGGCAACAAATACTGTCAATTGTCATTCCTGAAAGATCAATTTCACTCCACTCGTGTTTGAGAAAATGACTACAAGCACTCACGTCCAAATAGCCACGGTGTGTCTCTCAGCTGTTCCTGCCGGTGGAGATGCTGGTTCCTGAGGAAAGGTCCAGCCCAGTTGCACAGAGCTCTGCCTGAGGACAACCAGTGGACTTTGGCCAACGCAGCAGAAGTGCTTTCTATGTATTGCCATTTGTCGCTCAGATTATTAGGGACATGTTCTTAACGGTGTGAGTTCTATTAAAATCACTATTGTTTGCAGCTTCAGCAAAGATATCCCTACGTGCACTTGGCATTTTAACTGTCAGTGACAGCAAAGAGCCCAGTGACCTGGTGGCACTGCCTCGACTGGGCCAAGATGCCCGCGGTTTTACCCACCGCCACTTCCGCACACGTCCACACAGTGGCAAAGGCAGATAAAGTCTTGGTATTATGATGAAAATAGTTTTGACCTCATGACCTCCTAAAGGGGCCTCCTGGGTTCTCGGGGGTCTTGGACCTTCCTGTTAGACCCGCTGCCGTCAGTATTGGGAGCACCTTCACGTGGCAGCTCTCCCGAGGGCTGGCTTTGTGCCAGGTGACGCCCTAGCGGCTGGAGGCACCAATGAGGAACATCACAGTCCCTGTTTTCAAGCTCACAGTCTGATGGAGAATGGATCAAGTCAGTGGGGTGATAATGGTCCGAATCACCCAACTAGCTCACGGATCTAGTGGTGGTGATGATTGTTTCTTGGAGGAAATAGCAAAGATCTGCTGAGCTTTGGAGAGTAGAAGTAAGCCAAGTAAAGAACAGGGGAAGGGGTTCCATGAAGATCAAGTGGCTTGGGAAGAGGCTTGGAAGCAGGAGAGAGCCTGAAGTTCTTGGAGAACTTTGAGTCCAGGAGTTGGTGGGCATGGGGGGATGGGGGGCAACAGTGTATGCAGAAGCTGGACCCCAAGTTCTGGACCCCAAGTGCTAAGTATTTCATCCCAAAGACAGGGAGACTGCTAGGATTTGGGCGGCGTTGTGAGGTTGTCAGATCACTGATGGAGTGATTAATGGGAGGGAAGAAGGCTGGTAAGACTGTTGGTAGGTGAGCCAGTTGGGGTGCCCCCAGGAGCCCAGAGAGCAAACCCCAGGACCCAGCAAGGTGGGGCTAACAGAGATGGGGTCCACTGACAATCGAACAGCTATCTCATAGTCTCAATATTGAAAAATTTTAAGTGGGCAGGATTTGATGATTGATTTGACATTGAGGGAGGAAATATGGAAACAGTTAAGGACATGCCGAGACTGTAGATTAATGACTGGCTGTCAGCAGTACGTTCAGGGGTAAGGGAGCGCGGGAAGGTGACGACAGCCAGAACAGCAACTTTAACTTCATGGATTACATTCATCTCTGCACACACACACACATACACACACACACGTATATACACACACGTGTGTGTCTGTGTCTCCAGGTGAAGATGTCAGTGGGCTGATGGGGTCAGGTCTGGAGATGGGGACAGTCTGGGCCACAGAGACTTCAACTGAGGAGTCATCCATAGAGAACCGAGGTCAAGGCTGAAGCCCCAAGAGTTGACGAGACCACCCAGGAGGAGAAAGGCTCTGGTGCAGAGAGAAGTCAGCGCGGGTCGGCAGGTGGGGGGGGAAGGAAACCCAAGACCTGGGTCTTCCTGGTCCTGACATCTCTAGGGGAGAGTAGAGAAAAAGTGAAAAAGCAGCCAGTCTTCCACTAAACGCTGTGTTCTGATCTGACCATGCTTCTAAGTGTAACATTCTGAGCGGGACCCTTCACGAGCAACAAGGCCCGCATCATGCATGTTTCTATCTCTCAGCTAAACCCAGACTTCAAGTCTGGGCAGCGTGATTAAAAATACCCGTTACAGTTTGCAGTCTACCCCTACTTCCCCAGCCCAGCTATTTTTCTTTTGCAAATAGAGTGGCTCTTTCCCCCATCTACGGCTTCATAGTTCTCAGGCATTTTACCCTTCTTTCTTTATACTCATGATGTTCTGGAAACTAGGATTTTCATTCTGTCCAGTGGCCGGAGACAGAATTGTAATGTTGGAAGCGTCGTCTTTCCCATGGCTGTAGCATCGTGGGGCAGGGCGGAGGGACACATGCTCATCTCAGAGCTGTCGTGTCAGGAGCATTTTCTAGAGGTTTCCGTCCACGGCAGTAGGTGAAGCAGACTCGGATGGGGAGTAGGGGGAGTTTGGAATGGGGCAGCTCAGCCTCTCCCTGCTCAGCATCCCTGGTGATGCGCCCGCCCACCCTGAATGATGGCTGGGCACCAGGCAACCAGCCCGGTGATTACTGTTTTGCATTTCTCCTTACGTTTTTTTTTTTTTTTAAGATTTTATTTGTTTATTTGACAGAGATCACAAGTAGGCAGAGAGGCAGAGAGAGAGCAAGCAGGCTCCCCGCCGAGCAGAGAGCCCGATGTGGGGCTCGATCCCAGGACCCTGGGATCATGACCTGAGCTGAAGCAGAGGCTTTAACCCACTGAGCCACCCAGGCGCCCCTCTCCTTATGTTTAAAAATGTTTTTCTAATGTGATTCTGTACTTCTAAAATCAAGAAGGATTAAAGGTCAAAGGGGGTCCCTCGGTGGCTCAGTAGGTTGGGCATCCAACTCTTGGTCTTGGCTTGGGTCATGATCTGAGAGCCCTGATGCCAGGGTCATGGGATCAAGCCCCAAGGCAGGACTCCACGCTCAGCGGGGAGCCTGCTTCTCTCTCTTTCCCTCTGCCCCTCCCCCCACTCACACTCTCTCTCTAAAATAAACATTTTTTTAAAGAGTGATCAAAAGAATCTCCTAATTCCAAACTTGCGGCACACAGACAATTCACTGACAGTCCGGGCTGTCTACTAGAGGTGTCCCCTGTAATTCAGCACCTGGGGGGCTTGTGCCAGAAGAACCCGCCATAGGAGTCGCTGTCGTCCGCCCAGGGAACTGGGCCACGAGGGTTTCAGCAACCACCTGGGAGGCGGTACGCAAGTTCATCTATCTTGAAATATATTTTCATTTAAAGCTTTTTAGCTCTGCCTATACACCGTGTTTTTTGAAGGCAGAGGAGGGTTAACATAGTATTTTATTTCACTGATAAATCATTCTTGGTTTTGTGTTGACTGAAAATGAACTGTAGGGCGTCCCTCTTGCTGCGATCCACGCTGACACGTCGTGGAAAGCCCGTCGCTCAGCACGCTGCAGGTGGAAGTACCCTCAGAAGGAAAGTTCTGTGCAGCTTGGTTCTTCCTGGCAACTGTCAGTGCGCAGCTGACAGGGACAGCTTGCAGGGGAGGGTTCTCGGGGATAAAGAGGAGCACCTTCCCAGGTGCTCCTTTCTTTCTGCATCAGGGTTTTACTCTTTGGTTTGCAATGACTTCTTAGCAAACCGGTCCTACACATATCCAGACAGACCTGGAGAGCTTCCGATCAAAGGGACAATCATCCCTTCCCCGCGAACCTCATGCACTTCCTATGAGCACACCCCTTCCTCCCTACAACTTTCACAGGGAGCCCTAACATCAGACGAGGATCCGCAGGTCAGCTCAGAATCGAAGATGTGGTTTTCGTGGGTCCAGCTCTGGGTAACAACTGTGTTGAGGGGCCCTGTCGCAGCCGTTGCCGAAAGCACACTGATGACAAGGCGATGGGGGGAGCATGAAAGGAGGTGGCCGTGCTGGGAAGACACACAGAGCCCGGGGCAGGGTTAGGCTGTGATTTTTACAAAGCCGGCGCACTTCCTAACCATGGAATCACCTGCTTTAGGAAAGTACCATCCCCCCAAATTGTTGGCAGGCAGAGGCCGAGGCTGGGTGCTAACTAACGTCTTTACTACTACTGCTGGACGCATCGTGGCACGGACCTCTAAATCTGTCCTGCTTCTATATAAAGCTCTTTAAATTTGAGCGTCTCAACATGGTGATCCCGTGAAATAGGGTCACTATCCCTATGATACAGATGAGGGCATTGGGTCTAGGGTTCAATGGTCTCTTCGGGGTAACATGCCTCTAGCCTGGATCTTTCAAGGCCTCTTTGTCATACCTGCTGTCTTCTGCACCAGGAGAGAGGGGACACTTACTTTCTCCCAACTCGAGATATTCTCCCCCATGTGACAACAAATGATGAAACGGAATTGGAGCAGATCTAAAGGTCATTTAGATGAGGATCGACAATTGCATTTCTACTTGCTCCTACGTGGATTCTATAATGTACTTCTGTGGCTAACAGACCATCGACAGGAAGCATATCTGCAGTCAGATAGCCGCAGCATTCACTCCCCATCAGGAGGGCCACACATCAGGAAGGCAGACGACGCGGCGGCCTCGGGTGACGGCACATCACCGTGGAACGCTGAGTGATGTGAGCAAACAGCCTGGTGTGCAGAAATGAGAGATTGGGTTGCTCTTTTCTGAACAAAGGCATGTTGCAGCCTGTGAGGGGGTTGCAGATGATTGCAAATAGGAGCTCTGGCATCTAACCGGAGGGCAGACAACGTGTGTCTCTTCAGTGCATTTAGAAGTACTTATCATTCTAGGGTTCTTTTTCCCAAAAAATTCCACTTTTTTTAGACCATGGCACTGTCGTTAGTGGTATTTTTGAGTACCAAATGCAGGAGAATGCTGAGAATATGCAGGAGAAATGCTATGAGAATATGCATGCGTGTGTGTGTGTGTGCGTGTGCATGTGTGTGCACGCGTGTGTGCGTGTGTGAGGGGGGACCCAGCAGCCCATGTAACAACATTCAGTTGTTTGAATAACGCCAGCAGTAATAACCGCTTACATGCAGAGGGCACCGCGACATTTTTGAAGTACTTTCACACGCATCATTTGAATGGTAGTTGAGTGAGTCCTTGTGCTCCTGCCAGCGGTGTGGTGGGGGTAGGAGGTCTGCCCTCCCCATCCCTTCTCTGCTTCTTGCTCTGATTCCTTTCTTCGTCCATCCACATCAGTTCTCCTTCTGTACCCTCCCCTGTACGATACCTCTTGCATGGGGACTTCCAGAACCTGTCATCTTTGTCCTGCTTTGAAACAACATTGATTTTCCTTTTGTGTTAATGCGGGTCCCCCATGGCAGACATTGGACTTGAACTTGCCTGCACAGGGTAGCAGGAGAGGAAGCTCCATTGGAGTGACTTGCTAGCCCGCCGTGCTCCCCTGCGTTCGGCTGTGTTTCTGATTTCCATTCCTCGGTCCCCATTTCAGCCTGCTGAAACCTCCCTCCAGGCTCCTCATATTTTAACACTCCCTCTTTTTGGCCCAGTTTGCCCCACCAGACATGCTGGTTGTCACCGGTCCAGTCCATCTGTGTCTTCTGGATTCGCACTGGAGCGTCAAAGCCTTGACAGGCTGGGCTCCTGCCTGCCTAAGTGCTGGGCCTCCAGAAGCTACCTCCTCCGGGAAGAAGACCAAGGCCCCCCGCCGCCTTTCCAGCTTGAGACTCACCATCCGCCATGCCTGTCAGTTCCAGGGGACGGTGGGGGAGGCGGCCTTTGGATGTGTAGCTCGCGTCTTTATACTGACTCCATTTCTTTTTATAAAAGCGCTGCTCTGGGGACCATGCTGCTAGTAGGATAGCTTCTTCTCCCATGCCTGTGCTGGCTCCCGGCTCCCTGCAGCGTCTGCCACGTTCGTGGGCCTCGTTGGCTGCCATGCGGATCAATCTTCTCCTAGCCTCACCAGAGCCAGATCCCAGTGTAGCCATCAGAGCCAGGGCCCTTCCCGGTGGGTGCAGTGTGGCAGAGTCACGGGTTTTGGAATCACAAGGCGTGGAGGAGACCGTGGGTCTCAGCCTGAATTTCTGTCGTCTACAGAATTGGCATAGTACCTATCACAGTGCCTTGCCCCTCATACGAGCAGGTGCAACAGCGTGTGCGGAAAGTCTGCGGGCTAGAACAGCACCTGAGGACAGTCGGCTGTTTCCTCCAGCACATATTTACTGAGTGCGCCAGCAGGCCAAGTCCACGTCTAGGCTCTAGAGAAAGAGCAGTGAAGGGAACAACAACAAAGATCCTTATGGCCTAATAGGGGAGCAGGGGAGGGACCACAAGCAAGGAAGCAAATCAGTGAGCAAGAGAATTTCGTAGAGTAGTAAGTACCCTGAAGAAAGTGAACTAGTGACAGGAATAATTTGGATTAGGCAGTCTGGTTGTCACTGTGGATCACTAGCATTCAGCACCATTTCCTCCAGGAAGCTCTCCCTGATTGCCCCAGGCTAAAACAAGAAGAGTTGTGATTTGTTAGGAGGAGGACTTTACTAGGCATTGTTTCTTATCTTCACTCTTCTATGTAACACTTAGAGAGCACTTGTAATATATGCAACACTTTACAATCAGAAGACCCAGGCTCGGAGAAATCAAGCCATTGCCAGTATCTCCTAGCTAGAACGTGGCAGAGCTGAGCACCTGTCTTCAGTGTCTGCCCTTTGCACCACCTTTCTGATCCTCCCAGTTCCCCCGGGACCTTATGGCCACCTCTGTCCCATCGCTCCCTATAGCCTGTGGACTGACAGTTTCCTGTGGTTTTCCTTGTTAGCTCCGAGCTCCTGAAGGGTGGGAGCTGTTACCCTTTGCACCTGGAGCAGGGCTGAGCACTTCCTGGGGGCTCCTCCCAAGTTTACCACACTCATCACTAGCTGTAGCCAGCCCCTTGCCATGTAAAGGGCACCATGGATTTTCACTTATGGGTTCCAGAATTCTGCCCTGTAGACGGTGATGGGAATGGTCAGGTGGGATGTGTTTGGAGAGAGAGCGCGGGCAGTGAAGTCTCCTTTACACCCGACTCATCTCTGTTCACAGGAGCTCTGACTCTCTGGCCGCTCAGCTTTGCGGTGAGCAAGCGGAGATCCGTGCCTACAGCTGCTGAAAGCCCTTGGCACAGTTAAACAGTAACAGGCCATCGTGTCCGCCTCCCCGAGCCTGCGTTCTTGCGAGGGCTGACTGTCTGCTGCCTGTTGAGGATGCTCGCCTCCGTTGATTTTGAGCAGGGCTAGGATGCAGCTAAGTGGTGGGGGGGCACTGGGCAGCGAGCAGTCAGGGCTGGGGTTCTGTCGTGACCCCTCCCTCCCCCGGATCCAGTTGCCCCGAGCACCCTTACGTAAGGAGTGCATCACCGCCTCCCTGGGTTCCCACTGGGCTGTGAGGATGCTGGTGCCCCGGACGCTCGCCCTCATTCACCGGCTGGAGCAAGACCAGCACCACGGAGCCCAGTGCTGGTGTCCCAGGGTCACGTTGTCCTGCTCCTCGAAAAACATCTTAGGGGAAAAAAAAAGAAAATACTGTTTAGACTATTTGAGGATTCTGTGAGTGCTACAAATGTGATCGCATTTAGGAGGGGAAAAAAGCCAGCTTGCACACTGAGGCCAAAGAGGGAAACTGAGTCAGGAACAGAAGGCGTACGTGTGACTGTGGTGCAGAGGACTGCCAAGGGCTCTTCGAGGTGGTTCCAGATACGATGTTGTGAGTCTTTTATTCATTTGGAGCAGGGCATCGTACACTATTGAGGGTAAAATCAGGAGCGCAGTGCAGAACGTGGTTTTTGTCCTGCTGCATGGAGAACCCCTAGCAGGCGCTAAATCCCCGGGCAGAGCAGCCCGACCTGGTGGGGACTAGTCGTGTGTAAATATCCTTGGATGTTGAGGTCCTAACCGCCCAGCACCTCGGAAGGTGACTGTCCTTGGAAATAAGGTCTTTAAAGAGGTCATGGAGGTTTGGGGAGGTCCTTCGAATGGGCCCTGATCTATATGACTGGCATCCTGTAAGAGGGGAGATTGGAGCGCAGACGGGTACAGAGAAGACCCTGTGAGGACCCGGGGACGAGGTGGTGTCTGCTCGCCAAGGGAGAAGCCTCAGGAGAAGCCAGCCCTGCCAGCACCTTGATGTGGGGCTTCCAGTCTCCAGAACACTGAGAAAATATGTTTCTATTGTTGAAGACCCCTGGCTGTGAGTCGTCGCTATGGCAGCCCCAAGAAACCGACCCCATCCTCGTAAGGCTGCTGGACTGCGTCGGCAGGAGTACTGCAACTATCCTAGCAGAAAGCCTGCGTCCAGGGTCTGGACCCTCTGCAGGGCTCTCGCCCGGAGAGAGGAAGGCAGGAACTGGAAGTTGCACCTGTGCTTGCAGGCTGGTTCTTGATTTCTGGGCTCATTTCCTAGATGGCTGGTAGTCACACTTCTTTCTCCTTATGGCCCCGGCCATCATGTGCTCATTATCCACCCCCCCCCCATATTTGTTCCATTTTTGTAACTTAAAAAATAGGGGTGCAGGCTCATCAGCTGCTGTTTTGAACCGGGCACCTCTTTGGATGCCTTCTTTTTCTATTTGGCAAACTCCTTTTGGTCCTTAAAAACTCAGCCACCCCTGACTTCAGCACCAGGAAGCCTTCTAGATGCGCCGAACTCACCTTAGAGCCCCGTCCGTGCCTCTTGGGAAGATCAGCTTGTACTCTCACCCTTACACTTTTTTGGCATTGTCACCTGTGCCCGCGAGGATTTGTACTTCACCTCTCCACAACCCAGCGCTGCCTCTGGCACGGGGGCGGCGATGCACGAGTATGGGTTGCCCCTGATCAGCACAACGTGGGGCTAAACAGCATGGATCCACCCGTGTGGGGGGTTTTGTCAATACATACAGTGCTGTCAACGTATTTTCTCTTCTTTATGTTTTCCTAATAGCACTTTTTCTCTAGCTCGCTTTATTGTAAGAATACAATGCACAATACACACAATGTACAGCGTGTGTGTTACTAGACCATTTGCTCTCTATGAGGCTTCCCATCAGCAGCAGGTAATCTGCAGCTAGGTTGTTGGGGAGTCGAGTTCTATGTGGATTTTGGACTCTGGTGAACAACCCCGTGTTGTTCAGGGGTGAACTGCATATCATTTTCTTGGAAGCCAGTCATTCAAAATGGTTGAAGATTGCGGTACCTTTTTAATGTGATAAATATATATAACAAAACTGACTACTTTAACTATATTAAAGTGTACAAACCTGACAACGTGAATCACTTTCACAAACTTGTGCAGCCATCACCACCATCTATTTCCAGCATTTTTTCATAACCTCAGACAGAAACTCAGTCCCCACGAAGCAGTAGCCCCCTTCTTCTGCTGTATCCCCCACCAGCCCCTGGCTGTCTGCCTTTATGAGTTTGCCCAGGCTAGATATTTCATATAACTGGGATCATGCAATATTTGTCTTTTTATGACTGGCTTGTTTCACTTTGGCGTAATATTTTCAAGTTCCATCCACATTGTAGCAGGTGTTCGAACTTCATTTCTTTTCATTGCTGAATACTATCCATTGTATAGTTACACCGTATCTTCTTTATCCATTCATCAGTGTACACTGGGGTGTTTCCCTCTTTAGGCTATTGTGAATAACACTGGTCTGGATGCGAGTGTGCAAATATTAACTCAAGTCCCTGTTTCCAGTTCTTAGGTGTATAGCCCAGGAGTGAAATGGTGAGTCTGTGTTTAATTCTTGGAGGAACCACCGCCCTATTCTCCCCAGGGGCAGTACGTGACACTCAATCTCTCCACTTCCTTGCCAGGCCTTGTTACTTTCAGTTTTGTAGGTCTTGTTACTTTCAGTTTTGTTGCTTCTCGCCATCCTAGCACATGCGCAGGGGTGTCTCATTGTGGTTTTGCTGTACAGTTTTCTAATGACCAAAATAATGTTAAGTATCTTTTCATGTGCCCATTGGCCATTTGTGCATCTTCTTTGGAAAAAATGTCTGTTCAAGTCCCTTGCCCATTTTTTTTGTTGGGTGGTTTCTTTTTGTTATTGAACAAAATGGTCAGAACTTTAAAAAAGTGTGCTCCTAGAAAATGTGTACCCCTCCTAATACTTGACTTTCTAGGAAGCTTATTCTCTGAGGGTCTAGATTGACAAGGTTATTTTAATCATCTCCTGTTCCTCCCCACTCCCAGTCTCTTGACTTTCTTGTACTTTTTTCTAGTATTCATGTTTCAGATTGAATTTTAAATGGATCACAAGTAAAGAATCAAACTGCAAAGTTTCACTTTGGAAAATGCTACAGCTCAAATGCACAGGTATCCTTTTCACATGCATTTAAGAAATTGGAGAATTCGCTGGTCAATTCCTGTTACTCAGAAATGCTCTGCAAAGTGATAACATTACGGAAATGTACTCTGAGCTGTATTTCCCAGTGTATTTGATTGGGGTTGGAAGCAGGGTTTTGAATGTAGAGAGCCACATGTCTTCTTGGCTAGATCTGAATACTCAGCTCCATGGTTTCATAGGGTGCTCGAGGTCAGTATCCTCCTCCATGGAGGGGGACCTGGGGTTGACGGGCACAGCAGCCCCCAAGGATGGGTGCGTCAGAACACATCCTGCATCCCCGCCCTGAGGCACTACTCCCGTGGGACCATCAGCAGCTGTGGAATTTGGAATGAGGAATTCCCAGTGGGATTTTGAAAGCTAGTCTAAGAGAGTAGAATTGGGGTGGGTGAGAGGTGGGAGAAATACAGTTCCACTATGACTCCTAGAATATGTAATTCCTGGCTGATTAGAAATCTTCTCCTTTTTCTTTTTTTTAAATAAAAAAATCTGCTATAACCTTTAGGTCCAGAAACAGTCCAATTTATCTTTTTTCCTTTCTTTGTTCAAACTGAATATTTTTCCTTCCTTCCTACCTTCCTTCCTTCCTTCCTCTTTCTTTCTTTCTTTTTTTGCATCCTGCCTCATTCCATGAAGATTTTGATATCTTGTAACACACGAGTGGTTTTCTAGATTCATTAAAATATATTTAATTTTTTCTCTTCTTTTTTTTTTTACTGAAAGACCGGGAGGGGGTTGTTTGTTTGTTTTGCTGCTTACCTCCCCTTAAAAAAGAAACTTTATGGAAGTATCGTTGATGCGCAGTCATCTGAACATATTTAAGTGGATAATTTGGTGAATTTTGATGTATGCGTGTATCTGTAAAACTATAAACTGCAAAAAAAAGAGAGTGCACGTCATGATCCCTTGAAGTTTTTTTTTTTTAAGATTTTAACCCCTTGAAGTTTTTTGTGCCCCTTCATCATTCTCCCTGTCTCCCCCCACCTTCCAACCACTGACCTTCTGTCCCTGTAGCTTAGTTTTCATCTTGTGTAATTTTGTATAAATGGACTCATTCAGCACGTACTCTATTTTCTGGCTTCTTTCACTTAGTGTAATTATTCTGAGACTCATCACGCTGTTGCTTCTATCAGTAAAATGTTTTTATTACTGAATAGTGTATCCATTCTGCGGACACTTGTTGCATTCGTTGGGTGATGGACATTTGGGCTGTTTCCAGTTTTTGGCTATTACAGACCAAGCTGCTCTGAACTTTTGTGTCCAAGTGTTTGAGTGGACATATGCCTTCATTTCTCTTGGGTACACACCAAGGAGTGGAGTGGTTGGCCCAAAAGTGGGTGTGGATTTAACCATTTTCCAAAGTGGTGGCACCATTTTGGATTCCCGCAGCAGAACGTCAGAGACACAGTTGTGCCACCCGCAAACCCACACTTTCTATTAATAGATCTGATTTTGACATTAGAGTCATGCTGGCATGGAGATTAATCGAGAAATAGTCTCTCTCTTCAGCTGTCTGCAGGACTTTGTATAAAGTTGGTATTATTTCTTCCTGAAACGTTTGGTAGAATCCACTAGTGAAGTTATCTGGGTATAGGGTTTTCTTCCTGGAAAAGTTAACTATAAATTCAGTTCCTTTAATAAAGCTATTTAGATTATCTGTGAGCTTTGGTAGTTTTATCTTTCAAAGAACTTCCATTTCACTTAAGCTGAATGTATTGGCATAAAGTTGTTCTTATTATACCCTTCTTGTCCTTTTAATATCTATAGATCTGTAATGATGTTACCTCTTATTCCGGATTCTAATATTTTGTGCCCTGTCTCTTTTTATCTTGAGTAATTTGGCTATAGGTCTGTCAATTTTATTTATTGTCTCCAAGAACGAGCTTTTGGTTTTATTGATTTTTCCCTATTGTTTTTTGTCCTAGCTCATTGATTTCTGCTCTGAAGTGTATCACTTCCTTTCTTCCTCTTCCTTGGGGTTTCGTCAGTAGCTGAGGTCATTTTCCTTCACCTCCTCTACTCCTTTTCTCTTAAAGACTTATTTTTACTTATTTATTTTAGAGAGAGGGAAAGAGAGAGCATGAGCAGGAGGGGCAGAAGGAGAAGGAGAAAAAGTCTGAGCAGATGCTGTCCTGAGTGTTGAGCCCGACACAGGGCTTGATCTCACAACCCTGAGATCGCCACCCGGGCTGAATGAAACCAGGAGTCTGCCACTTAACCCACTGCACCACCCAGGCGCCCTAGAGTATATGTCTGTTCCTTCACCATAACATGATGTTTTGATTACTGTAGCTTTTAATAAGTCATAAAGTCAGGGAGTATCCGTTCTCTAACATTGTTGTCTTTCTTCAGTATTGTGATGGCTGTTCTCGGTCTTCTGCCTTTCCACATAAACTTTAGGATCAGTTTGTCAGGACCCACAAAATAGCTTGCTGGGATTATGGGTTGAATCTGTAAATCAATTTGGGAAAAACTGACATTCTAACAATATTGGGACTTCTAATCTACGAACCTGGAGTATCGCTCTATTTCTTTAGATCTTTTAAAAATTTCTTTATAGTAAATTTACATATAAATCCTGTATATGTATTTTGCTAAATTTACACCTAAGTGCTTCGTTTGGGGGGGCATTATATAATAGCGTCATATTTTAATTTTTTTTAAAGATTTTATTTATTTATTTGACAGACAGAGATTACAAGTAGGCAAGAGAGGCAGGCAGGGAGAGAGAGGAGGGAGCAGGCTCTCTGCGGAGCAGGGAGCCCGATGTGGGACTCGATCCCAGGACCCTGGGATCATGAACTGAGCCGAAAGCAGAGGCTTTAACCCACTGAGCCACCCAGGCGCCCCTATATTTTAATTTTAAATTCCACTTGTTCATTGCTAGTATTTTGGAGAGCAGTTGACTTTTGTATATTAACCTTGTATCCTGCAACCTTGTTATAATCACTTACTACGTCTGGGAGTTTTTGTTAATCCTTTGGAGTTTCCTATGTAGACAGTCATGTCATCTGCAAACAGTTTTAAGTCTTCTTTCCCAATTCGTATACCTTTTACTTCCTTTTCCTGTCTTCTTGCACTTGCTAGGACTTTCAGCGTGATGTCCGGTAGCAGGTAAGAGGGATGTCCTTGCCTTGTTCCCACTTTGAGGGAGAAAAGCATCCACTTTCTTACCATTAAGTATGGTGTAGCTGTAGGTCTTTTGCTCATGCTCTTTGTCAAGTCAAGGAACTTCTATATTCCTAGTTTGCCAAATTTTCTCTTTATCACTGGTCTTCATATGATTTTGCTCTGCTGTGGTGTGATTTCCTTCATGTTTGATGCACTTGGGATTTATTGGCTTATTGATTTGTGGATTTATAATTTTCATCAAACTTGGAAAAATTTCAGCCATTATTTCTCCAATTTTTCCCCCCTTCCTTTGGGGACTTGAATTACATATATATCAGGACACTTGAGGTTGTCTTACAAACTCCCTGGTGTTTAGTCTCATATTCTCTTCCTTGCTCTCTTCCCCCCTCTCTCCCAACCTCATTCCGATCTGTTTTCTCTCTGTATTTCATTTTGGATAATCGCTATTGCTATTTCTTCAGGTTTGCTCATTTTTTTCAGTTAGTCTCATCTAGCAGATTGTAGTTTTAATGTCTAGAAGTCTGACTTTTTTTTAATTTATCTTTATTTTTTAAATATTTATTTATTTGAGAGAGGGGAGGGCAGAGGGAGTGAATGTCCAAGCACACCCCGGCTGAGTGTAGAGCCTAATGCGGGGCTCAGTCTTGTGACCAAGGGGATCAGGACCTGAGCCGAAACCAAGTCAGATGCTCAACTGAGTCACCTAGGTATCCCTAGAAGTTTAACTGTTAAAAAGTTAACCAAAAATATGTATATGTGTGTGTGTGTGTGTGTGTGTGTATCTTCCATGCCTCTATCTAACATAGTCTTTCCTCTGGCTCTCATAGATGTAATACAATTATAATAACTGTATAATTTTCCTTGTCTAATTCTATCACTGCTGTCATTTCTGGGTTAGTTTGCTTGGTTGATTATTCCCCTTATTATGGGTCATGTTTTCCTGCTTCTTAGAATGCCTGGTCATCATTTTTCCTTGGATACCAGGCATTATGAATTTTACCTGGTGGGGAGGTAGGTATTTTTATATTCCTATAAATACTTTTAAGCTTCGTTCTGGGATGTGGTTGTTCCGTGGAAATAGTTTGATCCTTTTGAGTCTTGCCCTCAAGCCTTGTTCCGGGTGGGCGGGGTGGGGACCAGCAGTTTAGTCTAGGGCTAAATCCTCTGGGCTCTCCACCCAATGCCCTGTGGAGTGTATGGTTTTCCACGGTAGCCACTGATGACAGGAACTGTTCCCAGCCCTGTGTAGGCTCTGGTGGCTGTTCTTTCTATTCTTTCTGGGTGGTTCTTGGCCCACCTTTTTTTCTCACACGTAAGTGCAGATCCATACTTGGCAGAAGACTCAGGGGTGTTCTCTGAGATGTCCAGAATGTTCTCTCCTTATGGCTCTCTCTTCCTCAATGTTCTGCCCTGTGAACTCCTGGATTTTTCTGGGCTTCCAGCTCTGTCTCCCCAACTTAGGGAGACCTTCAGGCTTCACCTCGGTTTCCCTGCATCGCTTCCGGGAAACTCCAGGCTACCTGTGGGACACTTACAGGGTCTACCTCACTTCCGGGAGCCTCTGGGCTGTATGCAGGGCAATTGTAGAGTCCCCTCCTTTGCTGAGCATTTCTGAGCGACCACTGTCCCTCGTGGTCTGATGCCGACTGTCTTCAAAGGCCTTGTGTAATATATTTTGTTGGTCCCTTTTAGCCATTGTAGGTAGAATGACACATACGGTGCTCATAACTCCATCTTGGCTGGATGCAGAAGTTGATGGCACTTGAGTAAAAAGTAGGTACATAATATCAATAAAAGGGCAGAGAAAGCATTTTATATATGGAAGACAGCAAAAGAATGTGGAGAATGGATAGGACTCAGATGTCCTTTGGATTCTGACCTCAGAATGTTGTGACCCCCACTTTTAAGATTTTATTTATTTATTTGACAGACAGAGATCACAAGTAGGCAGAGAGGCAGGCAGAGAGAGAGAGAGGAGGAAGCAGACTCTCCACCGAGCAGAGAGCCCGATGCGGGGCTCGATCCCAGGACCCTGAGATCATGACCTGAGCCAAAGGCAGAGGCTTTAACCCACTGAGCCACCCAGGCGCCCCTACCCCCACTTTTTGATAGGAGCCTGAAAGAGAAGACCTAGATTCAGTGAGAACCTAGGCATTTTCAGTTTTAATATCTTTCATGAGCCAAACCCACCTACTGAATTATCCTGAAGACAGATTGCTACCTTGTGTGTTTTAGAAGGTTTTATCTTGGAGAACCAATCACATAGCTTTCGCCCTATTCTTGGATTTTCAACCATTTAAACTTTGCTTTTCTGGCTTTCATCCCAACAATTGAAGGACAAACTCCCATGCAGGGGACTATTGTGTGAAACAAATGGAAACAGTCCCGTCTAGAAGACGACTGGTGTTAGGGAGAATGGAACCATAAAGTACTTTACATTGGAACATGTTATACTAATGGAAATTAAAGAAAATAAGAAGATAAGATTAGCTTTTATTTTATTCTTTTTATTTTATTTTTATTTATTCTTTTTGCTGAAGTGTTTTAAAACCATCATATCAAATAAAAATTTATTGAAGTGACCTTTTTATATACTTTTTTGTTAAGTCCGTTTAGGACCTGACCACATGGTATCTATCTAGAAGTGGACAAATGTGACAGGTAGATATTGTGACAGTCTCCTTCTAAAATAAAATTGTTTTAGATCTCTTTCAAGTTCTATGCTATGCTCATGATTTTGTCCGCTCTCCCCTTCCCCACCTCCATATTTTTAATCCTTCCTTTTGAGGTTGGGATTGGCAATCCTGTGTGATTTACGGCCTGGGGACCGGCTACGCCCTGACCTCTGTGTTCCTCACACTGCTGGACTTTGGAGCGAAGGCCAATTTTTTTTTTAAAGATTTTATTTATTTATTTGACAGACAGAGATCACAAGTAGGCAGAGAGGCAGGCAGAGAGAAGGGGGGAAGCAGGCTCCCTGCTGAACAGAGAGCCCGATGTGGGGCTCGATCCCAGGACCCTGGGATCATGACCTGAGCTGGAGGCAGAGGCTTTAACCCACTGAGCCACCCAGGTGTCCCGCGAAGGCCAATTTTTAAAGCATCATATTTTCATGTCTTTGCTTCATGTCTTCTTGGGGGTTTCTTTTCAGCTCAACTGCAGGATGTCGTTTGCTTTAAAAGCGGAAAGTGGAAAAAAAAAGAATTAACAACCTTAAACTTCTAAGTCTTTTCGTTTCTAGCAGAAACAAGAAACAAAATTACTTGCAAAGATAGGGGTGTGTGCGTGAGTGCATGCGCACGCACGTCCATGCATGTAAGTGTGCGTGTGTGTTGGGAGCACGTGTGTGTATGTGCCTGCATGTGGAGGGGGCGCCGGCAGGTGTGTGTGTGTGTGTAGTGTAAATCGTGTTAATCCTTTCAGACATTTCAAGGACTCTCAGGGCTTCGCAGAAAAAGTCTTGGTCGGCTTGATAACTCTGGCTAGGAAAAATGAAATTAGAGTCTCCCTCAAGATAAGTAATTAACCCATTTTCTAAATGCTCAGCTAGAGAATTCCGAGGCTCTTCTTTCTGTGATTGTTCTCACTCATCCTCTTTGCTTCATTCATTATTCACGGTTGAAGCCCCGCAGCTCCCCTGAAATCCTGCTCTCCCCCCTCACCTGCGTTTTGATGCAGGTGTGTCTGGTCCTCACATTACGGCTCCAGCTGGGCTCCTTGCCAAGTTTGGGACAGGTGGGCTGGGGGTGTATAGGACTGTGTAATTGCCCTCTCCTCCGTGTTCCTGTATTTCTGTGATGGTTATTCGTGGGCCTGTCTCCTCTGCTGGACTGAGTGGGCGACAGGTGGGAAGGTTACGGTGTTCGCTACCTGGTTCTGGCCCAGAAGGATGCTCGGGAGCACTTACCGAACTGGATGGAAAGTCTGTTGCTTTAAGCTCCGTGTCACTGAAATTCCAACCCCGTCCCATGGTGCCTTTCAGGGTCTTTGGCCTTATGTGTATTCTTCTGGTCTCCAACACCCTTTTTCACAACCTAAGACTTTCCAAAGACCTTTATGCCATTGCTCTCCAGATTTCAATAGGCAGGGGCCACAGCTTTGTACAGCCAAGGACTGCTGTAGAATTCTTCCCGGTCAAGGTTGCGAATGTTGGCATGAGCATCCATCGAGACACGTTTATTGACAGAGAGGGTCAGTTCTTGTCATTTTCTAGTGAGCGGTGAATTTCAGAGTCAAAGCTTAGGTGGCAGGTCCAGCCCCGAGGTGAGCAAGACTCAGAGCACCTGACAGACCGAGGCAATCACAGGAGAACCAGGAGTCTGAGAGCAGAGAGAAGGCTGGTGCCCTTCGGCCAGGAGTGGTGGGCAGGGCTGCACATCCAACAGCACAGCTGGAATCCACACCTGAAAATGACGGCACGGAGAAAGAGGGCACGTGGCTCCTTTACTGACCGTATCTACGTTGCTTTTTTGAGTGGATGCTCTGGAATGACTCCCGAGTGTGACCGTCCATCTCACACGACACCAGGCTTTTACAGATGTCTGCCGGCAAATTAGTGAGTGAGAAACTGTTGCTCCTTAGTGCTTATATGACCTAAGATGCTGAAACCTGGTAACGAGATATTTCTCTAAATAGCATTTGTCTAATATTTCAAGAGAGGTTAAAACAAAACAAAAATTCTATGTGTATTTTACTTAGTATCATACAAGTCCCCCTGGAATTAATGCTTGCCACTTAGATGGGCAACGCGTGTGGGGTGAAGAGTAGATGCCCTCCAGCTAGACTTGGGCACCACTTTCCATCTTTATAAGATTTAAAAGAGATGGACGAGAAACCTGACTTCTCCAACCTCATCTGTGGGATGGGGCTGACACCTGAGTGGGGGAGTGTCATATGGACGAGAGATAACGTGTCTGAGGTAGAGCGTCTGACAGTAGCAGGTCGGGGAGGAAGGACAGATGGTGGTGTCTGGGGACTCTCCTTATTGTTTTAAATAAAGAAAAGAGGGGCGCCTGGGTGGCTCAGTGGGTTAAGCCTCTGCCTTTGGCTCAAGTCATGATCTCAGGGTCCTGGGATCGAGCCCTGCGGGCAGTGTGCTTCTCCCTCTGCCTCTCCCCCTACTCATGCTCTCTCTCTCTCTCAAGTAAATAAAATCTTTAAAAAAAAAAAAAGATTTAAAAATAATTAAAGAAAAGAGAACATCTTAAGATAAAGGGGACAGATTCTAAGTTAGCCTTTTAAAATTAATAGTCCCCCTTTGACCTCCACAGGAACATTACTTGGACACCAACAACATTACAGAGTCAAGAACCTGTTTCTCTCTACATAATGAGAGAATCCTATGAACAGGCGACAAAGTGCACTTCCCTTGCCTTTTAAATAGAATAAGAAAGACAAGTTACTGGATCTTTTTATGCTACTTTTTATGTCAAGCGGTAATTAAACCTAAAAGTCACATCCAGAGCTGGCCACGTGAAGATCTAGGGCAAGGGCAGAGCCACGGGTTCCTCTTCCTGCCGCTGGAGCCAGGGGTAACATAGGACCTACCTGGACCCGTGTTCCCTCTTGAAACGCAGAAGCGGGCATAAGGCGAGGTTCTCATGATGGTCAAGTCGGAGATGGGGCTGTGGAGGTGATGCTCAGTCCATCCCTGGCGGCTCATGGCGGGCTGTCACAGGAGGGCTTGTCCGGGACCCTGCCTCACCTTGGGTCAACGTCGTATTTCCTCAGTTGACCCGAGGTGCAAAAATTGCCCAGTAGCCGTTGTCAGTGCTGACCTCGCTGAAGGTCAGTGTTCGCATTTGCTGTTATAAACAGTGGTGCCAGCCATAATGAACCATAGTGGTTCTGCCGTCGTGTTGAGCATCTGTTTGCTCACATCTAACATTGTTAGATGTTGGTATAAGCCAACATTTATCTTCACAAGACCTTCCAAACACGGGGCGTTACTGCTGGAGCGGCCAAGTCTTTTACCAAGACTGCACAGCTAATAAGTGACACACCCGGGGACTGAACCCTGCCCAATTCGAACTCCAAAGCAGTGCTCTTGCTCGGGTCCCGGAGCCCAGGCAGTCCAGAGCAGGATTCACTGAGTGTCAGCCTCCCCGAGGTTTGGACCTGGACAGAACACCGACCCGAGGCTGGGATTGTGGCCCCGAGGGGGTCTGCCGCTGGCCGAGGATACAGGGTGCCCTCTAGAGCAGTTGGCCAGCTCAGACCTCTTTGCCACAGCCTCACCCCGCCGTGGGTTGGGTTCTACCGCAGGTTAAATCTTGTCTGTCCCTTGCCCGTTCTGTCAGTTTCTGCCCATTCTGATCACTGATGGTTTCCTGATCCCGAGATAAAGGGACTTTCTACTTGTCCTGTGTAAACAGATCCCTGGTGACTTCCTGAGGACGTCAGCAGGCACCAAGATCTAGTGGCTAGTTCCAATTCAGACATAAGTTTAAAAACCCAAGGGGTTGGGGCGCCTGGGTGGCTCAGTGGGTTTAAGCCTCTGCCTTCGTCTCAGGGTCATGGTCTCAGGGTCCTGGGATCGAGCCCCACATCGGGCTCTCTGCTCCGCGGAGAGCCTGCTTCCTCCTCTCTCTCTCTGCCTGCCTCTCTTGCCTACTTGTAATCTCTGTCTGTCAAATAAATACATAAAATCTTTAAAAAAAAACAAAACCCAAGAGGTGAAAACGTGAAGAAGTTGGTCTTTTTCAGCCCCCTCCCCCGAACTCCACAAAGTGCAAGGATGTTGGACAGGAATGCACAAACTTTGAAAAGAAGATAAAGCGGTTCTGTTGTTAATACTGTTTTAATGACATGCGTGGGTAGAATTTAGAGCTACAGGAACAAATGTTATTTTAAAATTCAGAACTCGCTAAGGTGTTCCTCATGCTGGATTCGCAATCGAACAAGGTTTGCTCTGGTGGAATTGAGAGGAGCTCTCCGGTCTCACGCTGTGGAATCCTGTGAGATATCCCAAGGCAGGAAGTGGTGTGTGTTGGTTAGACCAGGCTTTGGGTTTCATTTTTCATTATCCCATTCCGGTTTTTTTGCCGGCTGAACTTGAATTTGTAAAGTCATGTGATCAACACTGGCCTTTTCCATACGCACGAAGGTTAAGAACTGTGGACAGCTCACGCTGCAGCCGGGGAAGCCTTCCAGTCTGTTCCTGAGAGTAATCAGCCGAGGGGCAGAAGTAGGAAATCCAGCGCCGGTTGCGGGAGGATTTGCAAAGCGTGGGGATTAGGTCCCAGGGACAACTTCAGCAAGTCTTGCAAATAGAGGGTCTCTGAAGCAGACCAGACTTTCCCATTTTTAATCGCTTGTATTTGAAGCGATGTCTCAATGAAGACATTGGGGGAGGGGTTGTGCTTTCGGTTTTGGGGTTTTTTTGGTGAAATATTAAAATTCGATTTTTTTCTTACACACATTTGGCAGCATAATTAAAATAGAGTCTGATTAATGCACTTTCTTGAAAGGCATCTACAGAGCTAACTGAGGCCACAGTGATGCCAATTTGCATTGTGAATGTTTCGAACTCGGGGCAGGCCTGCCTTGCCCGCCTTGGAATGCTGTCAGAGGTATAATATTGGCTGGACAGTGCGAGGTGGGGTGAAAACAGCCTACTTAGTCCGTTTCGGTGCGGTGCTCGCCCCCACAGCCAGTGCACACCATCTCTCACGCCTGCTGTCTACTCAGACAACCGCCAAGTCATAGAAGTGCACAGGTCCATATGCCAGATTCTTTTGTGACTTAGAAAACACACACTATTAATCAGACACTAATTTCTAATTATTTTTCCAGTGCTATTTTCCATAACAGCGTTCAGACAACACACATAGGAATTTTGAAGGAAATGTTATACTCAACTTCAGTGATTTTTATCGGTAATAATAATGAACACCAACAGCAGTAGGCCGATTGTAGCTTGCGTTTATAAAGCGTTTACCATACGCAAAAATACATCCCAAGTGCTCTACGTGCACTAATTGAATAGTACAACAACCCGCGGAAGTACATCACTGTTGTTGTCCCTGTTTTACAAATGGGGAAACCGAGGCACACAGAGATTAAATAATTTGCTCCCGGTCACACAGCTAGTAAGTAGCAGGGCTGGGATCTGACCGTCCAGAGTCCACATTGTCCATGACCAGAGTATATACCCCCTTCCACAAGTACTCTCCAACACTAACTTGCTCTGCGATGGCTTCTCCCAGTCCACAGATCTTTCCTTGCCTTGTTCCTGAGGCCAGAGACCTTCCCAGTTAGGTCTGTCACGGCCCGGGCCCCCGTGTGACACCTGCTACACAGGCTTGTCCTCCTTTCTTTTATTCACACGTTAAAAGATTTTATTCAGCTGTTTCCTGCTTCTCTGGAAGAGGATGCCTTTGTGTCTCCCCTCGTCTCCCCTCCATTTGGCTTGGCCTGGTCACGTGGCGCTTTCTTGCTTTCCCATCCCGGTCACAGGACGAATGGAGAAATCACACCGAACTGCTGTGTAGTCACAAGAAGTTACGTAGAACTTGAGGTGGTCTCTTCCCAGTGAGCAACAAGTATTCCAGTTGGAATATTTCTTTGCTGAGATCTCGAGGGATGAAAGCAACCAACCTTCACAAGCCAAATACCAGCAAAGCCGATGGCCAGACTTTATCTCCCTTGGACTCTCAAAAACTTATTTAATTTTTTGTGTTAACATCCAGCAAATCTCCTTTTTGGAGACGGTTCTATAGATTTTGACACAGAATAGAGCTCTGTAATTACTGCCTCTGTCAGGATTCAGAACATTTCCATCTTTCCCCGAAACTCCCTAGTGCCAGGCCCCCACCCCAAGCCTTGGCAGCCCCTGATCTGTGCTCCCTCACTGTAGTCGTCTTTTGGAGAATGTCACATGGTGCAGCGATACAGTGTCACCTTCAGAGACTGCTTCCGTCACGCAACGTAGCGAGTGGTCCATCCAGACCCCGGTATCAGTAGTTCCTTCCTGTTTATTACTCTGTTCATTGTTCCCAGTTTTCACCAAGTATGAATAGAGCCGCTCTCAACTTTTGTGTGCAAGTTTTTTATGAATGTGAGTGTTCATTTCTCTAGTAAGTGCTTGGGGATTGCTGGGTCCCCAGCTAGGTGTGGGTTTAACTTTAAAAGGAACTGCCCACCTGCCCTCCCGAGTGAGCCTACCATCTTACGTGTCCACCAGGGCCATAAGAGAGGTTCTGTGCCCCATATTCTGGCTGCACCTGGTTTAGTTGGCGTTTTGTATTTTAGCCATTCTAGGAGCTGTGTAGTGACACCTCATTGCGGTTTGAATTTGCATTCCTCCAATGGTCGGGGACACTGAACATCATTTTCATGTGCCTGTTTGCCACTTGGTGAAGGGTCTGTTCAACTCTTTTGCCTATTTTTAAGTTGGGGTGTTTGTTTTCTTTCTGCTGGATTTTTAAAGTTGTTTCTATGTCTCCATCCACAAGGAGAGCAGAAAAAACAAAGACATTCTCACCAGTGTTTCCAACTGAAACATACGACTCCTCCTTTAGGAGCGTAGAGATCGGAGTTTGTAGTTCTTGGAGGGTGAGGAGTGTGTGTGAAGTTCATTTGCAAACTTGTACCTCAAGTTTGCTTTCTTTAGACAGATAGGTCTGTACATATTTTTAAAGACGTGTACAATGTTTTCTTTGTAAGATCTTAGCAGTCCTAAATGCACGTGAATGCTTGATGAGTTCTATGGTTGTGAGGAACTCTCAGGAGTGCTGTAGACACACTTGAACAGTATTTCTGTGTATGAAACAAGGATCTGCTTGTTTCATACACAGATGAAATGTTGACAGAATGTTGACAGAACCTGAATTTAGGGGCATGGCAGATTTATATCCAGTAAGCAGAAATTACAAAATGGTAGACTTCAGTTTCAAAGGCCATTATTATCTGAGTACTCACCATACTTCCCTGTTTCCATGTTTTTGTTCCAAGTATTTCCATCGCCTGATCACTGTTCTTCTTGATTTCCATGTAGATGATTTTGTCCATCAAGGCCAACCCCTCCTGGCTCCTGTTTTCCCAGATAGACTCAATATCCCCTTCTCTATGATCACTTGCCACTTTATATATTTCTCAATTATATAATTATAACATAATTATATTATATATTATATAATTATTATGATTATGATTATCAGATTGTCTTAGAAATTAGCGGACATGTGTCTTCTCTACTACACAAAGAGCTTTTGAAGGATAATAACTGTGTTAATCCAATCATCTTCATATCCCCAGCAACTAATTTGATGCCTGCTTCGTAAGAGATACCCATTTACCCAGCTATCCATTCATTTACCAAGTATCTATTGAGTTCCTAAGAGGTGCTACATAGTGGGGAGACAGAGCAGTGGACCAGCAGAAAAATTTTCTGCTGTTATGGAGCTTACGTTTTACTGATGTTTTCAGAGAGCTGATTTCTGATTTCATTTATTTTCTTCATGGTTTGTCCATATTGTATCCCATTGATTTCATCTCGTTGTTATTTCCCTTCTTTCTGCTTGACTTTGTTTTAATTTGCTCATCTTTTCCTAGTTACTTAATGTGAAAGCTGAGAATCATTGATTTGAAAATGCTCTTCTTTCCTAATAAGGAGATTTTAAAGCTATGAATTTTCCTCAAAGACCTGCTTTGCTGCAACCTACATATTTTGATATGTTACATTTTCACTATCATTCAATTTAAAATATTTTCTAATTTCTCCTGTGGTGTTGTCTTTAACTTAATGATTATTTAGAAGTGTGTTGTTCGGGGTGCCTGGGTGGCTTAATCAGTTGGGCATCCGACTCTTGACTTCAGCTCAGGCCATGATCCCAGGTTGTTGTATCGGGCTCTACACTCAGCAGGCGTCTACACTGAGCAGGAGTCTCCCTCTGCTCCTCCCCGACTCATGCTCATTCTCTCTCTCTCTCTCTCAAATAAGTAAACGAATGAATAAATCTTTTTTTAAAAAAGTGTGTAGTTTATAAGTAGTAGCAGTTTTCATGGTTCTCTTACTGTTTTCAATTTCTATTTTAATGCCACAGTAGTCAGGAAACATGCTCTTTTAGTCTTTAACTTCATTCAGGTCTGTTTTTTGGGCCCAGAACACAATGTGTCCCAGTAAATATACCATATACACTGCCATTGTTGGGTGTAGCTTTCCATACTATCCAGGAAGTCAGACTGGTTTATAATGCCGTTCAAACTTTCTATTTCTTTATTGATTTCTTAAAGTAATTGTTCTATCAGTTGCAGAGAGAGGAGTGGTAAAATCTTCAGGAATAATTGTGGGATTGCCTATTTCCCACTTTAATTCTGTCTGTTTTTGTTACATGTGTTTTAAAACTCTATTATTTGGGTGCCTGGGTGGCTCAGTGGGTTAAAGCCTCTGCCTTCGGCTCAGGTCATGATCTCAGGGTCCTGGGATCGAGTCCCGCATCGGACTCTCTGCTCGGTAGGGAGCCTGCTTCCTCCCCTCTCTCTCTCTCTCCCTCTCTGCCTGCCTCTCTGCCTACTTGTGATCTCTATCTGTCACAAAAATAAATTTTAAAAAATCTTTAAAACTCTATTATTATGGTTGTCTTATCTTTTTGATAAATTGATCCTTTTTTCATTATGAAATGGCACTCTTTATTTCTGGTAGTACATTTTTTGGTATCTGTTTTATCTGATTATCAGTATTGGCACTCTAGCCTTGTTACACTATGTGCATGCTGTGTCCTTTTCTCCATTCATTTCTTTCAACCTGTGTCTTTGTATTTAAAGTGTGTATCTTGGGTGCCTGGGTGGTTCAATGGGTTAAGCCTCTGCCTTCACCTCAGGTCATGATCTCAGGGTCCTGGGATCGACTCCCGCATCGGGCTTTCCGCTCGGCAGGGAGCCTGTTTCCTCCTCTCTCTCTATCTCTGCCTGTCTCTCTGCCTACTTGTGATCTCTCTCTGTCAAATAAATAAATAAAATCCTTTAAAAAAAAGTGTGTATCTTGTACATAGCATATAGTTAGGTCTTGTCTTTTTTCCCCCCCTGACATTCTTGGACTTTGAATTGTTAATGTGTTGGTTTTCTTTTTTTCTTTCTTTCTTTTTTTAATTAATTATTTTTAAAAGCTTTTATTTATTTACTTGACAGAGATATAGAGAGCACAAGTAGGCAGAGTAGCAGGCAGAGGGAGAGGGAGAAGCAGGCTCCCCACTGAGCAAGGAGCCCAATGTGAGGCTTGATCCCAGGATCCTGGGATCATGGCCCAAGCCAAAGTCAGCAGCTTAATCAACTGAGCCACCCAGGTGCCCCATTTATTTATTTTAGAGAAAGATGAGTATGGGGGTGGGGGAGGGCAGAGGGAGAGAGAGAATCTCAAGCAGACGCCCTGCTGAGCATGGAGCCTGAGACAGGGATCAATCCCAGGACCCTGAGATCATGACCTGAGCCAAAGTCAAGAGTTAGACTCAACCAGCTGAGCCACCCAGACTCCCCTTAATTGATGTGTTTAATGCAATTATTACTTTAATGTACCATTTAATGTAATTATTGCTGTAATAAGTTTACATTTCTCTTTCTCCTTTTTCCCCCTATTTGTTTACTTTCTGTTCCTCTCTCCCTTTTCCCTCCTTCTTTTGGATTATTTGAATATAGAATTTCAATTTAATATTTCTGTTGGGTTGTTTTTTTTTTTAGCTATCCTTATTTATTATTCTCTAGTAGTTCTCTAGGGGTTACAATATACATCTTTAACTTTTCACAGTTGGTAATGTATACTGTTATACTATTATTACTGTTAAAATCTTATGTAAAATATTAAAGCCTTATAGACCATACCTCCCCCATCCTTTATGTTATGGTGGTTATATATATTACATGTACACTCCTCATGAATTTTAGCAATGTTATAACTTTCATCTTCAGCATTTTAATGATTTATAAGAACATTAACAAGAAATGCAAAAAGGAAAAAAAGTCTTGAACTCACTCAGATATTTATCATTTCTAGGGCTCTTCATTCTTTCCTGACTGTCTGAGTTTCTCTCCTATATAATCTCCCTTTACCCTGAAGAACTTCCTTTGGTACTTCTTGTAATGTTGATCTGCTGGCAATGAATTCTTTCAGTTTTCATTTATTTTTATATTTTTTCTTTGCCTTTGCTGTTAGAGGACATTTTTGCTGGTTATAGAATTTTGGATTGAATTTTCTTCATTCAGTACTTTTTTTTTTAAGATTTTATTTATTTCAGAGAGAGAGAGAGAGACAGACAATGTGTATAAACAAGGGGTAGGGGCAGAGGCAGAGGGAGAAGCAGACTCCCTGCTGAGCAGGGAGCCCAGTGTGGGACTCAATCCCAGGACTCTGGGATCATGACCCGTGCTGAAGGCAGATGTTTAACCAACTGAGCCTCCCAGGCATCCCTATTCAGTACTATAGAGATGTTCTACTGTCTTCTAGTCTGCATGGTCCTTCCACAGCGTATACTATGCCCATTTGCTCTTGCTGCTTTCAGTAATTTGTTGCGTCTGGTTTTCAGCCGTTTGATTATGCAATACCTGGAGGTGGGGTTCTTGTGTTTATTTTGCTTTGTGTTTGTTTAGCATTTTGTTGTTTTACATTTCTTTCATCAAATTTGGGATATTTGGAGCCTTTATATTTTAGATATTTTTTCCTGCCTCATTCTCTTTATATTCTAATGTAATATATGTTGGACTGTTTGAGATCATCTAACAAATCCCCAAGGGACTCAGTTAATTTTTTTTTTCTCAGTTCTTTTCTCTGTGTTCTTCACCCTGGAGATGTCCTCTCCTCAGTCTCAGGTTTACTTGTCTTTCCTCCGTCATGTCCATGCAGCTGCATCCAGTCAGCAAATTCTCTACTTCAAAAATTGTGTTTTTCCGTTCTAGAATTTCCATTTGGTTCATTTTTTTATTGTTTCTGTTTCACTGCCAATGCTTCCCACTTCTCTGCTGAAGTTTTCATTCATTGGAAATATCTCATTTTCCTTATCTGCTAGTTCCAATATTTTGTTCATTTTGGAGTCGGACTCAATCTATTTTCTTTTCTCTTGAGACTGTGTTCCATTTCTTGATTCTTAGAACGTTGAGCAATTTTGGATCATATCCTGGACATTACAAATCTTATGTTGTGGGGATTTTGTCTTCTATTATTTTCCTCTGAGAAGTGTTCTTCCCTTTGTCCTGGTGGCTGCATTCCTTGGCTAGACTTGAGCTGCACACAGCTTCTTGGGCTGGGCCTCCCATCTGAGTTCTGCTCTTCTGCTGTGAGGGACGGTACTTGAGTCTGTTCCATGTGGGTGTGATTCCCGGGTCAGCCTGAGCTCAGATAGAAAGAATTTGGGAATCCCCCTCTGGTGTCTTCCCTTCTGGAATTTCCCCTCTCCTCAGTGTTCACCGTTTTTGGACTTCACTTCTTGGTTTTTTTTTCAGACAAAATGGCTGCAGGGTTTCCCACATATACCCCCACCCCCGCCACGTACTGCTTAGATCTGGCTAGAAGCCACACAAAAGGGATTTACTTGTGTATTTGTCAAAGTGAGTGTGAACTCCCCACCAGCGTCTACATACCTGTGTCTCCTCTCTAGTACTTTCAGATAGTTTTTTGGGTTTGGTTTGGTTGTTGTTGTTGTTGTTGTTTAATTTCCAGGCTTAGAATTGCCCTCTGTGAGCAGGAGGGCAGTTGGTGCTGTCCATAAAGGGTCTGTCATGCCTAGAAGCAGAAGCAACTCCATGATGCTTACATTTTAGTCGGGGGACAGGAGATAAGCTAACGAGAGCACAGTAATGTTGTAGAAGAAATAAATTAGGTTGAGGTAATCCAAGGACTGACCTTAGGTTAGGTGGTTAGGAAGGTCTCTGAAGAGCCCCGGTTGAGCTGACACCTAAAGAACAGAAGAATTTGGTCCTGCAAAGAGCCCATTGAGAAATGTTTCAAGTAGGGGCACCTGGGTGGCTCAGTCCATTGTGCGTCCAACTCTTGATCTGGGCTCAGGTCATGATCTCAGGGTCATGAGATTGAGCCCTGCATCAGGCTCTGTGCTGGGCATAGAGCCTGCTTAAGATTCTCTCTCTCCCACTCCCTCTGCCACTCCCCTGCCTCTCTCTCTCTCTCTCTCTCTCTCCCTCTCTCAAAAATAAATAAACAAACAAATAAATAAATAATTTAAAAGAAAAAGACAAGGGGGGAAAAAGAGAGAAAAAGAAATGTTTCAAGTAAAGGCAACAGCAGATACCAAAGCTGTTAGGGCAGTTGTGAGAGGTCAGTGTGACCGAAGCACAGAGGGTGAAAGGAGGAATGGCATGAAATGAATTTCAGAGGCAAGGAGACTGTGTGGAACCTGGGAGGCCTTGATAAGGAATTGGCAATTAATGGTTCGATGCAATAGACTAGGATTGCCATCGCTGTAAAGGGATGCTTACCAAACAGATCTGACCCTCGTGTTGCTTTGTCTGAATAGCCAGACCTTAGCAGGCATGACTGATAAATAGTGTAGTTTTGTGTTTTTTCGTTTTTAATGATGTAAACAATTTTATTTATATGGTCTTAGATCCTGCATTGCGGCTAACTTTTGTAATGTTACATCTATCATGTTTTGACTGAATAACAAGATTACCCATAATTATCTGAAGAGGCTATTAAAGTACTTCTTCCTTTTCCTACTACATGTCAGCATGAGGCCAAATTTTCTTTATATATTCCAACCAAATTAACATAGCACAGCAGATTGAATACAGACACACATCCAGTTATTTTCTAATAAGTCAGACATCAAAAAAAATTTTTAGATATTCAAAATGTCAATCTTTTTAAAAACTATTTTTGTTTTTAAAAACAACAATTTTCCATACAAATGTGCTATTGAGCATGTCATGCTTTTACCATTTTTAAATAGGTCATGATTAAATATTTATAAAATGTCTGTTTTAATTTTCAATACAGTAGATATTGATGGACAGAATTCACACAAACAGAAGCTATTTGTGGTCCTCAGTAATTGCTACTTATCTACATGAATCCCGAAACCAAAGCAGTTGGTAACTGTTATGTTAAAGCTATGTTACCTGGGAAAGATAATACATTAGTTACATAGTGAAATCATGCAAAAAGGTTTTTTTTTTTCAAAATTTTATTTAAATTCTAGTTAGTTAACATACAGTGCATAACATTGGTTTCAGGAGACAGTGTAGTCATATGATTATTGGACCACCCCATCAGCTAGCATCGACGGCTCAAAAGCTAGAAGGCCATGCGGTGGATTTCTGCAGTGTGTGCGAAGTTGAAGTGGGTGACCCTAGCCGCCCCCCTGCCCCCACCCCTGAGGTCTCTGACGTCATGGGAAAGAAAATACATTGCTTTGTATCTAGAATAATATAATGACCAATAAAACCACAACTAAGGGCGCCTGGGTGGCCCAGTCAGTTAAGCGTCTGCATTCAGCTCAGGTCATGATCCCAGGGTCCTGGGACCGAGCCCCGCGTCAGGCTCCCTGCTCGGCGGGAGTCTGCTTCTCTGCCTGACCCTCCCCACTACTTGTGCTCTGTCTCTCTCCCTCTCTGTCTGAAACAAATAAATAAAATCTTAAAATAAAAAACAAACCCACAGCTAAAAAGAAATGAAAAGCACAAGCAGAACGAAAAAGACCGTAGCAGAATGAGGGGTCGTAGTTCTGGGTAGTCACGCTGTCCCATGGTTTCTGCATAAGAGCAGCTGTAACTATAGTTATGCTTTAGCCATGTGTGCGCACACAGGTGTCGATCTGATTTCTCTGGGGAGCACTAAAGAGTCCCTGCTTCCTCTCCTTTGGTTTAGATGACAGCGCCTCGGCTGCCAGCAGCATGGAGGTGACAGACCGCATTGCCTCCCTGGAGCAGCGCGTCCAGATGCAAGAAGACGACATCCAGCTGCTCAAGTCGGCGCTGGCGGACGTGGTTCGGCGGCTCAGCATCACGGAGGAGCAGCAGGCTGTGCTGAACAGGAAAGGACCTACCAAAGGTGAGCATTTTCAGTGCACAGAGCAGCAGACACTTGGGCTGGAGCAGGGGCTCGTCCCTACGGACACACGCGGTCTTCAGCAGTGACGGAGACCGGAGACCAGAACATCAATGAGCTGGTCTCAGGGTTGCCAGAACCCTCCCACGAGGCGGGACAGGGTTCCTTCTGCTGGAAGTTAGTGAGCTGTTCAGCCCAGGGCTGTACACGTGTAGGTGATCAGGAAAGGCTCGGAACCACCCACGGTGGACGGCTGGGAGCAACTGTTAAGTTTAGGTTGGGAGTACATTGCGAGGCAGAACCTAGAACCATAAACCCCACAATCCTTTGGGCTTCCCGGAGGCTGTTGCACCTAGAAACTTCTCAGTGGCCCTCCTTTCTATATACTCAGCTTGTCTGCTACCATTCAGTTCAGCCCAGCCAATAGCTAATTATCCTACGGCACAGCAAAGCTTGGAGCCAAGGACTGGGGGCCCAGAGGGCAGGCCCTTCCCTGAGGAGTTTAGAACCTGCAAGCTCATCGCTCACTGCCCCCCCTTGGAGCTAGTAGGCTCCTCCCGGGCACAGCCTCCTGTTTCTTCCGAACCTCCTGCTCTGCTGTCCAGGAGAACAGAGCCTGCTACAGAATTCAGTACCTAGTGGGTTTCCGGCAAATTCAAACCATCATTTCATTTCCCCGTGGCGTGTGTGTATGTGTGTGTGTGTGTGTGTGTGAGTGAAACATAAAAAAAGCAATATTTATGTTTGAAGTAACTTTGTAGTGACCCTCTTCTTAAAATTTGGAAGTACAACGTCTCATAAAAGCTTCTGTCCTACTAGTCATAGTCAGTCCCCCGATGTCTGCTTTCAGCCCACATCCTCTGCCCATCGTTTGCCAGGACGTCTGCTCCTCTGGCTCACTTTAGAAAACAGAAAGCATCGTGGCTGTTAAATTCCTTTGATTAAAACATTTGAGATCACACTGGCATGTAAATGTCCCCTTTAAAATTAGCTTTTTTTTTTTTTGGTTGTTTGGATTTAACAAATTATTTCACAGTTACCATGTTTTTCTTGGAGTCAGGAGAGGGTACCGTCTGATGGTGCATATGTTACTTTTTTCTCAAGTACTTGGCTACATTTCACATCTCCATGGAAAGAAATCTATTTCTTTGTCCTTCTGGGTAATTATCACCAGCTCCATGAAGAGATATGTGCTGGGCAATGTCTCCATATTTCCGTAATCTTATTTTTATCTGAGTATGGTGGACGCACAATGTGGCATTAGTTTCAGATTTACAACATAGTGATTTAGTATCTCCCGTATGCTGTGTTCACCACAAGTGTAGCCGTCTGTTACCATGTAACACTACCTCTTGAAAAACTCTTTTATTTATTTATTTAAAAGATTTTACTTATTTGAGAGACAGAGCAAGCTGGGGGGGGGAGGGGCAGAAGGAGAGGGAGAAGCAGGCTCCCCACTGAGCAGGGAGCTTGAACAGGGGTTTGATTAGGACCCCGAGATCAGGACCTGAGCCGAAGTCAGATGCTTAACTGAATGAGCCACCCAGGTGCCCCTTGAAAAATCCTTTTAAATCACGTTTTTTTCTTCCTGCTAAGTTAGAGTGATCAAAGTATTCTAAATAGAAACCAGGTTACTTTAGGAATTCCCGACCTGCTCAGCTTTCCAAAAATAAAACCCTAAAGGGTATATTCAAAATTGTTGCTTCCCATAAAGCGTCAGACTTCCAAAAGTTCTGTTTAAAAGAAAAAATTAGGGAGAAAAAATACAAGAGACCTACCGAGGAGTTTTCTTCTTTTGATTAAGAGTGAAGTTTGGTTTTTATAAAAGTTCGTCTAAGAGGGTAATTTGTTTTCATAGTGAGCTCTATTTCGCTCACTATGTATAAGATTCTCTTCACAAGTAAAAGTAAATTGGAGCATACTAGCCAGGGGGTCACCCCAAGAGATAGAACAAAGATAAGAAAGCTGGTGAGTGGAGTGCAGTGGGCCAGTTTCCCCCAAGCAGGTGATTACAGGACAGGGAAGGGGAGGTGCGGAGGGGGAGAAGGGGGCCTGTCCGAAGCTCTGGGTCCCGGCTTCCCTTCCGGGGGGAGCCGTGGGGGTGCCTGTGCACCTCTAGCTGGAGAGCTGTCCTTGTAGCCACGGCTCAGTTGGGGGACAGACAAGACAGATCGGAAGCAAACTTCCTTTGGTTGGAAAAGGCCCCATTGCTTTTATTCTCACACTCTCCATCATTTTGGCCTGCCGTCCCCATGCAGAATTGAAGAAGACGGGACACAGGGCGTGCGAACTGCTCAGAAGCTTCGGGTTCGGCTTTTCGAACTCGGGGTGCACATCTCTGGGCTGTTTGCCTGTGGCAGGAATTGCTGTGCCACCCTGGGGGCGGGGAGCTTTCAAAGCGCTCAGCGGGGTCCAGATCCGAGACAGCCCGGGGTTGGGTGCCGGGTCCGCACAGTAGCCACAGTGTGGCCTGCGAGGCCTCCGTCATGATTCTAATCTCTTTCTGTGACAGAAGTTCACTTATGTCAAGAAAGTTCTATGACCTTTTCGCTTTGACTTACTTTACTATTCTTAGTGGGGCTTCACTCGCATAACAGTGAGACCTACTGTCTCGGGCAAGTAATTCACTGTCAAATCAAGTTCATGGCTTCCCAGACAGGGGGCAGACTGTGGCCAACCCAGCCGATGCCGGGCCTGCGGACGTGGAGTTTACACAGGGGGCTACGTCTCGGACCACTTGTCTTTGACAACATTCTCCTGTCCCTGGGATTTTTAACCAATGATACCGCCCTGGGCCTCAGGAGGTGCTCAGTCTCTACCTGAGTGCCCCAAACTTCGCTATTCTTCTTTTCTTTTGCCTTTGGTTTTTGTTTTGTTTTGTTTTAATATTAAGGACCGCTTGCCCTGTCGTGCACCTGAACTCCGGAGAACCCCAGCCTGTGAAGTTTGCTTTCTTTACATTCGATGGACTCTCAGATGGGGACATTTGGCATTTTTTAATTATGCTGAGCTTGGGGGACCATATAATGGAGAAAAGGGAATCTGCTGATTGGTGAAGGCACATATTTTTAAGCTTCTTGGCAATATTAAAGTTTTTTCAGTGTTGTGGTTGGAGCAGGGCCAATCCTCACTCCTCACCAGCAGTGAGAAAGACCCCCTTATAGGTGCTCTTGTGAGTAGAAATTCAGGAGAGCTTCATGAGTTAGAGCTCACGGCCACATCATTTCTATTGAGGGATAAATGGGTAAAAAGGAATGGAAGGAGTGCGAGCTATCAGGGCATGGCTAGAAAACCGCAGCCCTTCCTCCGGCGTGATCGTTAGGAACGTCTGTGTTATTGGTAACAACAGGGAAAGTGCCTGTACTTTGCATAAAGAGTCAAGGGCAAGATATAAAAATGTCTATGTGGCATAATTCAAGTAAATAGTTAAAATGTGTGCAAAAAGACAGAAGAGAACTATGCCAAGAGTTCATTGATGGCTTGTTTTCCTGAGTGGTAGGCTTGTGATTGCTTTTCTCTTTTTATACCTTTTAGTTGGTTTCTAAATATTCTTTGGTGTAATAAGCAGAAGAAATTTGTGTTTTAAAAATGACTGCCTTCTGGGGCGCCTGGGTGGCTCAGTCAGTTAAGCATCTCCCTTTGACTCAGGTCATGATCCCGAGGTCCTGGGATCAAGGCCAGCGGGAAGTCTGCTTCTCCCTCTGCCTCTTACCCCGCTTGTGTGGTCCCTGTCTCTCTCAAATAAATAATATAAATTAAAAAAATAAAAATTACTCCATTCTTACTCCTGACTCTGATCTTCACTGTGCTGAGAACAACAGCAGGGCTCAGGGCAAATGTCCTGAGGCCAGCGTTGGCTCACGCGTGTTCTCAAGAAGACAAGGAATCATGGTTTGGAATTAAATTCATAATAAGCCCATTGTATATATGCATGGCTAATTTCCATTTCAGTGCCAGGGGAGTGCTATAAGATTTCACTGTAAAATGTAGATTAAAATATAGTCACTGTCCCATGTATCTGGGATTGTCCACTTTGTTATGCATTAACTAGCAAGTAATTCCAATTTTCATTTTACATTTTGTTGTGGGTGCAGACCATAATCTAGAAGCTTGCCTTCTGTAAACTTTAACATACCTTTTGCAGCCTTTTTTATTGGTTATATTCTGAGCCCCATTAATTAACAGATCAGAGAATTACTAAGTAGAACCAAAACTTTCTGGTAGAGACGCTCATATGCACATGGGTCCTGCTGTTCTGGGACCTCAAGACCTTCCGGTGTCAGGACTTAGCCCCTGAGGCCACTACTAAAAGTAGCCCGCATCTCACCTTTCAGTAGCCTCTGCTACCCTGATGCTTACTCCTGATTTTCAGAATCAGTAGGTATGGGTGTACCTACCATTTATTGATTGGCTGGATACTAGACATTGCAATAGATATTTTGAATATGTGATCCCATTTCCCTGCTCCATAGGTCTTTGAAGTAGGTGCTATCAGGCCCATTTTACAGATGAGAAAACAGCTTCTAGGAAATTGGATTATTTACCCCAGGTTGCACAAATCTGGGACTGGTCCCCAGGGCCTGGCTGGACATGCCTTCTTCCCACCATCTGTGTTGCGCTGCTTAGCAGTATCACTTAAATTTGCATTATTCAAATCAAACCAAATATTCAGGAAATGAATAACCAAAGGACTTGAAATGAGAGCTCGCCTCTCAAGATCTGCAAAGTGTCCCACACAGCATCGATCATATTTGGCATGTGATGGTGTGAGACCTTATGTGTGGTCCCTTCACAGACTTTAGGAGCGAGGCACAACTCACAAATTAAAATTGTACACGCTCTGCCCCGAACGAAATTAACAAATAACTAGTTCTTTATCCCGGTTCAGTGCAGTTAGCAGTTCGAGTCCCTCTCTCTCCTACACTGTGTTTTCTCCTTGTCTTTCGACTTATAGATGGCTCTACTACGGAGCATAACTTAAGGGTTTTTTTAAGACAGCACACTGTGGTCTCTCTCATTTTTTCCCATGAATTGCCTTCCCCAGTTTAGATAGGCGTTATTAATGAGTTGTGAGAAGGCTTAGTAGATGTATTCAGTTTCCCAGAGACTAAGAAGGATTGCGTTCAAACTTTGTATTATGATGGGGCGCCCAGGTGGCTCAGTCGGTTAAGCGTCCGACTCTTGATTTTTGGCTCAGGTCATGATCTCAGGGTCGTGAGATCGAGTCCCACATCAGGTTCTGCACAGGGTATGATTGAGATTTTCTCTCCCTTTCCCTCTGCCCCTCCCCCTGTTCTCTCTCTCTCTAAAACAAATAAAGAAAACCTTAAAAAATAAAATAAAGAACTTTATATTATGAAGTGTTCAAATGTATATAAAATTAGAAAGAAAAATATCTTTTATTTTTTACCTGGGTTCATTATTTATCAACATATTGCCAGTTCCATTTATTAGCCCCCTTGTGATTTACTTCCCTCATCCCATTAGGATTAGTTTAAGACAAACCCAAAACATTGTATCATTTTATCTATAAATATGTTAGTATGTATTTCCCAAGATATAAAGATCCTTTTTTAAAAAAATCTCTCTCCCTCTGTCCCTCCCCCTCTGTGCTCTCTCGTTCTCTCTCTCTTAAATAAATGAAATCTTAGGGGTGCCTGGGTGGCTCAGTGGGTTAAGCCTCTGCCTTCGGCTCGGGTCATGATCTCAGGATCCTGGGATCGAGTCCCGCATCGGGCTCTCTGCTCAGCGGGGAGCCAGCTTCCCCCTCTCTCTCTGCCTGCCTCTCTGCCTACTTGTGATCTCTATCAAATAAATAAATAAAATCTTTCAAATAAATAAATAAATAAAATCTTAAAAAAGAAAAAACATACAAGAAGAGTTAAGATTTTAAATCTGCTGGAAGTGGTCAGGCTTCTAGCCCACCAGATAACTGTTCTGTGCTCCCTCTTTCCCCCCCGGGTGTAGAAGGATCTTCCTTACTCCTCCAGCAACAGCCGTGGTGAGAGTCCCCCATGGATCACCCCACCCGTCCCCATGCGTGGTCTTCTGTCTTGCAGGTAATGGCGCACTTCACCTTACAAGTTAACGCATTTTGCGTTGTCCGCTTGTCTTTAGGACAGGTTCCCAGCAGCAGGATCGCCCATCAGAGGACGAGAGCACGGGTGACTTTGCCGGGTTGTCAGCGATGGGATCTTCCCCAGGACTTAATGACCCACTTTGTCTCACTGAGTAGCAAACACAGTCTGCCTCCTCCAGTTCCAAATGTGAACATCCTGTAAATTTTGAAATGGATAATTAGGGTCTCAAGCTCAGGGTCGTGAGTTCAAGCCCCGCCTTGGGGTCCACACTGGGTGTGGAGCCTGCTTTAAAAAATAAATTAAAAATAAATAAAAATAAATGAAGCCTATAAATAGATTCCTTCCAGTTTGGGGCCCCTGGGTGGCTCAGCCGTTGAAGTATTGAACTCTTGATTTTGGCTCAGGTCATGATCTCAGGTCTGTGAGATCAAGTCCCGTGGTGGGCTCTGTGCTGGGCATGGAGACTACTTGGGATTCTCTCTCTCTAAAAGAGAAAATAGAATAGGGGCACCTGGGTGGCTCAGTCATTAAGTGTCTGCTTTCAGCCTAGGTCATGATCCCGGGATCCTAGGATCAAGCCCCCACATTGGGCTCCCTGCTCAGCGGGAAACCTGCTTCTTCCTCTCCCACTCCCTTTGCTTGTGTTCCCGCTCTCGCTGTCACTCTCTCTGTCAAATAAATAGATAAAAAAAATTTTTTTTAATAAATAAAATAAAATAATGGATAATTAAGAAGTCTAGATTCATAATGGTCAGATATGCTAAAATTAAACTTGGACCAGTTCCGCCTCATGGCTCAGCTCCCTGGTGGGCTGTCGGGTCCAGCTATGAACCGACTCAGAGTGGCGAAGTCATGGAAACTCAGAGCATTCTTCCCACATCATTAGGATCCGATTTCAGGGTGGGAAGAGACATCCTTAGAGCACATCTGAACTAAAAATGGGACCTCAGGTCACACTGCCAGCTGGGGACACACTGGGGCTAGCGCTCTGGCCCTCGCACTCAGACCTGAGGTCCTGCCCCTACCTACACTCCCCTGCCGCCCTCACTTTGCCAGGCATCGTCCCCTGTCCGTGCCTGGGTGTGCTGGGTGTGGCTGAGGGCACTCGTGGGGTCTGATCTGTCGTAGGTCCCTCTGACTGTAACTGACACACGACACTAGTTCTGCTCCCATCATGTTCCGGGGGTTCGATCGCACCCTGATGGCCAAAAGCATTTCATCATCCGGTTGTAGCCATAGGATGAGAGCCCCCACTTCTTATGTGCCTGCAGCAGCCCAGACACGCTGCTCACTGCTCCCACTCTCGTTCCTGATCCTCGCAGTGGCCCTGCAGGCTGGCTGGGGCTGCCCGTCGTTCACAGGGAAGCTGGGGCTCAGAGGTGTCGTGACTTCTCCAAGGCTCCGTAAGTAAGCCAAACTGTGAGGGAGGCCAGCCTGTCCCTTCCCTCCAGTCCTCTGTGCTTCTCAGTCTCCCTCAAGATTTGAGATTCCAGCCGCCCTGATACGGCTCCAACGAATGCATTCTGAATACACACCATTTGTCATTCCTTCCCCTTTTATTTGAGAAATTCTTCTTTCATGCCGTGTGTCTATGTTTTGCCCCTAGGAGCAATTAAGATGTTATTTAAAAGATCCCTTTTATGAACCAGAAGAACGTTCTCATCTCTGAGTGTCACAAGGAGGCAAAGGAGTCGTTTATCTTCACTCCTGATGAGAGGAAATTGTGTCTGAACCTTCCCGGTGCTGTTCCTCTTCCTTGGTCTTGAAGGCCGCTTGTCTGAAAATGGCTCATCGTAGTGGCTCCTGGGTCCTCCCGTCCGGGCCGGTACTCGTTCACACTGGACACCGGGAGGCACTTATTTCTTCCAGAACTTTCCCTTTATGGCGGTCACCTTTCCTCCTTGAGTGGCTGAGCGCATCGAGATGGGGAAACATGGAAGCGACCTGCTGGGGTGTTGTGAGCACAGTGGCCGCTTGGTTAAAGGCATATTGGGGGCAGTTCCAGCACTATTAACGGAGTGAGTGGTGAGGAAAACCGGGGCATAGTACCCAGATAGGCGTGTGGCCCTAACGAGGTCTCCCCACCCCCTCCATCACTCCGAGGACAGTCACCATGCCTCTGCCCCATCCTCGGTTTTTCTTTCATGATTTCTCATCAGAACTTAAAGGATTCTGTTTGCTTCTGATGATGCCCTGTTACAGATCAATGTTTTTTAAAGATTTTATTAATTTGTTTGTCAGAGAGAGCAGAGAGAGCACAAGTAGGGGTTGGGGGGCAACAAACGGAAGGAGAGGGAGAAGCAGGAGCCCCACTCAGCAAGGAGCCCATTGCGGGACTCAGTCTTGGGACCTTAGGTTGATGACCTGAGCTGAAGGCAGACACTTAACCGACCGAGCCCCCCAGGCATCCTCTGTCATAGTTTAATGTACAAGATCTGTTGCCCCAGGCCAGAGAACCTGCCCATGGAGCTGATCTTTCGTGGGCTTCTACAATCACAGTTCCCCTTTTGGGAGAAAGACAGAACTAGGTTATTATGAGACTGAACTTTGAAATTATGACTCAAGAAGAAATGAAATTTTCATAATGACTCAGAAATGGTAACATAATGCCTTCTCTTGGAAGAAAGGCTTTGTTCTTGAAATCCAGCACAGGCCGATCGCCAAATCCCAGCTGAACACCTTCTAGGAAGGCGTGCCACCTTCGCAGAGCCTCCCTCGTCGATGCAGGGGCAGGCGAGTAAACAGACGGTTGCCAAGCAGCGTTCCGGGGCAGCAGCACAGGCCAGGGCTGTGGGAGCAGGGAGGAGGCTCACCTTGAGCGTGAGGGGATGGGTGGGCGGTCTGGGCCGAGAGGAGCCTCGTGCCAGACGTCCTCTGTGAGCCCCTCTGGGTCCTTCCTGTCCCCTCCTCCAACCAGCTCTGCCCTGCAGGCCGACCTGTGGGGACTGCAGCAGCAGGTCCTTGGCCTCCACCTCCCAGTTAGGTTGGGGCATCGGGAGCCCTCGCTGGGGCTTGGAAGGAGGGGAGGGAGGGAAGCCAGAGTATTTACTTCCTTGGCTCCTTCCACACGGTCCCTCAGCGGGCTGTGTCCCTCCCTGAGCATTGCCGCTGCTCCCCAAGCAGGTTTTCTCTCTTTACGTTCAGGCAACTGTTCCCTTCCCTCCGTCCGTGGGGCCTGGGAGGGGTGAGGGCTTCTCTGCTCTCAGCCCAAGGACAGAGCTGTCCCCCTGGGCTGCCTTCCTCCGGAGCGAGGCGTGCAAAGCACATGGACAGGGTGGTGAGATCTAGGCGACACCCCCCCAGCACAGGTGTCCACTGTTACTCTGGAAGTAACCCGCCCCCCCGCAATGTATACGCAAGGGCTAAATTGCCAGGTACAAACTGGCGTGGGGGCGGAGCTCAGAGAGGCCATCCAAGAGGCCAGGGATGACAAGGGGGGCACAATGGCCTAGCCTGTGGGTCTCAAAGTGTGGTCCCCAGAGCAATGACCGCACGACCCATGAACTTGTTAGAAAGGCAGACTCTCAGGCTGCACCCCAGACCCAGCATCGGAAACCCTGGGGCCGGAGCCCCGCGGTCTGTACTGTAACGCGCCCTCCGGGTGAGTCTGGGCACACTCAGGTGCCCGAGCCTGGCAGAGGCAGAGCTAAGGAGGTGGCATCATGGTGCTTGCTGGTTTGTGGGGGGCGCACGGAGGAGTCCGGGCACGCAGTGGGAGAAATAAAGCCACACAGACAGAATGAGAGCAGTGTGCAGAGGTTGTAAGAAGCGCCGGAACCCAGGAGTCGGGACCGTGTCCTCTCCTCTCTGGGCTGGTTGTGAAGTAGGAGCCCCCCACCCGTGCAGGTCCCAGGAGGACAAGACCGCACCCTGCCAGTTGTCCCACTCTGCCCCACAGTGGGCATGTGCAGCTGCACTTCCATTCTGTGTCGGTCCCGACGGCCTGTGACACCGTGGGCCGCTGCTGGGTGCCGTCGGGGATGGTGGCGAGGGACGTCAAGGTGAGGGCCACAGGGAGATGAGCCTGGACAGAGCTGACCGAACACCCAGGACACCCTCCCTCGGGTCTAGGAGTCATCCTTCGGAGCCAGGCTGGACAGGCAGGAGCAGCAGGGATGGAAGGGACAGCCAGGCTGACGTATGCATCCTTCTCACCTCCTAGGGCTGCTGTGACCTGTGACCGCACACTGGGGGCCTGAAACAGCAGACTTACTCTCTCACACTGCTTGAGGCCAGCAGTCCGAGACCAGTATCCCTGGACTGAGGGCAAGGCGTGGGCACGGCCGGTCGGTGCCTGGTAGAGGCTCTACGCGAGACTGTTCCAGGCCTCTCTCCCACATCCGTGGCTGTTGGCCATCCATGGCATTCCCTGGCTTCTAGATGCTTCGCTCCCAGCTCTGCCTCCGCCGTCACCTGGCCTCCTCTCCCGGGGCCTCTGTGTTCCTTCTCTGCTCCTCACAAGGGCACCATCACTGGGTTCAGGGCCCACCCTAATCCCGTATGACCTCATTTTTACTAATTACTTTGACAAAGACCCTATTTCCAAATAAGGTCATATCCAGGGGTCCCAGTGGATAGAACATTGAGGGGACTCTGGTTAACCCAGTCCATATATTAAAACAAAAACCAGAATGGAAACAGAAGCAGTGGACAAAGCAGAGAGAGAAGGTAGAGCAGTTACAATGACAGTGATGACATACGTCCTCCTGCAGGGGAGAAGGGCCCTGTCCAGGGGGCATGGCAGACGGGAGAGAAGATGGGAGGTCCTGGCTCGGGAGCCGCGGTGTCTTGCTAAGGGAGGCTGGCTCCCAGCATGCCGGGCCCCCGGGTGGGCAGGTGCTGAGGAGGCGAGGAAAGAGAGAGCACGGACGGTGGCGGGGCACTGCCTGCGCTTTTTGCTGTTTTCTGTCACTTTTGAAAAAATAAGGAAACCCAACTCCCTGCCTTAGGGACCAAAAGGTGTCGGTGTGTCTAAAACATTCTGTGCAGTTTTGTCGTTGTTTTGAGAAGCTCAGTCAAGGCAGGTTTAATCCTGTGATGCACAAAATAAATTCTGCTAGCATTTCAAATCGATTTTTTGAATTCAGAATAGCGTTAGATTTGCAGAAAAGTTGCAAGGATCATACGGAAAGTTGCCATCAGTTGCACCTGGTTTTGCCTATGAGTAACATTTTATATTAGTATGCCACAATGATACTTGCTTTATTTTTTCATTTACTTTTTTAAAAATTTTATTTATTTATTTAAGAGAGAGACAGTGTGTAGTGGGGAGGGGCAGAGAGAAAAAGAGCAAATCCTCAAGCAGACTCCCCATTGAGTGCAAAGCCTGATGCGGATCTCAATTCCATGACCCTGAGATCATGACCCGAGCCAAAATCAAGAGTCACATGCTTAACTGACTGCGCCACCCAGGCGCCCTAATGACACATTTTTTATTAATTAGAGGCACACTTTATCTGGATTTCCTTAGTTTATCCCTAACATCCTTCCTTTGTTGTTCCAGGATCCCCTCCGGGATTACATTTGGTCATCCTCTCTCCCGAGGCTCCTCTAGACTGACCGTTTCCCAGATTTTTCTTCTTTCTGATGAGTCTGAGAGTTTGGGGGAGCCCCGGCTGGAGAGTTCATTGTCTTTTGACTTGGGTTTGTCTGGTAGGTCCTGGGGTTTAGGGAGGAAGACTATAGAGTATAGAGGGAAAGGGTATTTCTGTCCCATCCTGTCCAGAGTCCGTACTGTCGACGTGACTCATCCCCATGACATTGGCCGGAATACAGTTCACCAGCTTTATCCGCAGTGAAGTGACTCCCCCCGCCGCCACCCTGCGCTGCGTGGAAGACGGTCACCATACCACCCACGCCTAACGGAGCAGAGGACTGTGCGCCCCCTCCTTGGGGATAAACCATCTACGTAAATGATCTGGAATTCTACACGGGAGAAATTACCTTTTCTCACCCATTTAATCATTTATCCAGTCATTCTGTCAGTCTGGACTCCTGGATATTTATTTTATGCTTTGGGCTATAATCCGATGCTACTGTCTGTATTTCGTTGCTGAAGTGGTCCCAGTTCTGGCCACTAGGGGAGCTCTTTCAGTTGACTCCTGGGGACCTTTGACTTGGCCCCATTGGTATCGGGTTTGGGGCTTTACTATTGCTTCCGAGCCCTTCCCGACTCTCTGGCTGTCCAGGTGGCTCCATGCTCATGATGTATGCGCCCTGCCCCAGATCTGGGCATCTCCCCGAGGAGTCCTGGTTCTCAGTTGTTGTGGAATCGTGTTAGTAACCAGGGCTTGGGTGCTGGATGCCCTTGTTTTCAGTATTCTCAGCAGGCAGAGCTGAGGAATATGTTTATCCTAGGGCACCTGGGTGGCTCAGTTAAGCGTCCGACTCACAGTTTCAGCTCAGGTCATGACCTCATGGGTTGTGGGATCGAGCCCCCATGTTCCACGCTCAGTGGAGAATCTGCTTGAAGATTCTGTCCCTCCCATCACTTGCATGTTCTCTCTCTCTCTCAAATAAATAAATCTTAAAAAAAAAAAAAAAAGAAGTGTGTTTCTACTGACCCATGTTTACATACATAGGTATAATTTGTACCTGTCGCTGCATCAGGCTAAACATAGCTTAATGAGTTCTCCTACTCTCAGCTCATTCAGCACCATCCCCCTTGCTTGTCTGTACCCTCCCTCTGCAACAGTGAGAAGCTGGGTTCCCACCATCTTCCTTGCCATTCCTTAATTGTTCACTGCTGGGACGCATGACAGTGGCTTCAGGGGTGTTGACTAACCATGCCCAGTGGGAAACAATGTTACTGATCCAAGTATAGTGCGCAGATGGGCTCCTTGGTCGCCTTACACTCTCTCCCTGTTTCCACAGCACCTTCCTGGCCACCCCCTTCCAGGAGGTTAGAGCACATCCTTGTGGCATAGTTCCATTCTTTTCTCCATCATGGGTCCCCGCAGCCCCTAACAGATTTTCATCTGCATACATTAAAGTTCATTCTTTGTGCTATAAGACTCTGGGGGTTTCGACAGATGCTTGGTGTCACTTAGCCACCATACAGCCTCATGTAGAATCATTTTACCACCTTCAAATGCTCTTGCATCTTACCTAATTCAGCCCCCCACCTTGGCTTGGCCAACCTCTGGCAACCACTGGTCTGGTCTTTGTCTCTGTAGTTTTGCCTTCGGTGAAATCATGCAGATGGAGCCAATCAGCCTGGCTGCTTTCACTGAGCAGTATGGACTTAAGACTCGTCCCTGTCCTTGTGCATTGCTTCCTTCCTTCCTTTCTTTCCTTTTTTTTTTTTTTTTTTGCTGAATCATATCCCATTGTCTGGATGGACCACGGTTTGTTTATCCACTCACCAACTGAAGGACATCTCGGTTGCTTCCAGTTTTTGACAATCATGAATACGACCGCTATAAATATTAAATATAGGTTTTATAGAGACATAAGTTTTCAGATCAGTTGAGTACCTCATGCCACGCCTTGATGGGCTCGTACCGTAAGACTGTATTTAGCAACCGCCAAACTGTCTTCCAGCATGCCTTCCGTTCTGCATCCTCACCAACAATGAATGAGAGTCCCTGGTGCTCTGGTCCGGGCCAGCAATCGCTATTTTGTTTGTTTTTTGGGTTTTAGCCACCCTAATAGGTGTATAGAGATATCTCATTATTGTTTTAATCTGCATTTCCCTAATGACAAAAGATCTTTTCATATGCTTATTTGCCATCTGTAGATCTTCTTTGGTGAAGTGTCTGTTCAGATCTTTTGCCCATTTTTTTAATTGGGCGGCTTGTGTTCTGCCTGCAGAATTTTCAGCATTCTTTTTTATATTCTGTATACAAGTCCTCTGTCAGATACGTGATTTGCAAGTATCTTCTCCCAGTTCGTGGCTCCGTCTTTTCATCCTTATAACAATGTCTTTCACGGTGCAAACATTTTTATAATTTTAATGAAGTCCAAGCCATCATTTTTTTTTTTCCTTTCAGGGACTGTGCTTTTGGTGTTGTATCTAAAAAGTCACCAAACCCAAGGACACAGAGTTTTCTCCTGTGTTTTCATCTAGAAGTTTTACAGTTTTGCATTTTACACCCAGGTCTCCGGTCCATTTCGAGTGCGTTTCTGTGGTAAGAGGGGAGATTTTGTCCAGGCTCATTGTTCAGCACCCTTTGTTGGCAGTCTCCTCTGAGTTCTCTTTGCACCTTTGTCAGTTCTACCAGCATTTTAAAATCGATGTCCCTTGCCATCCCATCTACCTTGAGTTCTGTAAAAAGTTACTTTGACGAAGGAGGAAAGCTCTGATTGCGTTTTCTGCTTGTCTCACAGCAAGACCACTGGTGCAGACCTTGCCTTTAAGGACCGCTGTCAACAACGGCACTGTGTTACCAAAGAAACCTAGTGGCTCTCTGCCGTCCCCCTCCGGGACCAGGAAAGAAACTGCTGTGCCGGCCGCAACCAAAAGGTAGGTACCGAGTGCCTTAACCCAACTTGAAAAGGTGTTCCAGCTCAGGTTTGAAATAAATATTGCCTTTTTATGCAACACCTCTTAATTTCTTGTCTGCATTAAAACTCATAAAAGTACAATATTTGGTGTGTTGCCGTATCAGGAACTCTGTAAATGTATTTTTCTGCTTCTTTTAGACTTAATCTTACTGTCTTTGAAGTCTCATTGGCTAACACCACAGTGTGCCATTTTGTATTTTTGCTTGAGGGTCTCTTGAAAACACAAATGGGAGTGTAACCTGTGCTAAAATGAATATGCGCTTTAAAAAAACTAATAAAATAATGCAGGTGCGCCTGCATGGCTCTCAGTACCTGCCTTTGGCTCAGGTCATGATCCCAGGTTTCCCAGATCGAGCCCCGCATCAGGCTCCCTCCTCAGCTGGGGGTCTCCTGCCTGGGGCTCCTCCTGCTCACACAATCTCTCTCTCGCCAATAAATAAATAAAATCTTAAAAAAAAAAAAAAAAGAACATGCTCTTAAAAAAAAGAAAGGATATGCTCTTCCCAGCTTTATACTTGGCATAGAGCAAAATTCAGATTGCTGTACCAACTTTTTGTCTATAAAATCTGGATAAGTTCATACTTTTAAATTGTGTTTAATGGTGAAGTTGTACATATGGATGTTGTCTGTCAGATAGAGCATAGTTTGCTTGTAACGTTTCTATAATGTCATGATTGTCATATTAGAATTTCCTATCTTATGGGATTGGGAGGGAGACAAACCATAAGTGACTCTTAATCTCACAAAACAAACTGAGGGTTGCTGGGGGGAGGGGGGAGGGAAAGGGGGGTGGGGTAATGGACATTGGGGAGGGTATGTGCTATGGTTAGTGCTGTGAAGTGTGTACCTGGCGATTCACAGACATGTACCCCGGGGATAAAAATATGTGTATAAAAAAAAAAAGAAAAAAAAAAAAGAATTTCCTATCTTATATGCCAGGCCACTTGTCTAAGCTGTTAGGTTCTAGAAAATTAAATACCTGATGGTAATATAGTCTAGAAAACTTTAAAGAAATTCTTGAGCCGTGCTGCCTGCTGGGCTTGTAATGAGAAGCTCTTAGGGCTCGTTACCATACCAACTGCCTAGCAAGGGCCGGGTCAGGGAGCATGAGCAGGCTCTGGACCACACAGAGACCACCAGCGGGCTTGCAGGCTTTGGATCAGATGCTGGGCTGTGACTTGGAGGAAAAGGTAGCCATCCCATTCTCTCTTTCAAATATATAGTGTTCGTCCTCTCACTCAACAAGCGAACTTTCCTTGTGTGTTTATCAGATAGAGTTTCATGTACTTGGTGTTTGGGAATTTTAAGAAAATTGATTTGGGGGTGCCTGGGTGGCTCAGTTGGTTGAACGGCTGCCTTCAGCTTAGGTCACAATCCCAGAGTCCTGGGATTGAGTCCCGCATCGGGCTCCTGGCTCTACGGGGAGTCTGCTTCTTCCTCTGACCTTCTCCCCTCTCATGCTCTCTCTCACTGTCTCTCTCTCTCAAATAAATAATCTTAAAAAAAAAAGAAAATTGATTTTGCAGGGCTTTTTGAAACTTAAAAATGACATTCTTAGCCTCATGTTGTATCAGTGTAATACTTGTTTGAATCATTTTTCTTTTTGTTTTTAAAGATTTTATTTATTTATTTGACAGAGACCACAAGTAGGCAGAGAGGCAGGCAGAGAGAGGAGGAAGCAGGCTCCCTGCTGGGCTCGATCCCAGGACCCTGAGATCATGACCTGAGCCGAAGGCAGAGGCTTTAACCCACTGAGCCACCCAGGCGCCCCTTGAATCATTTTTCTAATCAGCGTGAAGTGACCTCTTCTGCATTCTAACGGGCGGCAGGAGATATGGGCTACCTTTTTTTTTTTTGGTCTAGATTTCAAAGACGGCAAGGCTGACTCTATTTTAGGATTCCGATCGCCATCTGTTATAAAACACATAACATTAAATGTACCATCTCGGCCGTTTGTAAGCGCACAGTTCAGTAGTGTTGAGGACTGTCGCACTATGTCATGCCGCAGATCTCAGGAACTCTTTCATCTTTTCTTTCTGTTTCTTTTTAAAATTATGTATTTATTTATTTAAATTTTAATTCCAACCCAGAGAACCTACAGGCTTGTATTAGTTTCGATGAGAATCCGTTGTAGAGCGATTCAGCGCTTCCGCACAAAGCCCGGCGCTCATCAGGATAAGTGCCCTCCCAGCCCCCGCTCCCCCGTCCCCACCCCCCTCCCCTCTTCGGACCTTCAGTTTGAAGAGCTTTTTCACCTCGGTGGCAACACCGAATCTCTACACCCGTTAAACAGTAATTCCTATCCCCAGCCCTTGGCGATCACCTTTCTGCATTCTGTTTCTATGACTGACTGCTTTCCATTCTTCCTAGGAGTGGAATTGTATTTATTTGTCCCTTTGTGATGGAGTCCTTTCATGTAGCATCCTATTGTCCAGCTTCATCCATATTGTGGCATTTCACAGGATTTCCTGCTTTCTTTCTTTTTTTTTTTTAAGATTTTATTCATTTATTTGACAGAGATCCCAAGCAGGCAGAGAGGCAGGCAGAGAGAGGAGGGGAAGCAGGCTCCCTGCCGAGCAGCAGAGCCCAATGTGGGGCTCGATCCCAGGACCCTGAGATCATGACCTAGCGGAAGGCAGAGGCTTAACCCACTGAGCCACCCAGGTGCCCCAGGATTTCCTGCTTTCTTAAGACTTTGTCACACACCCCCCATACCCCACATTCTCTTTATCCATTCAACTGTTGATAGCCATTTGGCTTGTTTCTCCCTCTTGACTATTATAAATGTCGCTACAATGACTGTGGCTGTACAAATAGCTCTTCAGAATCCTGCTTTTAATTCTTTTGGGTATATACCCAGAAGCGGGATTGCTGAGTATAAGGTCATTCTATTTTTAATGTTTTGAGGAACCACCATACTGTTTTCCATAATGGCGACACCATTTTACGTACCCACCAACAATGTACAAGGCTTCTAATTTCTTCTCATCCCTGCCAAAAACTTGACATTTTCTCTAATTTTGCAAGTGGCCATCCTAATGGATATGAGGTGATACCCCATCGTGGTTTTGATTGGCATTTCTCATACGATAAGTGACATTGAGCATCTTTTTTTTTAAGTAATCTCTATGTCCAATATAGGGCTCGAACTCAGGACCTGAGATCAAGAGTCACATACTTTACTGACTGAGCCAGCCAGCTACCTGGATATTGAGCATTTTGTTATATGCTTGTTGGCCGTTTGTATATCTTCTTTGGAGAAATGTCTGTTCTAGCCCTTTGCCAACGTTAATTGTTTGAATTATTTATTTAAATTTAAATTATTATTTAAATGATCATTTAAATTATTCCTTTTCCTGTCATTGTTCCAGAACTGTAGGATTTCCTTATGTATTCTGGATATAGACTCCTTATTAGATACACCATTTCCAAACATGTCCTCCCACCAAATAGATTGCCTTTTCACTCTATTGTTTCCTTGGTGCACAAAGGTTTTTAATTGTGAGGTAGTCCCTTTAATTGTGAGGTGTCTGTTTTTGCTTCTCATGTCACATCCAAGAAATTGTTAACAAATACAATATACCAAAGATTTCCCTTGGTGATTTCTTCTTGGGCTTTTATGGTTTTAGGTCATGCATTTAGGTCTTTAACCCCTTTCGAGTTAATTTTTGTGTATCGTCTAAGGTCAGGGTCCAACTTCATTCTCCTGTGTGTGGATATTCAGTTCTCCCTTTGCCATTTGTTGAGAAGGACTGGCCTTTTCATGTCATGTGCTCTTGGCTCCCTTGTTGAAGATCATTTGGCCACATACTCAAGGGTTTATTTCTGGGCTCTCTATTCTGTTCCATGGACCTATTTTTCTCTCTTTGTGCTAATAAAGATACCCCACCAAGTTGATTAGTGTTTGTTACTTTGTATCATATTTTGAAATTGGATACTTTGAAGCCTCCAACTTTGTTCTTCTTTTTCAAGGTTGTTTTGGCTATTTGGGATTCCTTGAGATTCCTTTTAAATTTTAGGATTTTTTTTTCTATTTCTGCAAAAAAATACCACATGAATGCATTGAATCTATAAATCATTTGGGGTAGGATAGACATTTTAACAATATCAGGTCTTCCAATTCATGAAAATGGTGTGGATTTCCACTTATGTCTTCTTTGATTTCTTTTAGCAGCATTTTGAAGTTTTTCATATACAGGTCTTTCACTTCTTCAGTTAAATTTATTCCTGAGTATGTTATCCTTTTTGATCCTGCAGCAAGTGGGATTTTTTCCTTTATTGTGTTAGTCTTTTTTTTTTTTTTAAGATTTTTGTTTATTTATTTGACAGAGATCGCAAGTAGGCAGAGAGGGAGGCAGGGAGAGAGGGGGAAGCAGGCTCCCTGCTGAGCAGAGAGCCCGATTCAGGGCTCAATCCCAGGACCCTGGGATCATGACCTGAGCTGAAGGCAGAGGCTTTAACCCACTGAGCCACCCAGGCGCCCCATGTGTTAGTTGTTTTTAGTGTATAGGAATGCAACAAAGCTTTGCTGATTTTTGTATCCCACAACTTTGCATAAATTATTTATTAGTTTTAAAATGTTTATGTGTGTGGAATCGTTAGGGCTTTCTACATGTAAGGTCACGCCATCTGCAAACAGAGATAACTTTACTTCTCTTTTCTAATGTCAATAGCTTTCATTTCTTTTTCTTATCTAATTGTGCTGGCTAGGATTTTTAGTACTGTGTTGAACAGGAGTGGCACAAATGGATCTCCCTGCCTTGTTCCTGATCTTAGAGGAAAAGCTTTAATTTTTCAGTGTTGCATACAATGGTAGCTGTGAGCTTTTCAGCTGTGAGCTTTTAATTTAAAAGCTGTGAACTTTTATTATGTTAAGGCAGTTCCCTTCTATTTCTAATTTGTTGAGAGTTTTTAACATGAAAGAATGTTGAGTTTTGTCAAGTGCTTTTTCTGCATGCATTAAGATAGGGATGTGGTATTTCTCCTTCCTTATGTTCATGTGGTGTATTACATTGGTTTTCATATTTTGAACCATCCTTGCATTTCAGGTCTAGATCCCACTGGGCTATGGTCTAATGGTCCCCTCTTACCTGTGGTCTCACTTTCTGCAATTTCAGTTGCCCATAGTCAGCCTCAGTCCAGAAGCACATGACCCTCCTTCTGACATACCACCAGAAGGTCAGTAGTAGCCTGACACTATGTCACAGAGCCTACCTCATTCATCTTGCATCAGCCCATCACATAGGCATTGTATCGTGTCACATCACTACAAAAAGAAGGGTGAGTAGAGTATAATGAGAGATATTTTGAGAGACAGAGATCACAGTCACATAACTTTTATTATAGTATATTGTTATAATTGTTCCATTTTATTATTAATTATTGTTATTAATCTCTTACTATGCCCAATTTATAAATTAAACTTGATCATAGGTATGTACTTATAGGAAAAGCTATAAAAAAGTACTACCCACTATTTCAGGCATCCACTGAGGGTCTTAGTACATGTCCTTCCGTGGATAAGGGTGAGGGACTCCGGTAATCCTTTTAATGTGCTATTGAATTCAGTTTGATAGTATTTTGTTGAGGATTTTTGCTTCAAGCTTCATCGGGGATATTGGTCAATAGTTTTTCTTCCTGTGCTTTGTCTGGTTTTGATGTCATAAAATGAGATTGGAAGAATCCCCACCCCACCCCGCACCCTTCAGTTCTTTGAACGAGTTTGAGGAGAATTGGTGTTAATTCATCTTTAAATGTTTGGTAGGACTCTCTGGTGATGCTCTCTGGCCCTGGCCTCCTCTTTGTTGAAAGATTTTTTTTTTATTACTTTTTCAATTTCCTTCTAGTTATTGGTCTGTTGGGGTTTTTATTTCATCATGGTTTGGTCTTAGAAGGTTGTATGATTCTGGGAACTGATCCATTTCCTCTAGGTTATCCACTTTGTTAGCATATAATTGCTCATAGTAGTCTCACAGAATTCTTATCACTTCTGTGGCATCCACTATAAAATCCCCTCTTTCATTTCTAATTTTAGTTACTTGGGTCTCTTTTCTTTTTTCCTAGTCTAGCTGAGGATTTGTCAATCTTGTTGATCTTTTAAAAAAATTTATAGTTTCATTGATTTTTTTTCTTTTTTTCTATTCTCTGTTTTATTTATCTTTGCTCTAATCTTTATTAGGTCCTTTACTTCTATTAACTTTTGTTTCAGTTCTCCTTTTCCTTGTCCCTTGAGGTAGAAAGTTAGGTGGTTGTTTGAAATCCTTCTTCTCAATGCACATCTTTACTGCTATAAACTTCCCTCCATATTGTGTTCTCTGCATCCCACAGTTTTAGGGTGTTTTGTTTATATTTTCATTTGTTTATCGATATTTTCTAAATTCCATTGTGATTTCCTCTTTGACACATTGGTTATTCAAGAGCAAGACATTGTATTTCAAGAGTGACTTTTTTTCTTTTTTTTGAGAGAGAGCACACAAGTGCACATGGAGGGGGAGGGAGAGAACCTTAAGCAGGCTCCACGCCTAGTGCAGAACCCAACATGGGGCTCGATCTCACAACACTGAGGTGCTGACCTGAGCCGAAATCAAGAGTTGGATGCTTAGCCAGTCAACTGAGCCACCAGGGCGCCCCCTCAAGAGTGACTTTTTAAAGTAGCAAATTATTGTGGTGCCCAGCTGGCTCAGTCGGTATTGCCTGCGACTCTTGATCTGGAAGTCGTAAGTTTGAGCCCCACATTGGCTGTGGAGACTACTCAAAAAAATTTTTTCTTTTTTAAAAAATAAATAAAGTAGCAAATTACTAATGGAAAATGAGATTCTTTCCCTTTATTCTTGGATAAAATAGAATTTTATCATTTATACCTCTTATATATTTGGAATTTAAATAAAAACTTTTTTCAGGGCAGAAAAAAAAAGGAAAAATTGAAATACAAACACTATTTCTAGCTTTCAGTTCATTTCATGAGAGCTTATGTCCAGCATTCTTGCTCCTTGATTTTGTAGAATTCTCTCTGTTTGGTCCATAGTAACTTTGATGTAGTGTGATAATGCCCTTCATTTTATAGATTGTGGATGGCTTTCTTAGACCTCGTAGGATTAATGCTAGATTAAAGCGGCATAAATGCTAGAATTCCTGGCAAATCGTACTTTCAGTTCTAGTGTTTGAAACATGTATTCAGAGTAGGGTAAGGCTGGGGAGTAGGTTTCTGAAACTGACCAGAGAAGTGAGGCGGGGCTACGGAATCAGACGGATGCTTTCCCTGGGGTGTGAAAAAGCGGAGGCATCCGTGGGTGCTTTGGGCCCCCCTAAGTCAGTGAAGCTGGCAGAAATCATTCTTCGATAATAACAGAAGCCTATAAAGTACCACGTTTTTAATATTGGTATCACTAGTCCTCAAAATGACTTGCGAGGTAGATATTAGTATTTCTATTTTACAAGAAGACTGAAGCTCAGAGAACCAAGGAAACATCCCCAGGTCTCACGGGCATAGAGCTGGGAAGGGGCTCAGACCCAGGTTCACGTGCATCCAGAGCCCATGCTCCTCCCGCGACGCTAGGCTGCTTCCCCCAGATGTCCAGGTCAGCACTTACATCGGCTCATAAAAAGCACTTGATATAATTACTGTTTGGAAATTATTCCTCTTGCATGCCCCATGCTGTCTGCGTGTTGCTGTCAGGACAGCGATGTTCTGAGATGCCCCCGTGGGTGCCGATGGGAGCAGCCGATGGGATATTTCGGCAGCAGGTCTGAGAGATAGGACTGCTGGGTACTTAGGGGCTCAGGGGCTGGACTCCCAGGACAGAACTGGCCATCTGCTGTGAGCAGAGGCCTGGGTCCTCTGCCCCCTGTGTCAGCTTTATTCGCGAGAGCCCATGGTTAGTGACTGCTCTCAGCAAGATTAGCTTAGGAGGAGAGGAAGGAGAGAAGGGAGGGAGGAGGAAGCCTGGTTATTTGTACCCATCATATTGTGTGCCTATATACGTGTTAACACTTAAACAATAACCTTCCTTCCAGAAATATCCTAAGGCCTCTGCAGATGCTTCTTGACTTTACAGAATAATCAGTCTGGTTCATCTGACCAGCCAACCAGAAATCCGAAGTTTTCTCTACCGAGTGTTCAAGACTCTTGGTTTTCAGGGTAGGACATGGTGATCCACTCATTTTGTTTCTCTGGCTTTTATGGGCGTCCGTGGGTGTGTGTTCCCATCCACTTGGACGTTGGAAACCCAAACTGTAGCCTCTAATTATTCCTCTTTGGTCAAGTCCTATAGATCTCTCATTAGGAGAGAATTCTGAAAAGAGCAAGAAGCACGCTGGGCATCCTGAATATCAAGAATAAAATAGCTTTCAGGACGTTTCAAATATGTTTACAATCATGCGGGAATTTTTCTATAATCTGAGTTCCAAATTAACCAAGTCAGGGCATCTGCACTGTGTGGATGGGTATATGTTTGTTTTCTGTCCTCTGGGTTTTTTTCTGCCTGGTGCTTAAGAACAAAATCTCCTTTGGAAATTGTCCAGCACCCAGCGGTTGTGCTTTGTGTCGCCAATTAAGACTTCGATTGGGGGCTTGATTTGGAATCCTTGGGAAAAGCTTTGTTTCCACTAGTCAAAGGAAAAAAGGCAGAAAATCCGGGGAAGACATTCTAGGTCATACCTAGCCAGCAGGGGTGCTAATCCTGACAATAGAGTAACATTTCCACTGGCTCAGAACAGAGACAGTCACTCATTCTTTCTGCTCCTAAGTAAAGTTTTACAATAGCAGAGCTGTGAGAAGAGAGATCAAAAGAACAAAACTGGTACAAAACAGAGCATTATTTTAAAAACACGCTGTTCCAAGTGTAAAGTAGGGGGATAAGCATCTGTTGCTTCCAAATAAACAGCTGACAGTGCTTTGGAAAAATGGTTACACCTGTTAGAAAGACCCATTTGTAAATGCACCAGTCGGTGCTGGACACGCATGCAATCTCAAAAAGTAGAAAAGTAAAATCCGATTTTCCGGGGGGGGGGTTAATTATTATTATTACTTCTGATATATTTCCTTATCAGTCAGCTCCATTGAAACATAGATGTTAAACTCACATTTTGAGTCTGTTTCTGTAGCAAAATAGAGAGTCATTCTGCCATTGAACAGAGGAAGGTGACGGCTCCTGTCCCTCGATCAGAAGTGACACAGTCACCCCCTGGGCTTAGGGATCTGGGTTCACATGGTAGAACAGAAATTTCTGAAGATCCGTCAGATTCTCCGAGACCACTAGCCTTCCTAGGACATGACGAAGAGAGGGAGATAAGAGCATTTTGTAATTACTGAAATGATTGGTCTCCTGCAAGAATTGGATCTTGCTGGGGCGCCTGGGTGGCTCAGTCGATTAAGTGTCTTCCTTCAGCTCAAGTCACGATCTCAGGGTCCTGGGATCGAGCCCCGCATCGGGCTCTCTGCTCAGCAGGGAGCTTGCTTCCCTTACTCTCTCTCTGCCTGCCTCTCTGCCTACTTGTGATCTCTGTCAAATAAATAAATAAAATCTTTTAAAAAAAAAGAAAGAAATATCTGTTGAGTGGATAACTGTCCTAATCAAGGATCATCACCCCAGTGGTTATGACAGAGGACATCATCAGAAGACCTCTGGTGGTATGCAAGCGCTACCTGTCTGTTTTCTGTTTTTTCAATTGTAAACGTTTGGGATCTTCTCACACAATTCTGGAAAGCCAATCCTTGAGTCCAGATCACATAATTGTAGCTTGTTGCTCAGAGTTACTGTCTAACCGTAGGAAGAAAGCTTGCCACCAGTCACCCTTGCAGAAACTTTTATTAAGTCTACAGTTCAGTTTAAATTGGCAAAAACCTTCGAATGGGTATGGAATGAAATATAAAGAACCATTTTATTCTCAGAACTTAGAAGAGTTTTGGTTTGGCAGTGGGGGTAGAGACCAGGAGGGAAAGGCAGAAAGGATGGGATCCATGCATTTTTATACCAAAAATATTGTACTTGCTTTAAGCGCTAAAAAATATATTCCATTACAGTACAGTCTCTCACAAGCCAGACCTCCTACCACTTTGACAATGAAGAAAAATATTTTCCCTTGCTGTTCAGAGGGAACGTAACTTCTTTGATTTTTCGCTGCTGGTTATCGAAGGAGGCTTCTCGCAGCGAGTGTGCGGTGTTACACCTTCTGGCTGCCCTCGATCCTGTGAATGTCTCATCTCCCGGCTTTATTTTCTGTCCTTTGATTAGAGTCCTGGTAAATCCTCTTTAATTCAGAAGAGCTCTTGGCTCTCAAAAGGAAATATCTTGTTTTTTCTCTGTATCCAACAATAGTATATATTTTTTAAAGTTTTACATTTTAATGCAAATATGCAGATGACTAATATCTGGGAAGAGCCGTGATGAATTACATCCCAGTCTGTACAGGCAGATGGAAATGTTCTCGTTTCGGTGTGTGCTGTGTGTTCTGTTATTTATTGAAGCTTCGCAAAATACTTTCCCACACTTTCGTCATCGCTCTCACTGTCTTCCACTTTGTCCCCGTGGCTCTCGCGCGTAGATCGAACAGGTCTGTGGGTCTCCTGAACGCGTGCAGACCGAGTAGAAGGACTCGAAGGCTAGGGGCCCCTCGACTGATTGCACGGCGCGGGCGCGGGAGCTCCGGTTACCCCCGCAGCACAGCGGTCTTCAGGGTCTCCTGTTGGTCTAGCCTCAGATCCTGTGACCATGTCAATGATTGACGTTCGTCGGATTTTCAGATGTTCGGCAGGTCCTCAACCCCGTGTGCATGTGTCTCCTGAACCATATGCAGTCCTGAGTAGGAAGCCCAGCAGAGAGAACGAGGAGTGAAGCAAACCCACTTGAGCTCCTGGGTCCCTCTGTGTCCTCATCTGTAGAAGAGGATCACACGACCTTTGCGGGGGACTCGATTAAGTCACATATGCCAGCCGTGAAGTTCTTAGTTTACATGGCCCTTCCCTGCCACCTGCTAGTTCCTCGTTCCCATCCCTGGTGTCCCCTGGTAGATCTGGCCGCTAAGCTCAGCATTGTTAGAAAATCAGTTAATGTTTGCTGTAACTAACGAACATTCATGGTTCTACCAGCTCTGGACACGTGTTCTATACTAGTCTTTCAGTTGCCATGAACTTGCCGTGAACTCCCCCAAGGACATCACGCGGGTGACACTCGGGCTGCTGCTGCTGCTCTCCCGGGCCCGTCGGGGACCGGGCAGCATGCCTCCAAGCCCCATGCTAGACGCTTGGCAGAGAAAGATCCCGCAAAGTTAAATCAGCTCGCTGTGTCTTGTCTCTGGAAGAAATTAAACTTTAAGCACAAAGGTTTCTAGAATTTTTAGACCTCAGTCCCAAATTTCAGAAATGCAGTGCTCTCCCGAGATCTGTAATTTCCTTGTCCCCAAATTGAGCGTTCTAAAAATGCACAGTTTTGACCTGAAGGCATCCCCGTTCAGATCACAGTTGTAAGATTCTGGTGCTGCAGATCCGAAGCTTCCTTAGTTCCCAGAAAGTCTGTGGGGAAAGCGCACTGATGTCATCAGGATGACGGTCACGTGGTTTGGTTTTGCTCACCCAGAGGGCGCGATGGTTTTTCAAAAGCTGATACGCCACACGGTTTTCAAAAACATGCAAAGAGGGCGCCTGGGTGGCTCAGTGGGTTGGGGCCTCTGCCTTCGGCTCAGGTCATGGTCTCGGGGGCCTGGGATCGAGCCCCGCGTCTGGCTCTCTGCTCAGCAGGGAGCCTGCTTCCCTTCCTCTCTCTCTGCCTGCCTCTCTGCCTACCTGTGATCTCTGTCTGTCAAATAAATAAATAAAATCTTTAAAATAAAATTTTAAAAAAAAAACCATGCAAAGAGATCCTTCTCTGAGTGCTGGGCATTTCCAAAGGGAAAGGGACTGAAGCTGGCCTGAAGGAAGGGGGTGAGGACAGGCGAGTTAGAGTGGAGGGGGGGTGGCTACTGAGAAGCCCCAGTACGAAGCTCTTCTGTGTCATTAGGAGAAAGGGGGGCTTGGACCCTCCCCCCAGGAGTGTAGCCTTGGTCTTAAGTCCCTTGATTCCCGTCTCCCCTGGTTGAAATGTGGTCTGATCTGCCACCCTCCCTGGGCCTGTGCTCTCAGCAGCCACCTGGCACTAACGTCTCGTCCCATCTCCACCGGCAGCCCCAGCTCTGTCTGCATCCTGCTTTCACCTGCCTTCGAGCCCTCTCTCCTGACTTCCTCCTCACACGCCCGCCTGGGACAAGCCCTCCGCCCACAGCCCCAGCCCCAGACGGCCCACTGGCCAGCCCTCTCCTCTCTTACCGAGAGCAGGCATTAGAGCAACTCGTGACGGGCTCTCTGTGTGATATGCCCATTTACCGATTCACTTATTTCAGTCTTTTTCACTGAATGAAGATCAAACTTCTGTACCAGGCATATAAGTATATAAGAAGGACCCATGACCTACGGTCCCAGGGAACGCCTGGCCTGGTGATCAGGGTCCAGACTCTGTGCTCCAAGCGCTGCCCGTCCCACCTGCAGCCCAGGTCCTGGCTGATGTACCTTCGTGCCACATGGGTCTTCCATTCTCCTGGCACATCTCTCCCCGACTATGTGATGACGACACGTTCACGCCATTCATTTCATCTCTCCCAGAAATTCACCGTCTCCAGGAAGTCTTCCCAGACATCGCCCCCAGACCCCCACCCGTCCGGCTCCCCCTGGCTACACTGCAGGGGCGCTACCCCCAAACTGGGGCATCACACATGGGGCGGACCGTGTTTGTCATTACCGGAGCTGTCCTATTTCCATTTGCCCCACGTGTGCCCTTAGACCAGAGCTCCTCCGTACCGGCGCTATGGACTTGAGGGCTGGGTGGTTCTTGTCACCAGGTTGTCCTGGGAGTTGTGCGGCTTTTGGCAGCATCCCTGGCCTGTCCACCTACTGGATGCCGGCAGCAGCCCTCCCCCCAGCTGGGACCACTAAAGATGTCTCCAGACATCGCCAAATACCCTCTGGGGGTGTCACCCCTGCCTTAGACTGAACCCCGCTCCGGGGCAGGCTCCTTCTTGCAAAGCCGCTGGAGTGCTCTCACACGGGGCTGTGGGGGATTTCCCTCGCGGTTTCTGCTGTGACATTGAACTGGGTACCAGTTGCCACTGTTCCAAGGGCAGTGAACAGAGGCATTGATTCCAAGTGACATTCTGTGGTTAGGAATACGGACAGACAGACACACACCTAGAGACAGACATTCTATAGTTAGGATCAGAGCCAAGCTCTTAAATAGCCACGTGAAAGTACAATGTTCTGTGTAATATATTTTTATGCTCGGCAATAAAATAAAAGCACCCTGTTAAGAATCTCATTGTCCTTTACCTCGCACTGTAGCACTATCAAGAGGACCAGCTCCTCTGAGAGAGTATCTCCTGGCGGCCGGAAGGAAAGCCATGGGGATTCCAAAGGAAACCGAAACCGCACAGGATCCACAAGCAGCTCTTCCAGCGGCAAGAAGAACAGTGAGAGGTAAGGGGCTTCCTCTCTGGGCTCCTGCTGTCGGGATGTTCTGTGACTTCTTTTCCCCAGAGATGAATCAGAAGATCCCCTAATACACATGCGAGCTTCGAGCCCTCCGAGGGGGGCAGGCCTTCCCCTGAGAGCGCTGCGGGCTCTCAGCCACTGGCCTGTGGAGGCAGACCCTCATCCTAGCTCCCCCCGTCACTGTCCAGGTAGAGGGCAAGAGATTGAAATCCCAGCACCCTGATGCCGACAGAAAGAATTCCCAAGAATTTGCTCAGCACCAAATCCGCGGACTGGGGGAAGCCGTTCTAAATTTCCTTATGGAGCACCCTATACTTCTAGTACATTCTGCTGCCATTTTGAAATTCGTTTCACGGGGTTGTTTAACTTTGCCAACCGTATTTCCCGAGGCAGACTGGGTGAAAAGTTGAAGTTTTATCATTTGTCAGAAACCATTTTTAATACGGAGCCGACACCAGGTGTAGGACCGTTTCTTTCTGGTCTCACGGAACACACTTGCTTCTAATTTTGAATTTTCTCTTTGAGGTTAATTTATCATGGAGTGTGATAAACGCCTACACAACTACTAGTAGCCTTTTATTAGTGAAAGCAAATTGTTGCCATTTTAATGGCCCGTGTCAGGTGTACAAACACGTGGGGCACAGGAGACCGGTGTCTCTGGGCGCATACCTGACGCTGTACTTTATTCTCTTTTTAAACATTGTGCTGTAGTTCTATTCTCTCTCTGTTGAGCAAGGCTGAGGAAGGAATTTCAGCTTCACAAGCTAACCATGGTTTTTCTTCCCCCCAAATGTTTATGTAAGAAGAAGGCTTAGTCATAAAGCGATCGACTCCAGCCCACAGGCTGTAAAAATTCCAAGTTTGTAAATCTACTCTGATTCAGTCCTGCAAGGAACCTTAAATTCTTTTTGAGTTTTATCCCTAAAAGGTACCTTTTGTAGAAAAGATGCAGGCACTTCCCCCAACTGCAGCAGGTTAGGGCCCCCCACCGTCGAATAACAGCCTCAGAGACTGACATGGGCTTCTGTCTTCTAATTTAGACTGTTAGTACTTCTTATCAGAAGATTATGTTAATTGGACCATAATATCTTAGAAATAAGGCCACGTGGCTACATTGGCAATAGAGCATAAATGGGCCTTGCCGCAGGCTTCTCTGAGTTTAGGGTAAGCTTGGAAGTTGGCCTGAAATGTCTAGATATTGGCAGTTCTTAAAAACTTGGCTCCTTCTGTGCACATCTGATTTTTATTAAGAATTTCCAAAGAGAATCTGCCTTGTGCAAACTCCAGATCTGTTTTATCTTTCAAATCCTATGGCATTGATAAATGCACTGGGTAAATATTTCCATAAAAGATATTTGCAAAAGGTTTTGTTTAGTTTTGTTTTGTTTTTACTGCCACGGTAGGAAATTTTGATTTGGAAATGAGGGATGGGGAAAATCTCCTCATTTTCTAAAAATAACTCAAGCAACTAAACATGTCCATTTAAAAATAAATCCTTTGTTTCATTTGGACCCAGGAAAAGTTGAGGCCTGTGTGCCACTGTACAGGTTGAGTTGCACACACCTGAGAAAGAAAGTTCCTGCCTTCTCGTAGGTAATCGCTGGTGCTGGCAGATACCTTCAGGGGCCCGAGGGAATAATAGCCCAGTAACTGAGACAGGAAGAAGCAGCACAGAAAGGTCAAGTTGGTGATTCAGTCTCTGCCTGACTCTTTCCTTCCTTCCTCCTCTCCCTTCCCCTGTGAGCAGCCCCCATCCTGGGCTCTGTTGGTCTGGCCCCAGACCAGATCCCGGACCAATGCCCGGGGGCCGGGACTTAAAGCGTTCAGAGAAAGCTGTAGGGAAATGGCCTGACATAACCCTCTTTGAACCACCATGGTCTTCAGTGCTCTAAGACGGTGTGTCTCCTGATCGCTCCAATGTCTGTCTGTCCATGGTTCCAGGAGGCTGTCGTCCGTTTTCAGAGCTGGTCGTATGTGGTTCCTGAGGACAGCAAGACAAAATGGAAAGGGCACAAACTCTAGAGTAAAAGAAAGGTCTGGGTTTGTAAACCAGGAACTTCGCCAAGCCTCAGCTTTCGCCTGTGTGCCTGAGGGATTGCATACCCAGTCACCTCGAATCTTGTCGAACTGACTGGGAGGAGAACCCCCAGCCCAAGGCTTGGCACCTGGTCGCGGGCATCATGGTGGTGGCGGCTGTTAGAGCACGAGGCCCGAGCAGAGCACTGGAGGATTGTTGACGAGGCTTCCAGAACCGGGAACTTTCTTTCCCTCATTCGTTTCCGGTCCGACACACATTCACTGAGGTTCATGTGGGTGATGCAGTCCCAGGAACACAACCTGAGTTCTGGCAAGATCCAGAAGGGCTCAGGGGGGCGGGGGTGGGGGGCGTCAGAAAGTGTGACACCTCCGCACGACTGTCCGCGTCGCACCAGAGTGAACAGGGCTGCAGGGGAGCTGGCCAGGATGCAGGGAGGGAGACCCTGGACGGGCCGGCTTTGTGCAGCAAGCGCGCCGCGCACCCACGCCGGGGCCGTATCTTGGGAGAAGCAGACTCCTGGCTCCCGAGCACACGTTGCCGCACACCATATGCAGGGCTGTCTTCTGCGCGTGTGGCCCTTGTACGAAAATTGGAAAAAAGCCTCCTCTCGCTCCAGGAAAACAATCCCATGTCAGCGCGTATAGTTCTCGATGAGAATTTCAGCAAATAGAAGACTCCATAGACCTCGTCCAAATCTTCATGTCGAACATAAAATAATTGTGTTTTTGAGGTCGTCAACGTTCACAGTTTCCGAGATAGACTAATTTACTTGAAAATAATGCCGTGTTTTACTTCCATAGAAACCGTGTTCTTTTATGAATTTCAATGTTCCTGTGTCTCATTTTCTTTGGAAGTGGTCACTGGATTTGACGGTCGTTCTCGTGTCTTAGAGTGTCTAACACCTTAAAATACTCTGCTTATAACAACAGCACTTAATCTTCGCACCGACAAAATTTACATAAAATCAAAAGCAATATATGGCAAGGTGAATTTTACCCTATGGATTATTGATGATACATGGTGATTTGTGTCGTAATGAAGTACGTATTAAATTTAAATGGGAAATCAACAGTAACATTCTGATGAACGACCTGTGTTATCTAACATAGCCTCTGTACTAACCCAATAGGGATTTTTTTTTTTTAATTTAAAAAAAAGTGTTAATGTATCAGACAAAAGAACAACTACTACTTAGAATGCAGTTTTATGTTAAATGTTGCTAGACTGCTTGAGTGTTTCAGTTAGAAAACTGGTCCCTCCCCCACCCTTTGTAATTCTGACTGGAGTGACATATATCAGCTTTGTAAACTAGATACTTTGTTTCTATGAAAAAGTTGTTGTAATGGGCTCATTTTGTTAGAACAAGAAATGTCTCAGCTGGAAACCTTGTTAGAACACACATTTATTATTAAAAAAAAAAAGAAAAAAGAACACATTTAAACTCCCCGTCTTAAGAGTCAGCAAAATTGGAAAAAAAAACAAAAACAACAAAAAAACTTCAAAATAGCAAACATGTGAAAATGCCCCCTTACAGGCTGTTTTGTACTGAGCTACCTGAACGCCTGTACCAGCTGTTTTATCCAGACTGTAGGGTCCAGAACCCTGAGCTGGGGACTCTGAGCTCCATCCTTCCTCCAGCTCTAGTGTTCAATGAAATAGTCTTTTCAGTGACACCTCAAGGTCCTCAGAGCTAAAATTTGTTCTTTTACTTGAACATCACTGAGAGTGTGATCTGAATCTTCACCCTCAGCCTGGCAGCAAGGGCCCTTGTCTGCTGGCGCCCTTTCTCTTGGGCCCTGATAGTCATGCGTCTCTACCACCACCAGCCCTCACTTGTCGCCAGCAAGAATTTTTTCTCTGAGATCACTGATGTATTATACAAGTAACGTGTGCGCCCCCATGATCAAACCCAGTCTGAATTAAAGAAATGCAAATCTAAGTAAGAAGATAGTGTATTTAGAAAAACCTTTATTGTGTAGGGGCACCTGGGTGGCTCAGTCAGTACATCATCTGACTCTTGATCTCCGCTCAGGTCATGATCTCAAGGTTATGAGATCGAGCCCTGCGTCGGGCTCTGTACTCCATGCAGAGTCTGCTTGTCCCTGTCCCTCTCCCTCTGGACCTCCCCCGGCGCGCTCCCTCTCTCTCTCTCTCTCTTAAATAAATAAACAAACAAACAAAAATAAATAAAATCTTTATTTTTTAAATAAAATATTTAAAGAAAGAAAATCCATATTGTATTATAAATAACACAGATATTTTTTAAAGGCTAAAACCCCCACACAAAGAAATATATAGCTTAATGAATTATACCTTCTAGACCTTAGCGAGTGGAGGGTTTTCCCCTCCTAAACTGCATGCCATGTATGTGTCTGGAGATTTGGCGGGGGTTGATGGTTGGGTACATTTGGAGGAACTCCAGCGGATCCTTCGTGACCCAGGTCAGGATGCCCCTTTCTCTGGGAAGCCTGCCCTGGCTCTTTGGTCTGAGTCAGTTGCCTTTCTGATGGCTTAGTGCCTGCTCATTCGCTTTATCTGGAACTTCCTCTCCTCTCTCCCCATCCCCACGCAGGCCTCTTGCCCTCCCTGTAGCTTTGGGAAGGCAGAAGCTGCCCCTTATTATTCTTTGTATCACTAGCACCTCACACAGGGCCTGGCAGCCAGTTACTGCTCAATAAATATTTCTGGCACGAATGAAAGAATATATATTTAATTTTTTAAAAAACAGACAAAAAAAAAAAGTCATTTAAGAAAATGTGTGAACAGCACCACCTACTGGTAGACAGGTTTGACACAATCCTTCAGATTCCAAAATGTTTTGCACTGGAAATGAGGTGACTTGAGTTAAGCATCTTCCCTTTACGGAAAAAGGGGTTCACTCTCCAAGCTGTGGGGACATTTATCTCTTAATAAATGTTAAAGTGATAAGTGCTAATATTCTGTATGTTGTTATCATTAGGAGGCTCGCAGGCAGAGGGCCTGGAAATATGTGCATGTTCTTATCAATGAAATTCGGAGGAAGAGGGAAGGGACATTAAGTAATCACCATGTCCTGGCCGCTCTGTGACACACTTTTTCTGATCTGGCCTGTACCTGACCGTGGATGTAGCCCCATTTTGTAGATGAAAGAAAGTAAGGCTTACAGAGGTAAAGCTTCTTGCCCAACCTGAGTGCAGGTGCAGCTGACTTCAAAATCTGGGCTCGTTCTGCCGCATTAAGCTGGAAACATTGGCTGGAAATGTCTTTGAAACGGTCTTTTTTCCCAGCGAGGTCTCCAGTGACTTCTAAACTCCTTTAGATGGTTCCTAAATGATCCTCTCTCTAGCAGAAAGCCGCTTAAGGGCATTTATATGGAAAGTCATTACTTACGCAGTAAAGTATTTTGATTTCCAGTGGAAATGTTATTTCAAGTGGGTCCTTTTCAAAAGGACTCATGGTGTGGATGCCAAGAACAACAGTTTTCACAGGTGAGTAAGTTTCAGGGAAATAACACGTTTGACTCTGGGATGGTGTCCTCCTTGATGGAGCCTGAGCAGTCATTTCCAAAGGCCAGTGGCTCTCGTCAAACAGCATTGGACACGTGTTGGCTCTGCTCTCACCCAGGGGTCCCCCCACACACGGCACTCAGGTGTCAGACCTGCAGTGCACAGGACCTGAGCCCCTGAGCCCCCTTTCAGGCACGTGGGGGCAACTTGGGTAACAGATATGGAAGTGCCGAGCACAGATCCCACCGCAGAAGAGGAGCACGGTGGATACAGCTTGAATCAGAGTCCGAGCAAGTTCTCCACCAGATGCCCCTCCCTGTGCACACCCAGCCTTCCTTGGGGCAAGTGAGTGTTAGCAGAAGAAAAGACAGGCAGCCGCTAGGAGACCGCCGCAGAAGAAAAGACAGGCAGCCGCTAGGAGACCGCCGCTGTGCCTGGCGTCCACAGTGGACGTTATCGGGGCGCGCTGGTAACGCGCGGCGTGGACCCAGGTGGCTGTAGCTGCTGCGTGGGTGCGAGCTCACGGCTCCCAGCAGGAACTTTTCCTTTGCTCGGTGGCTTGGTTTCCTCCAGATCCAGCTGCTGGTCTGGCAGAGGCTCCTGGCTCGCCTACTCCGTGAGTCCCCAGGTACTGCTTATAGCGTCTGAGAGTCCTTCCGATCGTCTCCTGAGCCAACTGCTCAAGGAAACACACAGCCAAACTCTTCCAGCAAATCTTCCTGCCAAAGCAGAGCCACAAAAGCCATACCTGACTGCAGCACTGTTCATTTTGGGGAGATGGGCCACCGCCCAGTGCAGAAGAGCCAAGAAGCAAAGGTCTGCTCAGCAGAGGGGAAATCCTGTCTCTCCTCCCGGCTCACATCTCTCATGGGGGAGCCGGGGCGGGGGCGGGGGGGACATCTGCATCAGCCTCCCCACGGAGGCACACTTCCATTTCCCCACTTAGCTCACGCTAAGGAACAGGTCCCGGGAGACCAGTTGTGCAACACTGGACGGGGTCTCTTCTGCACAAGCAAACTTGCAGCCCAGGCGATAGCGTCGGGTTCCCAGGGTCCGCTCTCAATCTGCCAACGGCGAGTTTGGGAAGGGACAGGTGTTCTGAATGGATTTTGACTGGAGGCCGTCTTTAATCTTTAATCTTGGATCGCTGTCGTCATTGCCCCTTCTGGGGTTCGTCCCTCTGCTGCGAGTTGCGAAGGTGCACTGTTGGTCCATCCATTTGTACCTACAAGACTTGCACACAGGAGTGGGACACCCTCTCTCCTGGCACCCTGGCACCGTTTAGGAAGGGTGCTGGTGCGCAGACAGCAGTAACCGGTTCGCAAGTAAATAGTGTATCTTCTATAACAATGTAGCTTTCTAGAATAACGCAACACAGCAATAGTATCCTTTCTAAATGTAATAGGCCCAAAATGTGATGCACAGTTCAGAGCAAAAGTTAAGAACTAGGGGCAGTGCTACCTGGGGCCTCTCTCTGTGACCCTCGATTGTTCACACTTACACTGCCGTTTCTAGTACATTTTACTTATTTGAGAGAGAGGGCACGAGGGAGGGGGGAAGAGCAGAGAGAGAGGAAGAAGCAGATTCCCTGCTGAGATCATGACCTGAGCCAGAGGCAGACGCTTCACCGACTGAGCCGCCCAGGCGCCCTCGTTTCTGGTGTTTTCATAGAGATCTTTGATTGTTCCTCTTATGTTACAAGCTCAGCCTCAAAAGTCCACGGGCCTTCCTGTATTTGGAATTCAAACTGCCCTGTGGATCTCTCTCTCTGAGAAGAACAGAGTTCATAATTGCACTTTTCAGTCTCCAGGAAAGGTTCTGGATGGCTTATTCCTGTATTCGTGGTTTTTGTGATCAAAGTCATGATGGAAAAACGGCCTTCGTGTCTTCCGATTCCCTGTCATTATGTCCCTATAACAGTAGGCTTGCTCTGCAGTCTTCCAGTTCAACTTTAACCCCGTGTGTCCTCCCTCCGCCCGGGAAGCTAACAATATGTGAAAGTCAGAGGTAAGGCTCGTGCTTCGACTCGGGCGATCCCAGGAGTGTCGCTCCCACCCCGACAGGGAACCCAGGCTGGTGATCTGCAAAACCACGGCTATTATAAACCCACCCTGGAGCTGAGGTCGCAGAGTAATCATGCTGAACTAGAATCCACACAGTGACAAGTCTGTCTTGGGAGAGACGGGCCCTCGGCTGCGCTCATCTTGGGCAGAGCGACAGAAGGAGAGGAGCCTTCCTGGACGCACATCGGAGGAAACAGCCAGAAGCTCACGGGATAATTAAGCTGAGTGTGGACTGGTACCATCGTTTGGAAGTCTTGGGAGCCCCTGGCACCAGGGACACACACACACTCCTGCCTTTCTGTGGACTTGCAGTGAGCTCAGGACGGACCAGGAGCAGACACCCTCTCTGGGGCGCAGGCATGTCAGGCTGCTGTCGTCCGAAGGCGGAGCAGGGGAACCAGGAGGAATGCTGTCCCCATGGGGCTCGCGCAGGTGCTGGGCAAGAGCCGGCCGCCCCTCCAGGAAAGACCAAGAGCCCATAGCCCTGGAGGCGCGGTGGGTGGTGAAGTCTGTGGACCCCACGGGGGAGCCAAGGGAAGCCCCCCAACATGACCTGGCCTTACGAGGTGCCAGGCAGGGAACCCAGCAGTGAGACGAGCAGAAGTCCCTGCCCTCTGGAGGCGCCTCCCTGCGGCGGGGGGAAATAGGGGATGTGGGGGGCGCAGCACCGGAGCGGGTTGCGGAACAGAGCATTGGAGAGGCCTCTCCAGAAAGTGGCTCAAAGCCCAGACAACACAGGGGCCATGGGACCTGTGTCCAGGAGGAAGGGAAGCCAGGGCAGAGGTTTGACACAGGAGCTGAGCTCCGGCATGAGCGAGGGCCACCACAGACAGGGCAGCTCACTCAGTGACCAGGGGACAGGGGAGAGGCGGACAGAAAAAGAGAGTTGTCGGGAGAGGTGACAGTAGGGCCTTAGAGGCCAGTGGAAGACTTAGACTATCACAGCAAAGATTGTCCCGTGCTTTCAGAGTAGTTTTCAGTGACCAAAGGTCAGCATCATGCCACGGATCTGACTATTTAAAACACATTTGAGCAGAGCATTTCTAAAGCATCAGTCCTGAGTCCCGACCCCTCCCCCTGCCCCTGTACTGCATAAGATTATCTGGAAATAAAGGACATTGATAATAGCATTTATTATATTGTGGGGTTACCCCTAATTCTTTTTCGTTATAAAATTTTATTTGTTTATTTGAGCGGGTTGGGGGAGGAGCAGCAGGAGGGAGAGGATCTTGAGCAGAGCCCGTGCTGAGCTTGGAGCCCGACGCGGGGCTCGATCCCACAACCCTGAGATCACGCCCTGAGCTGAAATCAAGTGTCGGTCGCCCAACTGACTGAGCCTCCCAGGCGCCCCAGTTCACAGCTAATTCTTACTCGTAGTGTTTCTCAATGTAATTGAAGAAAAATGGAGGAGAAAAGTAGTATTAGCACTCTTTCGGCTCAGGTACTTTTTAAAAAAATATGGCACACACACACACATCGGTGTGCTTCCTCAGGCTCTCTCAGGGGTGGCTTTCCTTTACGCAGTCTGTCTTCTTCGGAGTGTGAAAGCGGGATGTCCTCCAGGAAGCGGGGTGGTACAGGGGAGCACGGGGCAGATGCCAGGGTCTCGCAGACTGGGGACCAGGCACTGGCTCTCTGATTGAACAGGACACATGTGCTGTCCTGCCCGAGAGTCCCTTCCCTGGCCTGGCAGGCAGGGGGTAACCTCTCCCTGCGGGTGCTTGTCGCGGGAAGGAGCTGGCATCTCCTCCTACCCAGGGCCCTCCTCGTGGGAGCTCACTGCATGGAAGCCTGCCCCTAGGGATGACCTTGAATGTACTGGGGGCTTGGTTCCCCCAGGTGCAGTCAGCGGGTGGTCCCAGCCTGGCGGAATTGTGCAGCGGGGTCCCCCAGCACTAAGACGGCTGCACCCCCCCCCCCCCCGATATCTTTATTCTTGTCTTCTTTTTCTTCTTAGAGCAGCTGCCCTCCTAGGAGCTGAGCTCTGAGGGTCCTTACGCAGAAGTCCCTGTGTCAGGAATTTGCTGGTTTAAATAAATTATTTAAATACTCTATCAGAAGAGCACCGGGAAGGAGAGCAAAGCTTTACACATGTAGATGCGGCCATTCCCCTCTTGGTGAAGCACATTTTCTTCCTAGACCCTCACGCGCTCTCGTACAAAGCTCAGTCACGGCGAGAAGGCTGGGATTACAGCCTCTCGCACCCGCTTTTAGACACGCTCCTCTACACGTGTTCCTTTTTGCTGTCGCGTGGTTTTTTCTCATTAACCGCCGTCGCCAGTGCGGCATCCGGGACCGGCCTCCCCGTGAGCGAGGCTCGCCGCCCCCGCCCAAGCCTCCCTCTAAACCTGTCTCTCTTTCGTCTCCACAGCAAACCCAAGGAGCCCGTCTTCAGCGCAGGTAAGTCAGATTTCGTCTCTGTGCGGGCCCCTCTCTCCCCTCAGAACTCGAGGGACGGATAAGTGGCTTTTCACGTGCGCTGTCCACGGGGCTCCCGGGCCGAGGGCGGCGGGGCTCAGGCCGCAGAGACCGGCCATACGACGGTCATAAAGTCTGGACCCTTTATTCACCCCCTTAAGCCCGATTTAAGTTGCACCAATAAGGAGGAAGAGCAAAATGCCACCAATAAAGCAGAGGCAGAATTTCTAGAGGAAAACACTGTGTTGCCTTCGTTAGTCCTCCCTGACCCTCGGGGCTTCCGGCTCAACACCTGCCTCTCTCCGAAAGGGAAGCTTTCTGATGCATTATGTTATAACTTTGTCTAAAAGTAGCTTTTTTTCCCTCTCTTTCTGCCTTTGATTTCCTAAACTGCAAACTAATAGTTCATATGGACCTTTCCATTCACCTCTTTTTTTTTTTAACACATTTTATAATAAGGTAGATGCTATTTTTAGGATCGTAATCTGATTTAAAAGCGTATTTAAAATGCAAAACCATTGACAAGTATGGCATCAGTTAAGTAAAATCATTTCATTTTAACTTTTCCGGTTTTTTCCCCTTCGGTTCAGATCGAAATCTCTATAAAAGTCATGCCTGTGTGTGTCGGCATGTGCTTGAGTCTTCATCTCATTTTCAGGAGGCGTGAGATCACACCCTGAAAACGTAGTTGCCCCGAGCCAGGCGTTGAGCGCGCTGGTCTGCACCCCTGCGCCGAAGGCAGGCTCTCCTGCCGGGGCTGGGGCAGCGGCTCCGACTGAGAGCTAGCTGCTCCCCAGCGAGCCTGCTCCCCAGCGAGCGGGCAGGCTGGTCCCTCTTGCAGTTCTTGCCATCTCTTTATCTAGCGCTTCTGTCCCTGTCTCCGAAATCACAAGGGAAACGCCGGGTGACACACTGCAAAGGTAGGCGGCATTTCTGAGACCTCATAGCTCTCTGAGCAAAGCTGCTACCCAGGCTGCAGAAACTTCTTTCATACAGGCAAGCGGATATTCTCCCGGTGTGAAAATGTTTTGGGCACACGAGCCACTCCAACTTATTTTCAGTTAAAAGCATCCCCGTGCATTGACTTGGATGGGTTTTAATAAGTAGCTTATACATTTGATCTGGCTTGATTATTGTCTGGTTGCAGGCACTTTGAAAACGCCAGACAAACTTTACGAGAGCTCCAGGGCGTGCTGAGTGCCCCACGGCTTGACCTGGTGTCTTGTACCCCTGCTGGGCTTCCCCTCCACGCCTTCTGGTTGGCCGCTGTGAGCTACTGTCCTAACATGCCTGGAAAATACTATTGCTTTCCCTTGCTGCATTTTGATTTGATTTTTTTTTTTAAGATTGATTTATTTGGGGAGAGAGAGGCAGAGGGAGAGAATCTCCAGCAGACCCCATACTGAGTGCAGAGCCCAACCCAGGGCTCGATCCCACGACCCTGAGATCACGACCTAAGCGGAAACCAGGAGTCGGACGCTCAACCGACTGTGCCTCCCAGGCGCCCCTGCGTTTTGAGTTTAGATGTAGAACGTCTCAACTACCAGCGCAAAACCGTGCCAAGGCAAAACCCCGGGGCTTTTTTCCCTCGTGCAGTGACTGTAATTGTGCTCAGCAAGCCGCGTTGTGCTGACTGCCGGTGCACAGCTGTAAGAGACCCGGTAGCCGGTGCACAGCTGTAAGAGACCCGGTAGCCGGTGCACAGCTGTAAGAGACCCGGTACTTCGCGTACACGGCTGTGGCGCCTGCGGAGGTGGCAGGCCGGCCTCTTTATTACCCATCCACACGCTCTGCCTCCTCTCGTACAGGAGAGTGGATGCGGCCGCGTGTCCTCTAGCTCCGAGCTCGCGCGTGCCTGCGTTCTTTTCCCTCCTGTCGTCCGCCGGGGGCTCCCGAGTCCTGCAGGTGTGGCAGCCACACAGCCCGATGAGCTCAGACTCGGCTGAGGGATTAAGGAAGGGAAGAGGTTTCGACAAGGCCAGAGGCCCAGAGCCAGGTGCGAGAGACACATCTGGCCAGACAGGAGGATACGGGCTGGTGCTGCGGCCAGAGAGATCACACGGGAGGGCAGGCAGGGCGCTAGACGCCAGCAGGTGACACGGTGGGCGAAGGATCTTGCATGGAGGAAGGACTCGCTGAAATCCACTCTGGGCCTGGATGGTTTGGCAGCAGAATGCAAAAAGCCCCGGGGGGAGCAGTAAGAGAGCCTGGGGTGCCAGACCTGGGAAAGGCCGGCCCTGGGGGATCTGGGGAGGACAGCCTGGCGGCGGCGTCCTCACAGAAAGGTCCATGGACCTGAGCGGCTGGCATGGCATCTGCAGGATGAGCACGTGGGGGTTCTTAGTCACAAGTCAGACCGTCTGTGCAGAGTGAGCGAGCGAGCATCCCACGGGTGCATGTGAGCCCAGAAGTGCACGCACACGGGGAACGTGCAACCAGGACGGCCCCTTAATCTGCAGGCCATACCGCATGTGGCATTGTTTGAAGCCCCTTAGGGACAAGACTTACAAAACTAACCTGTAAATGCCATGCTTCTGGCGGTGTAACCCCTCCGTGACCACCTATTTCCTGTCCACGGGTGTTTCTCTGTTGAGTTCTGTGCTGCCACACTGGTTCCAACTCCCTGATTTAACTGCCACAGGGGCCCGGGCGTTCAGTCTGCTGTGAGTTTTAACAGAATTCACCAGGAGCTCACAGACATTCTCTCTGGTCTCACCATCTCCCAGGTGCCAGCAGAAAACCCCAACTGATTTCTTTGTAAAACCACACTTGCCCCATGCTGATGTGCCTCTGGGTGTTCTTCTTGCCCCGTTATTTCTTGAAGCGCCACAAGTAGTTTTATTATAAAAATGTTTGTTCTAGAAGGTTCTATTTCACGATGCCTCTCTCTAATGGGTCTTTTGTTCTTTTATTTTCTTTCTAGTTTTCCTTGAGCATTTTCCTTCTTAGTGCACCCTAGCATGTACTTCTGCCGATTTTGTGTTCTTTACACTCGAGTCCACTGTGTCCACTGTAAAAGACACATAAAGATACATTACATTGCACTATATTGCATTACATTGCACTATAACAAACCAATTTAAAATTGAAGGAAATCTTATGAATTTCGATACTGAAATTGTACATACATTGAAATCTATAAAACATTTTAGTGGATTTCTTGCGTTAGTTGTAATTTTTTGAGGTGGCATTTTCCCCCCTCCCGATGATAAAGAAAATGCGAGCTACCAAGTCTCACGTGGGAAAGTAATGGAATCTAGTTTTTCCTGCCTTTTACGGTTTCTCATGTATTTTGTGTATTCAGGCAGCCTGTCAAACATAAACAGGGCGAAAACTTTTGTTTTAAACTCTTCAACGTTGTGTTTTGGTTCCACATTAATTAGAAATCACACGAAGGGTAAAGTTTTTGCTTTTACATTAAAAGGCTAAAGAAACTGATCTCTATGTTCTTTTTGTAGAAGAAGGATACGTAAAAATGTTTCTTCGGGGACGCCCCGTTACCATGTACATGCCCAAAGAGCAAGTGGACTCCTATAATTTGGAAGCAAAAGTAGAGCTACCGACCAAGAGACTGAAGCTGGAATGGGTGTATCCTTTGTTCACTGACCAGACCTGGCACGAGGTTTAAGTTGATTCATGCCCGGAGTTTAAAATTTAACTTAAAACTAAGTAATGTAACTTAAGTTCTCTTAAGCATGTATTTATTTACTTAGAGAGGGGGAGGGGAAGGGCAGAGGAAGAGAGAGAATCCCAAGCTGCCTCTGCACTGAGCATGGACCCCAGTGTGGGGCTCCATTTCACAACCCTGAGATCATGACCTGAGCTGAAATCAGAGAGTCGGAGGCTTAACCGACTGAGCCACCCAGGCGCCCCACGTTCTCTTAAGTTTTAAGAAAACTAAAGTATTCTCTTCTCACTTTTTAAAAAATTAATTTAACAAAAAGGCCCGTATGTGAACACCCAGTCTGGTGTTCGAGCAGAGGAGGGGCTCTGGGAGGGCTCCTCATTGTGGGGGACACTCTCTAACAAGTCCCAAAGGAAAGATTGTAGTCCTGGCTCAAATACGTCCACCTTACTTTCCCGAAGAGAAAATAGTTAAATACTGGACGGGGGTTGTTGTTTTGTTTTGTTTTGTTTTGTGTTTTTAGAGAGTCATAAGAAAATGCATCACTTTCTGGGCTGAATTTTAATCTTTCCAGCAGAATAAATGTAGTTGAAAACTAATAGAAAAGCAAGCTTGCTGAAAATAATCATAAGTGGGCAGAGTTTAGGATTCTAATGAAATTGAAAGAATGGATTGTTTTTAACAGTAGCTGTCATGGGCTCTGCCAGCTCTGCAGGGCAGGCGGAAAAGCCAGGAGCTCTGCCTGCTTACTTGGACACAGAGGACATGCAGGAGGACACCAGAGTTACACACTTAGGAAAATGAGACTATCAGAGATTGAACTACAGCGTGTGGCAGGAAGTCCTTACACCCAGACAAAGAATGATAGACACCCTGGAGGGAAGGACAGACCTTCCCTCTCAAACCGGCAGGGGGCTTGGCCAGCCTTGGGAGACTAACTGAAGGAATAACCAGGAACATCCCGGTACTGAATGTAGGGGGTCCAGTGTAGGCGTAAAGAAAGTCGACATTAGCATAGCTAGAATGCTGCTTTAAGAGAAAGAAAAGTCCTCCCCTGCCCAAAATCTAAGTCACAGAAATCCGAGTCTGCCCTAGGACTAACGTTCTTGAGATAAAGCTGCCGGAGCCTTCATCCTATGAGACTTGGAAACATGAATGAGCTCCGAGGAGAAAAAGCCTAAAACACAAAGAAATAGAGCCTATGACAAAGGGTGAATGAAGTGTCAGGGTTGGTTTTTTTTTTTTTAATGTTTTGCTCTATTGTTCCTTATTTAATTTTACTTTATTTTATTTTACTTTATTTGTTTAACTTCATAGCAAACCCTCCAGTCCATGCAGATTTTAAGACAAAGATCAAAAACCCTTTCTTCGCCCTCATACAAAGTTTCGTTGAGTATCAGTTGGATGCCAAGCCCCGGATATAAATTCTAGGAAGTTGGTATAAATCGATGGTGGTGTCATTTCAGTTGGAAGAATTGCTATTTGAAATGACAGTATTATATTCTTTGGGGACATATTTTTTACATTTTCAGACTCAGGTCTCATAAGCATTTATGGGCATCTCTTTTGACGTGTGAAATCACGGTGATTCCATTCTTCTTTAAGTCAATATTGGTTTACATGTTAGGTTCGATCATGGCTGGAAAGCACCATTCAAAACACATTTTTTTCAGCCTACTCTCTATTCATATTTTCAAGATGTTAGACGGTAGTATTTACTTCAGATAAATGGGACTTTGGTTAGATTCGTTCTTCACATCTAAGTTCAAGTGATGTTTTGCTCCCAAAATAGTTTTCGGGGTTAGAAAGTGTACACGCCAAAATCTTCACAGAGAAAAAAAAAAAAAAAAAAAAAAAAAAATCTTCACAGAGGTCGTTATCTCCAAGGAGGTGGGAATGGTTGTGGCAAGGAGGAGTGCGGCTTTTTACCCTTTATGTATGTATGTGGGAGTGTTGTTCGCACCTTTTACAAGTACTTTTATAACACAAGAAAAAAAATTGAAAAGATTTAGCTCCTTTATGACAATAACAAGTAAGTTTGACTCAATAACTAAGTTATACAAGTCAGTTACCAGTATCTTAAAATTTACCTTTTTTTTTTAAGATTTTATTTATTTACTTGACAGAGAGAGATCACAAGCAGGCAGAGAGGCAGGCAGAGAGAGAGGAGGAAGCAGGCTCCCTGCTGAGCAGAGAGCCCGATGCCGGGCTCGATCCCAGGACCCTGAGATCATGACCTGAGCCAAAGGCAGAGGCTTAATCCACTGAGCCACCCAGGCGCCCTTAAAATTTACTTTTGAATACTTGATAAAGAAAGTCAGAACGCAGAGGGTTTTGGGGAACAGTCCTGAGTTCACAGGGCTTGGTAGTTGAGACAACATAGTCGCCCCGCATTCTCAGATCTATTTTGTTCCAAACAAGCTGCAAATGCCACAGCCGGTCGTAGGGATTCCATTCATTCGCTGGATTCTAGAGCAAGAGCGAGGCCTCTGGTGAAGCCGCGGGGTCGTGGTGAATCAGTCCCCAGGCTGGCCGAGGGAGGGATGGGATAGGCCTTGGGAGATGGTGGCCCGCTGGCTCCGCCTTCTCTCCTGTCCCTACAGTCGAGCCCTCACCTGGGACAGCTGACACCCAAGCAGGAAGGAGAATGAATACGGTGCAGACCTCGAGACACGGAGGCAGAGCTGAGCAGGTGGTCTGATAACTAGAGGAAAGAGAGAACAAATTCTGGAGCAAAACATTCCAGCATTCGTGTTACACAGTGTCAAAATACAGTGCCCGGGTGATTTCAGTTCTAGAGTCAAGCTGGTAAGGGGGGCAGGCCTTCAGGAAACCAGCTTGGCAAAATTGATTTTTTTTTAACATTTTATTTTTAAGTAATCTCTACACCCAACGTGGGGCTTGAACTCACAACCCCAAACTGAGAGCCCCACAGTCCGACCTTGGCAACATTTAAAGGCAGACTAGTTGTGAAGAAGCCAGGCATCCACGGATAATCCAAACGGTTCAACAAAGAATTCCGGCCCTGGCTGTGGCTCCCACGGTCTAGGATTGATTGACTCAGTTCAAAATCGTTCGCTTTCTGGCGACTTCACAAACAGCCCCTGCAGTGACCTTTAGTAAATAAAATAACAAGTGACGTTTTTGATCCAGCTGAAAAACTCAGCTTTCGAGATGAACATAATTCCTAAAAACAAAGCCCCATCTTTTAGAAAGACCTATTCACCTCGACTCGAGGACCATTTCCAGCCCTACGCCTGCCTGTTGAGAGTCCCATGTATCTGGCACCGAGTTTTTACGATTTCCTGTTACTGAACCAAGAGAAATAGATGGGAAGGAAATAGATGGGAAGGGTCTTACGGAATTGTGTCGTCTGTCCCCGGTGAATAAAGCTGACGTGTTGTCAGCTCTCAAAGGAAATCGAGTTTCTCTTGACCCACGCCAAGCTATGGGTACCGGGGCCGCGATTGTCGAAACAACCTCTACCTGCTCCCGACGGGGGAGACGGTGTACTTCATCGCCTCCGTGGTGGTGCTGTACAACGTGGAGGAGCAGCTGCAGAGGCACTACACCGGCCACAACGACGACGTGAAGTGGTGGGTCCTTACCCCGTGCAGGAGGCGCCATGGCGGAGACGCCGGGGCTGAGATGGGAGTAAAGAGACGACACCGGAGAAGAGCTCTCCCTGAGGGTCGCATGTCATAGCTGGCGGTTGGCTAGTTAGCGGGCTCTCTAGGACACCAGGGACTAGTTCCGTTTCTATCCACGTGACACGTGATCGCAACCAACCGCGTCACCCCGACTTCCCACAGACCCCCGTTTGGAGGCCTCCTTAGCAAAGATGCTAATGGCTTCTGATTGGAGTTCTTATTTTTTAATAAAAATGTTCACGCTTATGCCTGGGTTTGCTATAATTCATGCACCTTTTATTCACTCATAATTCACTTATAGCTTTTGATAGGGCTTTTATGTATCTCGGAAGGACGGGTGGTTGAATGGGCGGCTTTCCCTATTTCTCTCCGTCCTAGAGCCCTGGTCAAGTATAAAAATCCTGTCGGAAAAAGATGATGTTTCTGCTGCTTAACATACTTGATAAAGGTGGTCGTAGGAGACTTGGTATTTTCCAAGCAAAGGATGCTTTCTCCTTGAGTTTGGAAATTCTCAAGAAAGAGTGAAACAAAACAGGCACGAATTGGCCAAGGGTGTTGGTGTGCTCAGGGAGCTTGTCCTGAGTCCGTGAGAAGTCAGGCACCATGTCATTCTCATATTTAAATTTTTGACTACATCATATTTGGCCAAGAGAAAAGTAAAGCTTATCTTTAAAGAGTGGATGTTCTATAAATACTTTTTTTTTTAGCCTAGCAGTTCACCCTGACAGGATCACCATCGCAACGGGACAAGTTGCAGGCACATCTAAGGATGGAAAGGTGAGTTGCGTTATCTTTTCACATTTCTATAATGAACGGTTAACTTGATATCGTCTTCTAGAAGCATTTCACTGATGAATAAGTCCATCTAGATATAAAGTATCTGAATGATTCTAGTATCTGAATGATTCGTATCTGAATGATTCCCTCATTCAAATTTTTTGTTGCAAAACATTTTTTAAATTTTTTTTTCATTTCTTTAAGAGAGAGAACGGGAGCAGGAGCAGGGACAGAGGGAGAAGCAGACTCCCCGGTGAGCAGGGAGCCCGATGTGGAGCTCGATCCCTGGATCCTGGGATCATGACCTGAGCTGAAGGCAGAGGCTTAACCGACTGAGCCTCCCAGGCGCCCCAAGCAAACTTTAGACCCTTGGCCTGAGTACCCTGTACTCCTGGCGTCACCCTGGAGCCCTCAAAGGCTGCAGGAGAGTTTGGGCACAAGTTTTATAAACACCTCGGCAAGACTTTAACTTGAATTTTAAGGAATCAGAGTAGGAACTAGTGGATTCTAACAAACCGAAAATAATGTGAATCTGCCTTCCACTTGGTTCTTGACCACAGTCTGTGGTCCTTGCCATGTCTTACCCAAAACTCCTGGTAGCTTCTTTGCTATCTACTTTGGACAGCTTATTCTTGTACCGTACATGAGACAAACCTCATTACACGGAGCATGTCCATTTTTTTAAGTTTAATTTAATTTAATTTAATTTATTTATTTATTTGACAGAGAGATCACAAGTAGGCAGAGAGAGAGGAGGAAGCAGGCTCCCCCCTGAGCAGAGAGCCCGATGCGGGGCTCCATCCCAGGACTCTGGGATCATGATCTGAGCCGAAGGCAGCGACTTAAGCCACTGAGCCACCCAGGCGCCCATATCTTTTTATTTTTTTAATGTTAAGCGGCTTTCAGGTCTAAAATTAGTAGCAAACCATGTGTTCCTCCCTCTAGTGGATTGAAAGGGTATTTCCGTCTCTGGCATTGAAATCCAATCAGAATTTCGAGCAGGGGAAGACGGAATGGCTCTCTGAGCCAGGCCTTCAGTTCAGGCGCACAGAGACACAGAGAGGTCATCTGACCACCACAGACACACAGCTACTCAGAGCAAGTCCTGGCTAGGGGTCACCCCGCTCTGTCCACCTGGTGTAATGCTAGTCCTTCTCATCTGCCTGGTGATGGCTCTGGGACACTTTCTTCTCTTGAGGGAGAGAAAAATTGGGACCATTCACCTTGGAACACAACTGAGAGGGCTTTGAACTAACGATAACGATTCTAAACTTCACCTGTACATAATCGATTGCCCATTTTGCTCCTGTGAGGCCCAAGAGTGTTAAACTCTCAGTACTATTTGGTGGGGACCGACTTGCTGGATTTAGATATATTTACACTTAATGACAATAGAGACTTCACAGGAATAGCCCTTGGGTGAGATCCCGCTTTCCTTGTCATTCTTCATTTTTAAAATTTGGGCTCATCTGGGTGCCCAAGAGGGAGCATCCATTCCTGCAGTACAGCTAGGAAGAATGGGCTGTTCAAAACGTAAAACCCACTGGCCCTGCCCCGACGTTCAGCTGGTCTCAGGGGCCATGATCTCCGGCAGCCACGGGCCACGTTTTGTTGATGCTCAAAGGCAGAGACTTCAAATGCAGGAAAAGACCTTTCGTTTTGACAGAACTGAAGTAGTCTAGTAGCTTCAAGGTGAAGACAGATGTGTACCCCCCGCGCAGCCAGCGACTCTCTCTCCGCATTTCCTTCTAAACAGCAACTGCCCCCACACGTGCGCATCTGGGACTCGGTGACACTGAACACGCTGCACGTCATCGGAGTCGGGTTTTTCGACCGAGCCGTCACCTGTATCGCGTTCTCAAAATCTGTAAGTGCGAGCCCCGTGGGCACGGGCGCCCTTGTCCGTAGGGAGGAGAGCAGCCGCTCAAGGTTGAAGAGGGAGGAAGTTAACACACTCGCTGGCAGCCGGGTGTGTGCGTGGGTTTGCAGGCCGACACCGTCCTGCTCCTCAGGTCCCCTCTTCAAAGGTCACACATGTCCCCTCAGGGTCACACACCTGACGGGAAGAGACCCCGCAGCGCTGCCTTCGTGTTCCTCGGGGCGGTTTTGCCCACGCTGACCTTGAATTTCACCTGCTCCTTGACAGGCGGCCCTAGTGTCTCTGCCGTCCCCACACGGGCTGCCTGTCTGTTAGCAGGAGTCAGAGGGGCCTCGTGGTCTCCAGATCTTCCTCAAGATGTGCCCATCCAACAGATCCACCCTATAAACCACTGTTCCAGAAACACAGTCACTCACACATGCACGTGTCCCCATCAGAACAGCACGTGCCACGGCCCCAGGGCCTTTGCTCCCATCCCACACAGCCTCCTGGTCACCCTGCCCGTTAGTCACAGACGTGTGCTGTGTGTGCGGTGGACACCGACTCCTCCAGGAAGGGGCCCTGCAGCCCCTTTGGACTTTTCCTAATAGAACCAACGGGGCAGGACCACCCCAGACCGCTCTCTGCTGCTCACGTCCCTCCCTCGCCCACGTTCACCCGCCATCCTGCAGTGGCTGGAGAGCAGGTCTCAGAGCGGTGCATACGTATTCTTTAGCCCAAATGCACGCTATTAAAAGGAAAATTAATGTCCACTGTTAGTCACTTTTAACGTGTTGCATTCTCAAACGTAGCCTTCCTGAAACACCTTTTGTTTTCCAGAACGGAGGGAGCAGTCTGTGCACTGTGGACGACTCCAATGACCACGTGCTGTCCGTGTGGGACTGGCAGAAGGAGGAGCGGCTGGCTGACGTGAAGGTCTCTCTCCAAGCCCCATGCTGGGCTCCACTGTAATTTCCCCGAGTGGAGCCTTCTGCTCCAGCTGGCTCCCAGGCCCGGGTCCCACTTCTTGGTGGGCCACAGGATCCCCCCATTCCCAGGCTGGCCCTCGGGCCTGACACCAGCCCCCAGGAATCCCGAGCTCGTCCCTCTCCCCTCCCACAGTGCGGTGCCAAGTCCTGGCAGGGTCTCCTCCCCCTTCATGACACCCGTAAGTTTTCCTTCTTCCTAACGTCACAGCCCCTTCCCTTCTGAGCCACTCCCTTGTTCCCTGTTCACTGCTGCTTCGTTTTATTCCACAAATGTGTGCTCGTGTTGTTGCGGGGGGGGTGGGGGGCGCTGCAGGTGTGATGGTACGGGAGGTGTCCCCCTTGTGCCACAGGGCGGGGACAGGGGAGTGGGGACAGGTCAGGAGCAGCGAGGGCTGAGGGAGAGGCCAGTGTGGCCAGCACGGGACTTGGCCAAAGCTGAGTGGCCTCTGCGAAGGCGAGCGCCCCTGAGGGACCCCAGCCCTGGGCCCTTCCGACGGGGGTGCGCTGGGCTTCTCTTTACCGCCTCCGGTCCATCTTGTGCGATAGGTCCCCCAGCTTTCCTTACGCTCTTTTGTATTTTCCTCCTGTGGAAATCATGAATGGATCCCAGTTGTTACAGACTTGACTTCAGAGTCCCTATCCTGTCCTCCGTTAGCCTTAGACCACTTTACTTCCTGGCCATCAGGACCACCATCCATTGCTTTATCTTTCTCCCTCAAGTGTCTTGGATGCTGGGTCCGTATTCTAATCTGGCATGTTTCCTAACACCAGCTTACTAACATTCTGGCCAAGTATTTAAGTTCTTGCTAGGTTGCTGGGTTGAAAGTGATCAGAGGCAAATTTTCACCTAGGTTTAAGGCTTGTAACTGAATTTCACGCAAAAGGAACAATCAGGGTCAGATTCATCCAGCCAAAGTGCAGGTGCTGGAAACCCAGTGAATAGGTCAGGGGTGGTGCAGAGACTCCCAAGAGCCCGCTCCCCAGCCCTGGAGCCCCGGCCCAGTCATCAAACAACCATCAGAGTCCTGGGAATTAAACCAGGAGGGAATCCTAGAGCAAACAGGACAGACAGCCAAAGTCAGCCAGCAGCAATGGAGCTGGATAAAATCCAGATTCCTGGGCCCCTCCCAAAGTTCCTGTCCCCAGATGGGACTGAGGCTTGACACCACGTTGTAACACACGCCAGGCGATTCTGTTTTCAGCCTGGGCTGGGAATCTGTGACAGGAGATGAGAGCAAATTCTTGGGTTCTTAAGTTTCCACCCGACCCTTCAGCAAAGGCGTGCTTCATGCCAGCTCCTGCTGGGCGCCCCCCTCCCCTGCAGAGAGAGAGGAGCTGTGGTCCCTGTCCTTAGGGTATGGCCCAGTGGGGGAGACAGACAGACAAGGAGAGGTTATGACACCCAGCAAACATAAGTTGAGTGTTTATGGAAGGTGAGCTCAGTGGGGAGAAAAATCAAGAGGCTTTAGGGCTCGGCCCGGACAAGCTGTCTGCGGCTCAGCTGTCACTTATTTTCTGACGTGTCCAGAGATTTGAGACATTTGGTTCTCCTGTTTTGCTCAAAGTGTTCTAACGAAGCCGTGTTTGCTGCGGATTTCCACCCCACGGACACTAACATAATAGTTACCTGCGGAAAATCACATCTCTACTTTTGGACATTAGAAGGAAACTCCCTTATTAAGAAGCAAGGATTATTCGAGGTAATGTTACATTCCATTTGTTTGAGTCTTCCGTGAGTGGTGCCTGTGGTCAGGGCTTCTCCGGGAGCAGTGAGGCGTACTGCAGTCTCCAGAATTTGCTGTGATTGGCAAATCAGGACGTCTATCTGGGGGTGTAGCGATGAAGAGTATTCCCGGGGACCCCTCAAAGAATTGGGGGCCCCTTGTGTCTCTGTGGGTATCCTTGGTGGTGCCAGGAAGGAAAGATGAACCAACACGTGGGGAAGTGCAGGGACAGTCACTCTGGGGGCCGGGTGCCCCCCGCTCCATGCGTGGTCCTTGCAAAGAACAACCAAGAAGGTCCTGGGGCTTGTGAGTACCAGGGACAGCGCCTCCTTCCTGGCAGGGGCCCAGTTAGAGGACTGCTTTATTCCAGTGCCAGGGCCCTGTTCTGAGGCTCTAGTCAAGACAACAGCCCGTCCCACTGACACCCTCCTCTGCCCCAACTGTCTGCAACTTTAAAGTTGCCAGATATTTCACTGTTTTAGAGCAGACAGTCTCACGGCACACGTGATATAATGGTAGATGAAAATGAAAGGCATGTGCAGCTTGGGAGCACCGTGCCTCTAGGTCAGAGGAATACAAATTAGAGAGCGTCGTCACTAAATACGTGCATGTATTTACAACATCCTGCAGAAGCAAGAAAAGCCAAAGTTTGTCCTCTGCGTGACTTTTTCCGAAAACGGTGACACCATCACTGGAGACTCAAGCGGCAACATCTTGGTGTGGGGAAAAGGTAACACAGACTTGTCCCCAGAGCAAAAGATTGGGGGCAAATAATATACGAGGCCAAACGCGGCTTCTCTAAGAGGTGTCTGTGAGCAGAATTAACGGAATTACAGCTAAACCCCAAGTTTAATAAGTGCATATGCATATGGGTACATGGGTAACCTGACACCTTAAAACTAGAACAGAGGAAAACAAGAATGGCCAAGAATTGTGCACTTTCTATCACTGCAGAAGGCTCTTTAAGCCCAAAATATTTTGATGGAATAGCTTTAATAATAATTCTATTGACCAATTATAATGGTGAAGGTGTCAATGACTATTTATTTAGCTATAAGACACTTAAATAACTTCCCTGGTTCCCGCGGCTTCTGGCAGATAGTTACTGAGAACTAATTGTGTGCGAGACAGCACGTTAGCCACCGAGCACACCGATGATCACAAGGCCGTGGTGTCAGGGAGCCCACAGCCACGTGAGGAGGATTCGTTACTCAGAAAACACCCATCCAGTCAAGTTCAATGAGCGTTTGCAGCAGGAGGAAAGGGAAACCACACCATCCCTGTCCTCAGAGGGCTTAGAGTTTGGTTGGGGGTGAAGACAGAAACAGACCCCTGGATGTGACTTCAGGGTAATGTGACTTCCCTAGTGTCCCCACTACTGTGGGGGCAAGTGCTTCCCACGTCACCCCGTTTCACCCTTAGCAGGATCCTACAGGATAAGCAGGACACAAAGGGGAAACAGGTGTAGGACAGTGAAGCCAGTTGTCGAGGATGTGAACCCAAGCCGCCGTTCTTCACCGCTCGCGGTCTCGCCATGCTCGCTCCGTCCTCAGCTTCCCGTGAGCGTGTTCTCCCAGATCAGGAAGTGGCCCAGGTCATGCTTGTCTGCTGCGGCACAAGCTTCTAGAAATTGCGTCCCTTGTAGATGCACACTGCAGAGATGTCCTAACCGACAAGATGCCACTTTAAAACCAAAGAGAAATGGGATGGACGGAGGCGACCTCTTTGATAATGTCCTGAGGATGGTTTTCTTGGTGTGTTTAGGTACGAATCGGATAAGCTACGCCGTTCAAGGGGCCCACGAGGGGGGCATTTTTGCACTGTGTATGTTACGGGACGGCACGCTGGTGTCGGGAGGAGGGAAGGACCGCAAGCTCATTTCTTGGAATGGAAACTATCAGAAACTTCGTAAAACTGAGGTGAGATAAAGCAAACAGTGTTATTGAAATTCTTTTTTTTTGTTCATTTTGAATCTCCCGAAACTGGTACACTAACCAGTTTCTTTGTTAGTTCGAAATCTTCAGCTTACTGTTTCATGGTTTAGATAAAACTTTATAAAAATGGTTTAGATAAAACTTTATTAAAAAGGAAACATTTGGGGCGCCTGGGTGGCTCAGTGGGTTAAAGCCTCTGCCTTCGGCTCAGGTCATGGTCCCAGGGTCCTGGGATCGAGCCCCACATCGGGCTCTCTGCTCAGTGAGGAGCCTTCTTCCCCTTCTCTCTCTGCCTGACTCTCTGACTACTTGTGATCTCTGTCTGTCAAATAAATAAATAAAATCTCAAAAAAAAAAAGGAAACATTTTATTAAAATCATTGGAAGTGGTTTAAGTATAACTACTAAAATGGAATTAGGTTTGTAAAATTTTAGGTTGTAACATATTGCACATTTAGATTACTTTTGTAAGAGAACAGTCTCACCTTTCTAAGGGTGAGATAAGATAAATAAGGGAATATTACCCACATTTTTATTTTTCATTCAAATCTTTCTTCTCGGGGCGCCTAGGTGGCTCAGTCCATTGAGTGTCTGCCTTCGGCTCAGGTCATGATCTCAGATTCCTGGGATCCAGCCCCATGTTGGGCTCCCTGCTCAGCGGGGAGTCTGCCTCTCCCTCTCTCTGCCCCCTCCCCTGCACATCTCCCCCCTCCTCAAACAAATAAATAAAATCTTTTAAATTAAAAAAAAAAAATCTTTCATCTTTTTCCACTTTAATTTCCAGGTGTGACTCTGGAGACATTACTACCTGGAACTAACATTTATTGAGTATTTACCTTGTTCATGGCTGAGTGCCAACATATTCTCTAAAGTATCTCTCAGTATCGATTTTACCACCTTATTACCCTGCACACCAGTAGGAACCACAGGAAAGAAGTTTAATCTGCCTCATACACACTCACTGGACCCCCTCCCCCAGGCCCCGGGGACCTCGGAGCAGACAGACATCGAGGCGGGCATCAGTGCGAAGGCTGAGGGTCCCTATCCATAGCGTCCAATGGACACATTATAGACCTTCTCCAGCCTCTGAGTGGGTGTGTACAACACTCACAACACAACACGTTACATCCTGTAACCCATTCTATCAGAGGGCAGCGCGGCCCGCTGCTTTGGAGGTATTGATGCGGTTCTATTGATTATTGCTGTTAATAAAGGAAGGCCTCTGGGTGAGCTTTGGAAATCGCCTCCCCGTTCATGGAGAGTTTCATCATGATGCCATTCTCTAGCCTAAGATTTGACCAGCATTTCACTGAATGGGCTCCTGTGTTAAATTGCAACTGCAACAGAAGCCTCAAAGCCTCATCCGGTTTCTAGAAGATTCTCATCATTTTTTTAGCATCCGTACCTTCCTCTTCCTTAGCATGGATTATCTTCACCTTTTCCCAAATCTGTGCCAACAGACTGCACTGGAGATGGAAAGTGTGTGAGACAGCAGGAGGCGTCTTTCCTTTCCAAAACTGGGGTGCCCAGCGTCCCCAAGCAGGGTCTCTGCTTTTGTTCCTTTATAAAGTGCAAGAACCTCTGTTTATTTCATCTCGCAGCAAATTGATCTTGGCAGGCATATTTTGAAATTGTTTGTCTTAAAATTTGATAAATCCACACGTTTACCGACATGAATAGTGGATTTCAAAACTAAGTCATATGGAGTTGCCAAAGAATTTACCATTTTAAGTTACAGTAAATTTTAGGAACTCTTCTTTTTTTTTTAACATTTTATTTATTTGACAGACAGAGATCACAAGTAGGCAGAGAGGCAGGAAGGGAGAGGGGGGGAAGCAGGCTCCCTGCTGAGCAGAGAGCCCGATGTGGGGCTCGATCCCAGGACCCTGAGATCATGACCTGAGCTGAAGGGCAGCGGCTTTAACCCACTGAGCCACACAGGCGCCCCAGGAACTCTTCTTATGGCTTATAATTCTTTTCTCTACTTTCCAAATTGTACCCGCTACTGCTGTCCAAAGCCACAAGAAGAAAAGAGGAAACTAACCAGTGTTGTTTCTAATTTTTTACTCCAACCAAGAAAAAGATACTTCGTTTTTCATTGTTTTTGTGTAATGACCTTACTCTTGCCCATTCTTTTACGCTTATATACATGTTTGGAGTTTAAACATCCAATGTGGGGTTTTGATCGTTCGCTCAACAAGTCCCAGCTCTGGACCTTGCTCTCCATGTTACGTGTGCGTGTGTGCGCATGTGTGCACGTGTGCGTGTGTATGTGGGAGAGAGGAGGGAGGGGTTGTCATCATGATATATAAACACATACTTGGAATGGTGGAGCTGATATTTAAGGACATTTTTGATGTTTTCTTCTCGATGCAGATTCCAGAACAGTTTGGCCCGATCCGGACAGTGACCGAGGGGAAGGGTGACGTGATCTTGATAGGCACAACTAGAAACTTCGTTCTGCAGGGCACTCTGTCCGGGGACTTCACACCCATCACCCAGGTGCGCTCCTGCCCAGCCGGCCCAGCAGGGCCTTCACCAGCTGCATTATCAGAGGCTCAGAGAGCATGAGAGAGCCTTGCAAACAGGGGATGATCCCTTTGTTTTATAGCAGCGAAGCCTTCCTTGGCATCAGAGTTTCAGCTGCTGTCCTGGCTTAGGTTGGGTGGGAAGGGAAACCGAGGAGGGCAGCCAAAAGCATGCGGATGCCACGGGTCCCCGCCCCCGAGTCTCCCCAAGTGTTGACTGGCAGGCGTGTTTCAGAGAGCTTCCTCTGTCTTGGTCCTTTGCAGGGTCACACCGATGAGCTCTGGGGACTGGCCATCCATGCCTCCAAACCTCAGTTCTTGACCTGCGGGCATGACAGGCATGCCACTCTCTGGGACGCTGTTGGTCACCGGCCCGTCTGGGACAAAGTCATAGAGGTAGACATGCACGTTACATGGTGTTTTTCTTATAAAAGTTCATCTGGAACACGTTCGTTTATGTTTTTGCATGCAATGGATAGAGATAGAAAATTGTCCCAAAGTAAATGTCACCCAGTTCACCTCCTTTGGGCGGCATTGCTTTAAACGGCCTCAGTGCTCCCCTCCGTGTCATCCTGAAGTTTGCTGGTGAGTTTTTCAACAGCAAGCTAGCCTTGCAGAGTTGGGGGGTTCCCCTGAGCGCAGAGATCCTTCACCAGCTTCCGTGCTCAGAAGCCCACGCCCCGCCTACAGCGCACCTTTGCAACGAGAATTTATGCATCCAACTTAATTTATCTCTACAATTGGAGTTTGACCCTCGGGCTTTAGACTTCCAGTGGGCGTCGCCGTGATCCTCACAGAAGGAACTCAGATTACGTATTGGAGCACAGGAAGGTCCTGTCCTGCCCGTGTGGAGCCAGCAGCCCCGTAGTTACTGAGCGCTGGGCGCTGGCCACGCAGGAGCTGGAGCCTGCACCTGCCGGGGCGCCCGGTGACCGGATTGGAAGCCGAGGCTTGGCCAAGTCCACTGGCTGGACTAGCCGTGGCCACTAGGTCAGCAAGTGACAGAGCCAGCGCTCACACGCAGCTCAGTCTGATTCCCCCACCCCCGGTCTTCCCCTGCATGGTACGGACTCTGAAGCACCGTACGGTCCTGTGTAGCCCGTGTCCTTGCTGACGTGTCCCACCCTCTGCAGCCCCCACTCCTCCTCGCAGCCCCCACAGAGGGCCCAGCACTCCCCAGCATGCCAGATCTGCATTTCAGCCCTTTACCCCCTGGCCCTTTACCCCCGAGAAGGTCACCGAGGGTCTAGAACTGGCCGCCACTGGTGGAGCTGAGCACCGAAGTGACAGGACCCGAACCCCTCAGACGGAAGAGTGGGTGCGGCCCAGGCAGCAGGATGGGCTGAAGGAAGCGGTGTCCTGTGTTGGACCTGTCCCCCTGGGGGTTGGAGGAAAAGATGGGGGGACACAGCAGGGGGGAGGGCGACCTCCCCTGCTGCTCTTCGGCCGCAGCGCCCCTGAAAGCAATCCCAGAGGCTCCAACCCCCTCCCGCTCCCCTGACCAGTCACCCCTCAGCCCGGCAGAAGGGAAGGGGCTCAGAACCAGGCGCCAGAAAGATCTCTGGTTAAGTCTTCGCTCCTTAACCCGCTGCCATGTGGTTTTGGACGAGAACCTCCCTGTGCCTCAATGTCCTCAATGGGGAAATGTAAGGAGCCTGAGAGAATTAATGACACAGCAAAGCTCCAAGCAGAGGTGGCTCTCTCTGTGTCTCGGGGCGGCCCTGAGCTTGGTCGCAGCTCCCACCTGAAGAAAGCATTGCCCAGAACAGAGGCAGTACCTGCTGTCTTGTCTTTTCAGTTGACGCAGTCGCGTCTCAATGCCCGTGTCTATTTCCATTCCCACGGATGCTTCTTTCTCCGTCTCCCTGTCACCAGTCTCCTCTCGCGTGGGTCCATTCAAAGCCCTTCCACCAAGGGACTTTCTATCTAAAGCAGACTCAGTCATGTCACGCTTTTCATTTTTAAAGATTCTACTGTTTTTAAGTCCTCTCTACACCCATTGTGGGGCTGAACTCAACACGGAGATCAGGAGTCACACGCTCTACCACCTGAGCCAGCCAGGCGCCCCAGTCACGTCATACTCTCTACAGAAAGAAAAGTCATTGTCACCGTGCTCTTGTTTCCCCGTGATCTCATCCCTGACCGTGGAGGCACAGCCTTCATTAGTGACGTCCACATACCTTCCATCCCACCGGGACATCCCAGCTTGGGATGCCCTTTCTACCCATCATTCCTCAAATATCCCCCACACTGGGTCACTTTGACCTCTTAAATCACACTCTCATCCCCGTAGCACCTGATCCCAGAAAATACCGATTGGAGTGTCTGCTCCCTCTTTCACCAGCCTGATCCCTCCTGGACCGGAAGGTCCAGTTCCGAGAGTCTCGGCACCAGGAAGCGTCTGCCCAGTCTCCCCGTCGAGCTTCCTTTAACTCTCCCTCTCCTGTGACTTAAGAACTTGCTTCTTCCTCTGTCATCGGTCCCATCCCACCTTGTGCGAGAGTTAGTGTTGGACACATTAGTCAGAGACACTTGATCCAAACCTGAATGTGCTTACTGGTCTCGAGACCCTTCCACGCCTGCCGAGCGTGCCGCATGTGCCCGGGGGGCTCTGATCCAGTGTCACTACCGGCATTGGGCTCAGCGGTCCTGTTTCCAGGGCCACCGGGCACACCATGGGGGTCAACCCAAGGGGCTGCCAGGACTGGGAGGAAGAGCATTTATGTGTTGGTCTGTCTTCTGATTCCTGTAGGCATAAAAAGATAATATCAGACAGAGGAAAACCTCTAAAGGGACCCATATCTAGTGTGACGGACACATGACCTTCACGGAGTAGGAGAACGTTTTCCTCTCTTGGAGTGCAAAGAGCCTTGTTGTTTCAGTAGGGCCGCGAAGCCCCTTTGGAAGAGCCGTGCGTGTGTTTTCTGCGGTAGCGCTGTGTCTGGCCATCAATTTACACTTCCTTTACAATGTTTTAGGATCCAGCTCAGTCTTCTGGTTTTCATCCTTCAGGGTCTGTGCTTGCGGTGGGAACACTGACTGGCAGGTAAGTCCGTGTCGCCAGGGCTCCACTTTGGGTCTGTGGTCCCCAGGGTCGGGCACAGGGTGGCTGCCCCCCCCCCCCCCAGCTTCTAGCCACCACCCGAGAATTAAGCCAGAACTCAAAACTAACAGGGAAGACAGCATCCTTTGCATTCGGGACAGGGCGGGGGAGGGGGATTCTGACGAAAGCTCTGGACCTTTCTGCCCATGCACAGACATACACGCACGCGTGCGCACACATACGCACAGACAGACATGCTTGCCTACAGTTTCAGGGGATTTGTGGAGCTCCCAAACCCCTGATCTGCAGGCTGTGGGAGGAGCCTCAGCTTTGGAATTGGGCGAGAAAGCATTTCAAAGCCCCAAGAGTTTAAAAATGCTTTTCTTGCTGCCCTTTCGAAATTCTAGAAACTGCCGAGATCCCGAGCCTCGTGCTTGGATTCTGCCAACATGTATTTACCAAGTCTCCAACAGGCCAGGCAGTAGGCCTGCACTTGACTCCTGGCTCCACCACTCGGCAGCTGTGTGTCTCTGGGCCAGCCAGACAACCTCTCTGAGTAGTTTTACATCATAAACCGTGACAGTATTACCTGCCTCGATTGGAGGAGGTGGCGTAGGGGGTGTTCTCTGGGGTGTTGGTGGCTCTGGTGCTCAGTATTTCGTACATTCTTTTTTTTTTTAAGATTTTATTTATTTATTTGATAGACAGAGATCACAAGTAGGCAGAGAGGCAGGCAGAGAGAGAGGGGGAAAGCAGGCTCTCCACGGAGCAGAGAGCCCGATGTGGGGCTCGATCCCAGGACCCCGGGATCATGACCTGAGCCAAAGGTAGAGGCTTTAACCCACTGAGGCACCCAGGCGCCCCTGTTTTGTACATTCTGCTTACACTTTCATATCATTTGTCATAATACATATATGCTCGTTGCGGTTTAATTCAGATATTTTTGGTGATTTCCTCCCATCCTTTCTCTCTAGAAAGCCATTTAGACTCTGTTGGGATGACTGTGGAGTGTGTGAGGAAAGAGGAACCATTTATAAGTCACAGGTCACAGCATCTTAAGAGCGGGGCACCTCATAGCCAACAGAATTCTTGATGAAAATGTTTTGCCGCATTCATGTGCGACACCCACACATACACACACACACACCCTCCTTTTAACTCTCCTGGGGTCGGTGGAAGTTTCAGACCCAACGGGCTCTGATGAGCGGCTGACAGCCAGTGATCACTAGACCCATGTGCTGACTATGAGCGGTAGGACAGGGCCTGGGGGCCACACCAGGAGGCCTAGAACCACAGGCAAGGTCCCGTGGGTGGGAGAGAGGGCACGTGGACTCTAGTGCTTCCCGCCATGTCTGCGTCCCACATCTCTGGTCCTCACGCCAGCCTTAGCTCTAGATGGGGCCATTCACGAGGCTTTGGAGCATAGTGAATGATCAGCCCTAGCCCCTGCACTTATGTTCTGGCCTCTGTTCACGGTCAACAGCACGTTAAAGGTAAATGGTTGCTGAAGACACAAGTCGAGAAGCCAAATCCAAATTTCGGGGGTCAGCCCGTCCCCTGGACTAGGAAGCAGAGAAACTAGCACTGCTTGCTGGCCAAGCCCATGGAGTATACCCTGTCTGGGGTCCCCTGGGTCTGAAGCTGCCACAACTGGGCACCCACAGTCCTTTCCATCCCTGGAAACACCGGAGTCCCATGACTGTCACCACCCGAGAACACACAGGCGGGAGAGTACATGCACCGAGTACCGAGTCCTTGTCGGCAGATACAAAGCACATCTGTATCCCTCAGGGTTTGCTTCAACACTGTGCCTCCACGGTGGACTTGGCCCTTATCCTCATTTTATAATCAAGGACGTGGAGCCCAGACCAGGTCCACGGCCACCTTTCTGCCACCCTCTCCACCCAGGCTTTCCCTGGGCTGTTGCCTCCAGCATCACTCTCGGGAGGCCAGACACCCCGAGGCTGGCCTAGCCCAGCCCCTGGGACCCACCCTGCTGCTCTGGGGCCAGATGTCTGGGGAAACCCATGCGGGGGCCCCGTTTGCTGCCTCCTCTGGCCGGGGGCCCAGCCTCAGGGCTTTCTGTCCTTTGAGATACAAGTGACAAAACTCAAGCCCTGAGGTCCCTGTCACCACGGTGGAACCACATCATTTCAAAGGAAAGCCAGCGTGCTGCTTCTTTCTTTAGGAAATGCTTACCTGAAGGAACTTTGCCTGAAAGAAACGCCGAGCATAAGCGTTCTTGTTAAGCCAACACAGAGTATTTATGAAGCCCCGAGAGCAATCGCTTTTAACGGTTACTGTCAAGTGTACTAGTCTTCCTTTATCTTCTCACCAAACAACTTACCCTGCTTTTTCTCGTGTTCACAACAGGTGGTTTGTGTTCGACACGGAAACAAAAGACTTGGTCACCGTTCACACGGACGGAAACGAACAGCTGTCCGTCATGCGTTACTCCCCGGGTGAGAGCCGCAGTCCACTGGCCATACAATTAGGAAATCCTGTGTGGATGTCTTCAAAGGAAGAAATCTCGCAAGCCTCCTGAGTGGAGCTTAAACTGTCCTGCTTCTAACTGTCAAAATTGTAGACAAAACTGTAGACAAAATTAGACCGATTCGCGTACTGAGTCCTGTGGTCACCACCCAGCTGCAGACAGTACCCGCGCTTAGCCCATCTGGCTTCGCCGGAGCCCCTTCGAAGCAGTTCCCAGAACTTAGCCCTTCATCTGTTAGTATTACTGAACAGATCTTGAGAAGATGAGGCCTCTTTATTTTTTAACACCTTTATTCAGGTGTAATTGACAGATTCTGAGTGAATTCATGCCACCGGACAGCCGTCACCACAAACCTTGCCATCGCCCCAAAACTTCCCTCCTTGCCCCTTAGCGATTAAGCTCTACTCCCACACCTCAGCCTTAGGCAACCACTGACCTGCTGTCTGTTCTATAAATCGCCTTTTGCGGACATTCCCTATCAACGGAATCACATACTACAGAGATCTTCTACCCGGAATACTGGTTTTCGAGATTAATTCGGGTTGCTATGCATGTGTCCGTACTTGATTCCTTTTGAAGTGCTAGATGGGATCCCACTTCCTGGATACGCCTCATTATATGCTTATCCGTTCATCCGTCAGCGGCCACAGGGGTGGCTTCTGGTCTCTGGTTATTACAAAGAGAGCCCCTGGGAGCACTCACTGTAGGTCTCTTTGTGGCTTGTTTTCATTTCTCGTAGGTGAATTCCTAGGAATAGGGACTGGTGGATTGCGTGATAAATCTGTCTAACATTTTCTGAAACGGTGCTGAACTGCTTGCCAGAGAGGCTATATGGTCTCGGGTTCCCACCAGCAACGTGTGGGGATTCGGGTTTTCTCTGCATTTCCACACCAACACCTGTTATTACCTGCCTCTTTCACGACGACCCTTCTGGTAAGGGGTGGAGGAGTATCCCGCTGTGGTTTTAACTTGGCTCCCAAACTCGGAAACGCTGGGAATGTTCGCCTGTGCCTGTCAATCACTCCTGTATCTTTGGTGAACTACCTTTTCAGGTATTCTGCCTGTTTCCTAGTCAGAGGTTGTCTGTCTTACTCTTGAGTTTAAGAGCGCTTCTAGAGTCCGTGTATACGTTCTTTATCAGCTCTGCAACTTGCACATGTTTTCTCCCAGGTGTGGCTTTTGCCTTCCCATCTTCTTAATGGGGTCTTCTGAAGCAAAAGCTTTCCATTCTGATCAAGCCCAGTTTCTCAGCCTTTTCTTGGAGGGATCACGCTTTTAGTGTCACGCCCAAGTCCTGAAGCTTTTCCCCTTGGCTTTCTTTCAGAAAGGTGATCGTTGGGGCACCTGGTGGCTCAGTCCGTTAAGCGCCCAACTCCTGGTTTCGGCTCAGGTCGTGATCTCAGGGTTGTGGTGCTGCGGATTCTCTCTCTCCCCCTCTCCCTCTGCCCCTTCCCCTCCTTTGTCTATCCCCTTCTCTTAGGAAAAGAGTATTTCCCTTCCAGCGGTTTCAGTCACATCCCATAAACTTTGATACGTTGTTCTCACGTCCATTCCGTTCAAAACCTTTCCTAGCTTCCTAATGATTTCTTCTTGGGCCTGCGGGTTCTTTAGATGTGTGCTGATGAACTCCTGAATGTTGGCGGATTTCCCATATCCCCTCCCGAGGCGCCGAGGCGGATCTTGTGTGGCTTTCATCACGCTTGCTCCACGGAGACTTGTTTTTACGGCCTGACACTGGTTGTCCGGGGCCGTGTCCCAGGCGCGCTTGAGGCGACTGTGCGCCGTGCCCTCTACTGGTCGGTGGGACAAGTGGTGGCCAGCGTCAGGGCCGACCGATGTGTCGCTGGGGTCGGCCGTGTCCTGTCTGCTCCGGCCGTGGCCGAGGGGGAAGGCTTGCCATCTCCCGCTGACACCGTGGGGCCTGTTGGCTTCTCTTCCCGGCCCTCTCAGTTTGGCTTCACAGATTTTGGGTGGAGGACAGGCCAGAGCTGCGCTCCAACACCCCCAGCCAAGGAGGCTCGCATCCTCTGCCCGCGGCCGTGCGTGCAGGGCGTGTCCGGAGTTTCAGGCCGTTTCCGGGTCTGCCTGGCTCCTACTTCCGCTGGTGCTGCGGCGTCTTCCCCGGGCATGCGCACAACCTCGCCGCGGCCGCGAGCTTGAGGCGAGCGGGGCTTCTCTCCTGTCTGCCCCACGCATGCACGTACACGCATGCGCACAGCCTCCCTTGCCCCAATGGACTCCCTCCAGCCGCCGCCTGCCGGGGCCATGGGCGCTCTCCACTCTGGAGATGGTCACTTCTGTCCGGAGTGCCGCAGGACAGAGGCGTCGCCCAGGGCTTTGTAGGGAGTGAGCCGCCTGACCACAGAAACAAAGCCGCTGGGGCTCAGGGCCCTGCCCGGCCAGAACCTCGGAGCCCTCCAGCCGGTGGGCGGGGTGAGCACAGCCCCAGGCAAGTGCCCCAGCGGCTCATGCTGTCCTTCCCCCCAGATTCAGCAGCTTTTTAAGCATAAACACTTCTCGGATGGATTTATGCCTTTGATCATTTCCAGAGTACGGAAATGGTTATTTTGGTCAGTCTTGTACCAAAGCGTCTTTATAATCGCTTTATGGGGAGAGGATTTGCCTGGCTTCTCCCTGGGCCACAGCTGGAAGCCCTGCATACTTATTTTTAACATAGCCACAGTGTCACTGTCACCTGCTCAGCCCAAATAGCATTAACTTCTTAATACCAATAGGTATTCGAATAGTCAGTAGTCAGATTTTCACTTGACTTCTTAACAGTTTAAGTTGGGATCCAAAAACGTCTCACATGTAGTAACTGCCTGGGATGTCTCTGAAATCCTTTTTATTTATTTTTTTAAAGGCTTTTTTAAAATTTATTTATTTGACAGAGACCACAAGTAGGCAGAGAGGCAGGCAGAAGGAGAGGGGGAAGCAGGCTCACCACTGAGCAGAGAGCCCAATGTGGGGCTCAATCCCAGGACCCTGGGACCACGACCTGATGAGACAAAGGCAGAGGCTTAACCCACTGAGCCACCCAGGCGCTCCTTATTTTTTTTAAAGATTTTATTTATTTAAAAGGGAGATAGAGAGGGACTACAAGCAGGAGAAGTGGGCTAAGGAGAAGCAGGCTCCCACTGAGCAGAGAGCCTGATGCAGGGTTGGATCCCAGGACCCCGAGATCATGACCTGAGCCGAAGCAGACGCTTAACGGGCTGAGCCACCCAGGCGCCCCTGAAGTCCCTTTTAATCCACAGGTCCTCGTGCTTGTTCTCTCTCTCCCTCCTCCACCCCTTCCCCCCTCTCGTGTGTACAGTGTTCACTTGAAGGAATGGGCTCATTTTTCCTGTAGTTGTTTTCTCCACTCTGGATTTTGCTGAGTGTGTCCCCATGGTGTCCTTTAACATGTTCCTCTGTCCCTTGGACTTCCTCTGATGTGATGTTTGCATCTAGAGCTGGATTCCATCTAGGTTCTGTTTGTATTACTGTCTTCCAGCTACCAGAGAGTCACATCTTCTTCTCTCACTTTGTGTGATCTTAGGAGCTGTTGGTGCCCAATCCCCAGATCCACATGGGGCTACAAATGAGTGGTTTGGCAATGTTAGATTTTCTTCTTCACTTATTAGGTATAATAGTTCCACACAAAAAAACTGCTGATCATCTACTTTGTTATCCAGAAGCATGGCAGCATTCGTTAAGGAAATCAAGTTAAATCCCTGATTTCTTTTTTTTTTTTTTTTTAGATTTATTTATTTGAGAGAGAGAGTATGCAAGCAGCAGGGAGGGGCAGAGGGAGAGGGAGAGACAGTCTTAAGCAGACTCTGTGCTGAGCATGGAGCCTGACACCGGGCATGATCTCACAACCCTGAGATCACAACCCAAGTGGAAACCAAGCGTTGGACACTTAACTTCCTGAGCCACCCAGGTACCCCTGCTTGGTATCTTTTACTTTATTTACCAATTTCCAAAATAATGAGTTTGTTCTCTGTACCCCTTAACAGTGATCAGTCAGTGGTGGTGGGTTGGATGCCATTGTGAACCAAAGTATATTTTTTCTCTTTCCATCTGTGATAGTTATCACAAGTGGAGCAGTTTACTTATCACGGGCCAGGGGAAGCCACTGGGGTTTGGCACCTGAGTCCTTCTGACAGTGTGGGTGCCGGGAGTGTTCATGGCTGCTGGGCGGGCCCTTGCTTCTAGGCCTTATCATTGGATGCTTGTGTTTTAGGAAATGCTATTTTTCTGTGATATGCAGGATATTCAGCTACATAAACACTCTCAGAAATAGCAGTTTTGTCCTTGGAAATACTTGGCCAAGACTGAGCTGCTCCTGCTCTGTAGGCATCCTCTATTTTATAGGCTGAACGGTAGCCCTCTCTCTGTCATGGCAGAGCTGTGTTCTTAATCTCCACTGGTATCATTAGAGAAGGAGCACCCCTTCCAGATGTGTTTTCCTGGTGCCTGAGCAAAATTCACACTTGTCACCCTAAACAGACAACCACCCTCCAGGCACCTGGGGACCTTTTCTCCAATGTTGAGATGTTTACTCAGCTCAGAATGCCTTTCATTCTTGATGTTTTAAGTATCATATTTTACTGTTAATTCTGGCAAATATTCTGCATTCTTCTATGCGTATTACATGTCATCATTTTCTGGTTATTTGAATGTTCTTGAAATGCAAGAAGCCTTCGTTTGCACTCTCTTTCCTAGGAAGCCCTCAGATCTCTACCAGCTCCTGTGGACATGAGCAGAGTTCTTTGGGGAGTATATTTGCATTTCTTGTCAGTTATCCTCATGGCCATCCCCTGGAGCAGGGAGCCCAATGTGGGGCTCAATCCCAGGACCCTGGAATCATGACCCAAGCTGAAGGCAGCTGCTTAACCAACTGAGCCACCCACTCCCTCCAGGTGCCCCATGGAGCTTTTCTTCATTAACCAGGGACCCTTTTCTCAAAGAAGCTTTTGTACACCATGTTCATGGCACTGTTATTCTATGAGAACTATTCTAAGTAGTAGAAGCAACCCCCGTGTCCATCAGTAGATGGATGAAGAAGCAAAATGCAGTCTAGCCATTCAACAGAATAGTATTCAGCCTTGAAAAGGAAGGAAATTGTAACACGGGCTATAACAGGTGATTCTCAAGGACGTTATGCTGAGTGAAATAAGGCAGACACAAAAAGACAAATTGTATGATCCCACTTACAGGAAGTGCCTAAAATAGTTGTAACCCTAGAGCTGGAGCAGCTAAAATTATAATAGATGGTTCCATTATGAAAGAAAGTTAGCAGATGATAACGGTAGTTTTTACCTTGAGGTCATTGGCTTAGGAGTGTACAAGCCAGCATGCCAACACGTCGTGTGGCTGGCTTTCAGCCGAGCTTTGCCCTTTATCTATGTTGCAGGGGCAGCAGAATCAACAACGAAATCCTCCAGGCTCTGGAGTCAGACTGCCTGGGTTCAAATCCCAGCTTCCATAAACCTGTGTGACCCTGGGCAAATTACTTTACCACTTGTGCCTCAGTTTTCTCTCTTGAAAAATGGGCATAATATCTGCCTGTCTGTAGGGTTTATGAGGATGAAATACATGAATACAGGAAGAATATAGGAAGAGCTTAGGAGAGTACCTAGTGGACACTACATAAATGTGAACTGTTGTAATTTGATAATAATTATCATTAGCTTTTAGTGTTTATCATCGTCATTATGGTCAGGGTCCTGTCAATTGGAGGACTCAAGGGTGGATGGTTTCCCATGCAGCTCTCCGGCCTTCTCAAGAACCATCACCACAGATGGTCTCCCCCTCCAGGCCTCCGATGTCCTTGGCCTGTTTACCCCTATTCCATCAGGATTCCCACCTGGGACAGGCTGACTTGGTCTTGCCAACACCCTTATTTTGACCTGGCCCAGGCTAGGACTTCCTGAAACAACATTTCCTGACGGTTTGTTTCCCGTAGGACTCCCTACCTTGGAGAAGGAAAATCTGATGACAGTGGTCGGGGGGAGAACCTTTCTTAATGACTTACGATGGCCAGTGACCTCCAGGACCTTTCCAAATGCTATCCAGGGAATCCTCTGAATTGCTATGAAATGGAACCGTTGCCATGCTCTGTGGATGGAGGCGCTAGTGCTTGGTGTGAGAAGAGACGCATTGCAGCCCCCCAGGCAGTGCTCAGAGACCCCGCTACTCAGGGTTCCATTCCAGGCCTCGGTGCCCACCCCACACATGGTTCCTGTCTCCTTCCTTCTGCTTCCTGGCCTCAGGAAAGTCTGACCCTCTCTGGATTAGGCTCTTGGGTCTTGTTTCCTTCCCAGTATATCCTGCATCACCCCTCTTTGCCTTCACACTTGGCAGTTCGTCTACCAGCTACGAAGGTGGGCTCTGCTTTTATGCTACATTGAGCTCCTTCCCTGTGTTTTACACAAGCACCGAAGCCCCATTCCTTAGGCTTTCCTGAGGCCAGAAACCCAGGTGAAAATGGTAACTAATGCCCTATTCGGAAGAGAGGGGGATAGGGCCTTCCGGGTAGGTAGGCGGTAGGAGGATGAGGTAGGAGGGGCCTTCCAGGCAGGGCAGGGATAGAAGGGAAGACCGTTTGTGCAGAGGTGCAGTGGGAGGGGCCTTTCAGGCAGGGCAGGGTGGTGGGAGGGAGGACTATGTGCAGAGGTCTGAGAGAGCCTGAAGTTCAGTGAGGAGCGAGGTGGCCACATCCAGGAGGGTCTTGTCGGCCCCTCACCGAGGGAATGAGTGTTGGTCCTTCCCTGTGGGAATGGCAGGGACAGGGATGGAGTTGCTAAGGGGAGAGATCTGGTCAGAAGTGGATTTCTTTTTTTTTTTCTTTTTTTTTTAAGGATTTTATTTATTTGACAGAGATCACAAGTAGGCAGAGAAGCATGCAGAGACGGTAGGTGGGGGGGGAATCAATGCGGGGCTCGATCCCAGAACCCTGGGATCATGACCAGACCTGAGCCACCCAGGCGCCCCCAGGAGTGGATTTCTAAAAGACAGCTTTGGAAGTGGTATAGGACTCCCTAAAAAGCAAACTTTTCTCTTTAAGTCCCTGATTTGGCTATTTTTTTTCTAGATCTGTGATGTCACTAGCATTACTTCTTGTCACCGAGAAGTGTCTGTATTTAAAATAAACGTCATTGCGTATTTCTGCAGACGGGACCTTCTTAGCCATCGGCTCGCATGACAACTGCATCTACATCTACGGGGTCAGCGACAACGGGAGGAAGTACACGCGTGTCGGCAAGTGCTCGGTAGGCGCTCTTCTCATTTCCGCGGGGATGTGTGTGGTCACCGCGTGTCTGTCGTGCCAGGCATTTACAAGGCACATGAAACGCATCCCACTCTTCCCTCCCAGGGTCATTCCAGCTTCATTACCCACCTGGACTGGTCTGTGAACTCACAATTCCTCGTGTCAAATTCTGGAGACTATGAAATCCTTTACTGTGAGTACACCCCAGGGCCTGTCTGGGTTTGGATCACATACAACATTCACTTGGAGACCAAAATGGGGTCTCCTGCAAAACCCCACTTCCTGCGCCGCCTCAGCCTGTGCCGTCACCTCCAGGCCTCCGTCTCCTTTTCTGTAACGCAGGGGCGTGGGGAAGGGCCACCTCTAAGATCCTTCCCACCACTGAGATCCTTGGGGGCCCAAGGGAGTGTGGGCCCCTCTGGAGCAGAAGATGCTGGGCTCCAAGAAGACGGATGCCAAATCCTGGAGGGAGATGCCCGAGGGGGGCAAGTGGGGCAGGGAAGAGTAGGTTGTGAAGGCGTCATCCCAAGCAGGCAGACACAGTGAAGTCTCTCCTGCCTGGGGGGACAGCAGCCCCTGGGGCCCCTCCTGCTTCTCTCCCCACCCCTCCTGGCAGTGTCTGTGTCCAGGCAGGACCTGAGGACACTGAGGATGATAAGGCTGGCACTTCTGGAGCACAGGCCGTACCCCATGCACTGGCTCCTTACATGTGTGCCCAGCACCTGCCGTGTGCCAAGCTCTGGGCTAAGCATGGGGATCGTGGGGCAAGAGGAAGGCCTCGTGTGCAGCCTGCAGGATGGTACTAAAAAGTTTATATACATTTTCTCTCATGATCCATAGCTCTCCAGGCTTAACCCTTTTATAGACAGCAAATCTGGGCTCAGACACGAGGCCACGGCATCAAGAGCCAGTGCACAGGGAGGCAGCCGTCCACTTGCTGGGGAACCCAGACGGGTGGAGCTGCTGGCTTGGAGGAAAGAGAGAAGTAGCACATGCCAGGTGGTATCCGGTCTTCCCTCCCTGCCCTCTCCAAGGTGCTGCCTGACACAGGGCAGAAGCAGGGGGAAGACTTCAGAAATAGGCCAGGGGTCTAGAGTCTTCTCAGACACAGTCTCATACGCTATGAGTGAGAACTCATTTGGGAAACAAACAAATCACCTGGGTATGACTGGTTTCCATAAGCTGCCACTCCTAACCCTGGGCTGAAGGGGTGTGTGTGTGTGTGTGTGTGTGTGTGTGTTGGAGGACAGCTGAGGGGCCTGACATGACAGCCGGTGGCAGCTGTTCAACGGCTCTGTGCGGGAGCGGGGGAGGGAGACACTGAGCAGTTGGAGGCCAAGGTACCTGTGGATGGTCAAAGAGAAGCCAAACTGCAGGAAACAGCCCCAAAGAGGGAAATGGATGGGAGGTGGTACCCGGAGGCCCCAGGGGTCGGGCACAATTGCAGCCGTGAGCCCAGCTCCCACGGGGCTGGGAACTGGAAGGGGTCCCACTCCGCAGGGCTCTGTCGCTGGCAGGACAGGGCTCTAAGGGCCAGCCTTGTCAGGGGAGGAGGGGGGCCTTTGGCTCAGATGTCACCAGACTTGGATCTGCTCGTTCCAGGGGTTCCCTCTGCTTGTAAGCAAGTCGTAAGTGTGGAAACTACGAGAGACATTGAGTGGGCTACTTACACCTGCACTTTGGGGTTCCATGTTTTTGGTAAGTTTTCTGAAGCTTTCATTCAGTTCAAAATAACGTGTATCCACTTTTAGAATATTTCTCTAATAGTTACAAGCTCTCATGGTCACCGGTTTTGTCGCAACTGCTCTGTTGCCACATGAACCCTACAAGGACGTGCTCCCTGCTGCTTCCAGGGGAAGAGACAGGCAAGAACCAGAGAGAGGTTTAACCCTTATTGTATGAAATGAGTCCTGAGATAATATTCTAGAATCTTCTATGAGGTTGTGCCAGACTTCCTAGAAAGATGGGCCAGATGGCACTCAATCTATTTATCATTTGTTAGTTATTATATTTTGGGGGGGGTCTTTAAATCTTTCACTTCCTGTGAAGTTGAGATTGGAATATATTTATAAATGGTGTAAAATAAATTATCACAGTGTAGCAGAATAAAAAAGAAAAGGCAATATTTATAATCTCTTTATGTAAGACCATAAGTCAGTAAGGTGGTCAGAATTTCACAAATCTCTTTAGAGCTGGCATTTATCATTTTCAGGTGTAAATGCTAGGAACTCCTGGCTTTACTCTAGATCTGCCAGTTGAGACATGGATGTACAGCCAGCTGTCTCAGATGCAAAGTTATTGGGACCAAAAGGGTCTCCCGAGCAATGATCAGCAGACACTGCCTCCCCACCCCCCCACCCCCGCCCAGCCAGGCTCCAGACCCATGGCAGGCAGACGCACATCTGCCGGATGCCACCCGAGCAGCCACAGAGGGCAGATACCAAGAAACACCGAGGGCGCCTGGGTGGCTCAGTCGGTTGAGCGTCTGCTGACTCTTGATTTCAGCTCAGGTCATGATCTCAGGGCGGTGGGATCGAGCCCCCCAAGCCCTCTTCCTCAGGCTCCATGCTCAGCAAGGACTCTGCTTGTTCCTCTCCCTCTGCTCCCCCACCCTCACTATACACACACACTCTCTCTCATAAATGAGAGAATCTAAAAAAAAAAAAAACAAAACCTGAAAGGCATATACAGGGTTGAACAAGGAGAGACTCACAGAGAGTTCCCTCCAAGAAACCCAAAAGTTACAGGAAACTGTAGGCTGAGGACTGGTCAGCTTCCCCTCGGATGCTTCGGGAATAAAGGAAAGGCATTGTGTCCCAAGCCAGGGTTTCTGGCACGCTTTGTGCTGTGGAGTCCAGAAGGAAGGGGCCCCCGAGAGTCGTGGGAGCCCAGAGAGCCTGCCGTGGCTCTCGCCCGGGACCAGTGATCTGGGAGCTGCCGCGGCGGAGACAATCACGGGCAGGCTGGGAGCTGGCCCCGGCTTCGAGAGCCAGGGACTCCGGGCGATCTGATCTCCGTGGCAGCTCAGTGGCGGGCCCCGCGCAGCGTGCCCCGGTGTCTCTGGACCTCAGGGCTCTGTCTGTGGCCTTCGTTTCAGGAGTGTGGCCGGAGGGCTCTGACGGAACCGACATCAACGCCGTGTGTCGGGCCCATGAGAGGAAGCTGCTGTCCACCGGCGACGACTTCGGCAAAGTGCACCTGTTCTCTTATCCTTGCTCACAGTTCAGGGTATGGTCTTCCCCCCCCAGCCCCGGACCCTGCCCTCGGGGCGCGTGCGTCGTGGCCCCACCTGGCGGTCTGGTGATTGACTAGAAAGGCCGCCTGCGTGAACCTGCCAGTCTCGCGTGCAGACACGACCCTGTCGTCCCGCTGTCCTGGAGCTCTTCTGGGCTCCCCACTGCTCTCTGGGGAGAACCCCCACCCACGGAGCCCTTCGAGCTGGCTTGTCCACTTCTGTGGCTTCCTTCATGGGCCTCACGCCCCCCACCGGCCTCTCTCTGCTCCAGCCCTGCTGGAGCTGAGCCAACACCAGTGCCTCAATCACCCTGCCCCGTCCTTCCCAGACCTGAAGCCCTTCGCCTTCCCCCCTCAACCCAGGGCACCTGGTTGGTCCCTCCTTTGGGCGGTCCCAGGCCTGGTACCGCGCTCGGGCCCTGAACGTGTCCCCTGCCTGTCTCCGTCCCCCCACCAGGCCAGACTCCCGGGCTGCAGGGAGGGCCTCCGTGCGGTCTGTTGGCACGCCCCGGTGCGCCCGTGCACGAAGCCGGTGTATGTGTGAGAGCTGCCGCGGGAGGGAAGAACGAGCGTAGAATTCCAGGACTTCCCGACTCCGCATAGGGCACCCTGCGTTAAGCTCTTTCTCTGTCGTTCTTCCCCAGGCTCCGAGCCACGTATACAGTGGGCACAGCAGCCACGTCACCAACGTCGATTTTCTCTGTGGCGACAGCCACCTCATCTCCACGGGCGGCAAGGACACGAGCATCATGCAGTGGCGGGTCATTTAGTCCAGCAGGAAGCGCGGGGAGCAGAACAGGGGCAGGCACTCGTGCTGGGCTCCACCACTGTGATTTCTGCTCTGTCTGAGAAGTTCGGACAGACCTCAGGAAAACCACTCCCTCTACCGGTTACCTTAGCTTGGCGGACCAGTGAGCGCCACACCAGAGCAGCGGCTCACGGTTCTCCTTGGTTGTGCGGTATATAAAACAGGGCACATTTCACACTTAAAACACATGCCAGGGTTTACATTATGGTGACATCAACAGAAGCAACTGGTATATCCTTCGTAACTTTTCTACGAACCCTTCAAAAATGGTCACAGAAATGCCTTTTAAAATATTGTACGTAAGCTTTACTCTCTCCCCACCTAGCTTGCTAAGTCGAATATTTATGATAATAATGAGGTACTGAATTGGGATCGCTCTTGATTAATTGGTCCTAAGGGGATAAAGCGATGGAGAAGAGCGAGGAGGACCGAGCTGCACAGCTGAATCGGGAAACGCAAATGTGGCTTTATTTGGTTACGTTCTCCGAGGGTTCCTTCCGTCCTCCCTCCGGGAGGCTGGCGAGAAAAGGGTTGCAGTCTTCTTGCGTTAAGCGGATTGTACTCCAGATTAACTTCCGTACTGCAGCAGGGTCTGCAGGCACCGTAGAGTCTCAGTGACCCTGTCCGCCTACCCCAGTGCAGGCCCCTGCCTCACTCCCTTCTGTCCCGCGCTCACGTGCCCGGAGGAGCGGTGGAGACACCGAAGCCACCTTCTTCCGTCCACGAGTCGGCATGATCTGGTATTGTATAGGACTGTAGAAATTCATCCTAAAGACGTAAGGCTAGGCTTTACTATTTTATGCTTATGGACATTGTATATTTGTATTCTAAGACCAAGTAGACCAAGTCGAAACAGTATCTCTGAAGTGTACAATAAACCTGCGGCGGGGAGAAGTCTGGAAGGTTCCACCGGGTGCCAAGGGCAGCTTCTTTTCCTGTCTTTTGTGCATGGATGGCTCTCTACACTACAAAATAAGATTGCACTCTGACGAGTCAAACAGAGGTGGCGCACGTGTCAGGAAGGCCTTATCCATTTTGATTGTGTGACAGATGGAAATCTATTGTTTACACTGGGGAATGTATCTCAGATTTTAAAAATAGAAGAGTAATAAACAGTTAAAAACAAACACTAAGATTTCTACTTGTTCTAGGCAAGTAAATGAATGGAATTACCTGAACTCCACCGCGCTGGTTGTCCAGAGTGGCTGACTAAGCACATCCGGAGGCACGTTTGTCCCATCTCCAGCCTGCGGCGCAAGTGTGGGCCACCAGTAGAGACATGTATTAAAGATGAATCTGTTTGTATGTATCCTTATCAAATATATTCTATAATGAAATTAAAGCTGAAAAGGATTTCTTATTGACCTATAATCATGAAAATATATAAATTAAAATATTTAAAATTAGACATGATTCACACTATATTCTGTTTCATAGACATTTTTTTGTTGTTGTTCTCACCTGGGGCATTTGCAAATGGAACTTTAGCTTGCATACCATGTGTAAGCATTCATCAGATTCGAGGACTATAAAGAATTCAGCTTAGGGGCACCTGGGTGACAGAGTGGGTTGGGCATCCACCTCTTGGTCTCGGCTTGAGTCGTGGTCTTGGGGTCGTGGGATTGTGCCCCACATTGGGCTCCACATGCACTCAGTGCAGTCTGCTTGGGATTCTCTCTCCCTCTCCCTCTGTGCCTTCTGCTCATGCGCGCTCTCTCTCTCTCTCTCTCTCTCTAAAATAAATAAATCTTTAATAAAAAAAAAAGGAATTCAGCTGAAGGATGTCTGCCTGGCTCAAGTGGAGGAGCATGCAACCCTTGATCCCAGAGCTATAAGTTCGAGCCCCATGTTGGGGTTAGAATTTCTAAAAAAATTTTGAAACTTAAAATTTTTTTTTCAGCTTAATTACCATATCTAGTTGTTTTTTTACTTGGCTATGTAATACTGGCAAAAACAATTACCTTTACATTAATAATTAGGGGAATCACCAGGTCAAGGAAGGGGAAAGGGACCCATTATTGATCTTATAAGATCTACTTTTATTTCTATATAATTCCACCCTTTTCCAGGTTCATAAAGGAAAACGGATATTTATATAAACTATTACTGTTCATATTTGTCCATATTTTATGTATTTACTTATTTTGGGGGGTGGGAGAGGGAAAAGGAGAGAGAGAATCTCAAGCAGGCGCCACACACAGCACAGAGCCCGTTGTGGGGCTTGACCTCACGACTCTGAGATAACGACCTTCCAAGATTCAAGACTCCCGCTAGGACAAGAGGCCCGGAAGCAGGGGCGGCTGTCAGGCCTCTTCCTCCCAGTGGCCCGAGGCCCCGTCAGATTAGCTGGGCTATGAAGAGTGACAGCAGAGGGGCTGTTGCCCTAATCTCCGTGAGGCGCTGACAGCGTGGACCAGGCTGCAAGCGGCGGGTGCGGAGGAGAAGGGCTGGTCTGAGGGAAGTTTCAGGGGGAGGCAAGCCCCCCCCCCGTGAAGGTTTGCCTATGCACCGTGGGGGCGGCTCGGGCCCCTCCCCGTTCTGTGGTCTCATGGCCCTGACGTTGGCCAAGATGCAGAGCACTGTGAGCCTGTGCTCACAAGATGCAGAGCACTGTGAGTCTGAAGGTGGATGATGCCTGGGACAGGGTAAAGCGAGGTGAGGGGCCTCCGTGACATCCAAGTGCAAGTGCAAACGTAGGCATTTGGCTAGCAGGCTCAGGACAGAAGTCCAGCAGCAGGTGCCACGGTGCCACAGAAGAGCGCCACATCTGATACTGGGGTGTGGCCAAGATTGCGGGAAGCTGGTCCAGTTGGGTGAGGAAAGGGCCTCTGCCCCAGCCAGGGGTACTCAGAGTCCCAGGGCACCCAGAGGAGCACCAGCTGCCTGCAAGGAGAGGGCTTGCTCCAGAGCCCACACACACATCTTCCCCACCCCCCAACTTTTTTTTTTAGAGAGAGTGTAGGGGGTGGGTGCAGAGAAGAGGGAGAGAGAGAATCTGAGCCAGATGCTACACCCAGCATGGAGCCTGACACAGGGCTCGATCTCACCACCCTGAGATCATGACTCGACCTGAAATCCAGAGTCAGATACTCAACCAACTGAGCCACCCAGGCGCCCCTAACCCCCCAAATTTTTGAATGACTACTTCCACTGCCCAGAAGTGACATACTGCACCATTGACCATGTTTTCTGTCCTGGGAACAGACTACCATCATATGATCTCTGAGGCTTCTAGAAGAGCCCATAGAAGAAGCAACGTTGGAGCTCCCCTGGCCTCCTCAAAGGGGGTCTAACTGCACAACCGGGAGGCAGCTGTTTGGTGAAAATGACAAGAAATGTACTGTTTCACTGTGGTTTTGCTTTTTTTATATATATATAACTTTATGGGAAATTTTGAACATGCACTGAAGCAGAGCCTCTCACCAAACTTCAAAAATCATGCACATTCAGAGAATCTTGTTTCCTCTGTCTCCCCTAATCTGGATGACAGAGAGGACTGGGATGTTTTCAAAGCAAGTCCAAGTCAACCCCTGTAAATGCCTCCGTCTGCAGCTCCCACAACAATTTATTTCAGTAACCACCATACCACCATCACCACTGACCGGCAACAGTAAGTCCTTATGGTCTGATACCCAGTCCACCTTCCGGTCTCTCCAGTGTCAGACCAGCCATGTCTCCATGCCAAGCACCACGCGGGGATGCCACCCAACCAGGCAAAGCATGGGGTGCAGAGCCCACCTCGAAGCCTCACGGAGGGGGTCAAGCACTCGTGTGCAGCCGAGCTCAGGACCCTTCTCCAAAGCCCACTCTGACCCCCAGCTCACTGCCGCTTTGCACCCTGCCCCTCCCCACACCCTGCCTCTGGTCCCTGAGGAAGCCCCCTTTCTGGGTCACCCAACCTGAATTCTTCCCACCTTGGCTGGCCGGTGAGAGGGAGACCAGACACAGGACCAGCTCCGAAACCTTCTTTCCCCTTTGAGGGCTGAGCCTTGTTCCCAGGGAGCGGGAGATCCAGCCCCTCCCAGAGGGTCCCCGCTGCTCCAGCTCAGCTCCTCCACTCCCGTCCTGGAACCTGGGAGGGCTGGTGGCGGGGAGTGTGGCCTGGGCACACTCCTGCTCTCTTTGGATATGTGAGCACCCTTCAGTCAGGAAGCCCAAGGGAGGGGTAAGGTTGGGGTGTCCGTGAACACAGATCTGCCTGAGTTCAGGATGTGGACGAATTAGCAACAAATATGGTTGTCTGGGCTGAGAGCAAAGCAAGGGCGACAGCGCCTGCCTGATGAAGACGGCAAAGGTAACCCTCCCAGCGGGATTGGACCCTAACCCCCTCCTCGGGCTCCGCGGGCTGCAGGCGCGCCACCTTGTGGCGGAAAGCAGCGCCAGCTTCTTTTCCTCCCGCTTGAAAGACGCTCCGGGTTCCGGGAGAGTGGGGCCAGAGCAAGGAAAATGCTTCCACGACTCCCTCGGACTTCCACTCGCTGGATGGGGCAGGCGTTTCAAGCGACTGTCCTCAGGGAGCTTTTGAGGTTCTTGGGGAGCCCCAACATTGCAGACAGTCTCACCCCAAGTCCCCTTACACTGGATAAGGGTGTTCTATGAGGGGCCTCTCGTGCTCCCCCACCTCCGGCAGGCCTTGATTCCCAGGAGTCGATCCCCAGTCCTCTTTTGGTGGGAGCCCCCCCCCCCTGCCTCCAGGAGACCCTGTGGCCCTGTGGGCAGAATCCAGGCTCTCTACCTCGGTCAGAGGAAACCTCTGTGCCCCCCACCCCCCGACCCTGAGACTGGCGGGAAGGAGGTTCCTTGCCCCACACACATCTGGCTGAGAGCCACCTCCTGCCTTTAGATTTTCAGCCATCAACTCACCAATCTCAGGGCCCACCCACCAAGCTCTCCCCTCCCTCTTGGGAGGAAGGGGGCTGGAATCAACAGCTCAACTTTGCCCCAAAGAAATCCCCCTTACAGAGACTTTTTTTTAATTCTACTGCCCGACACTTCTGTACCCATAACATGGATGAAGGAGGCTCAGAGGTCCCTTGGGAACATCCTTGGTAAGTTCCGCCCGTAGCCCAGCAGCACCTTCAGACGGTCACTTCTGTTGGATCTTGGCTCCTGGACTGACATGTCAGTTCAATGGCTGGTGACACAAACTGCTGCCATCAGGATTCTTGCAGTTTCCTTGTGCATCTGAGCAAGAGTTTGGCATCATTGCCTGGGAGGGGGACTGCTGGTTTTCTAGGGCACGCACCTGCTCGCTTCTCGAGATTCTGCCCAGTCTCCACCCTGGGCACCAGCGGAGTGCCTGCTACCAGGCCAAAAGGCTGCACAGCGGCTCTGAGAGGTAGCATCACTCGCCTCCTCTCCCTTTGATGATGAAGAGGCAGAGGGTTAGAAAGAGGAGCTTGCCCCAGGCTGCTTAGGTGACAGTCCCAGGTTCTCCCAAGCTGTGTCCCCCCCCCACCACCAGTGTTCTCAGACTGACGCTCTGCTCGTGCAGGCTCTCCGAAGGACTTCGAAAGTGCCCCTTACTATATATGGTGTGTCGTAAGTAGAGACTCGGGCACAGGTTGCCTCTGTAACACACTGGAAATTCTGTAACAAAGAAGCCTGTTGACCCTGACATTTCCCATACTCATGCACTGGGCACTTCGGCTCCCACGACGCTGATTATTGGCCAGGATCGATGTTCCGTGGCATACCATCTTGGGAAAGACTGTGGGAGAAGGTTAGTCATGCAGCAGCTTAATATAACAGAGAAGTGAAAGGGAACCCAGATGCCGAACAATTCTACACTTCCTCCTCTCCCCCCGACCCCCATTCCCGATAGGAAGGAATTCAAGGCCAGATTCAGAAGGGCGACAAGGCACAAGGGTGCTTTTCTGTTATTCTGGAGTTCCTAGCCAGTTTATCTCACTCTGTGTACCTCGCTTGAGAGCACTCAGCCTCCCTGATGTATACTGTCAGCAGCGGGAGACCGTCAGGGTCCAACGAAGAACATCCAGGGCATTGGAACAAGCCCCCCAGACAAGGGAGGATCTTGTTCTTTTTTTTTTTTTTAAGATTTTTTTTTTAAGATTTTATTTATTTATTTGCCAGGGAGAGAGAGCACAAGCAGGGAGAGTGAGCGGCAGGCAGAGGGAGAAGCAGACTCTCCATGGAGCAGAAAGCCCAACATGGGACTCGATCCCAAGACCTGAGATCATGACCTGGGGTGAAGGCAGACGCTTAACTGACTGAGCCACCTAGGCGTCCATAAGATTTTATTTTTATTTATTTGACAGAGAGAGAGAGAGAGCGAGCGAGCACCGGCAGCGAGAGAAGCAGGCTCCCCGAGGAGCGGGGAGCCCAACGTGGGGCTCAATCCCAGGAGGGGTCAGGGGTGATGCAGGATACTTGAGCCTGAGCAGTCAGTAAAGTGGCCTTTGGGCAGAGATTTAAGTGGTAGAGCGAGGACCCAAGCCTGTGGCCATCTGGGGGAGACTGTCTTCAAGGCTGAGTCCCTGGGAGCACACGGTGAGGAAAGAATGTTTTGTTCAGCAAGACCCTTTCTCTGTAGACACAGAAACTAGAGCCCTTGTTAAATAGGGATTTGCCCAAGGTCACTGTGACCTTGGCAGGGACAGAGCCTCACTGCTCTAGTTTGTTTCCTTTTATAAAATAAAGTTTAGGGGCACCTGGGTGGCCCAGTCAGTTAAGCCTCTGCCTTCAGCTCAGGTCATGATCTCGGGTTCCTGGGATAGAGCCCCCATCGGGCTCCTTGCTTGCTGGGAGGTCTGCTTCTCCCTCTCCCTCTGCCTCTCCCTCTGCTTGTGCACGCACGCCCTCTCTCTCTGTCAAATAAATAAATAAAATCTTTAAAAACAAATAAATAAAATGAAGTTTACTGTATTTTTAAATGATAAGATGTATTATAGCAAATTCAAGACACCCTGCCATGTCCCACCACCTAGAAGTAGCGCTACTAGGTTCTTAGTGCATCTCCTTCCCGTATTTTTTCTCTGCGGACATTTCCGGATGTGTTTCCATAGCTGACGTAGTGTGTGGATGCTGCTTTATGTTGCTTTTCTCTTGCACCTTTATAAGCATTTCCCAGTGTCATTACAGACTTGTTGTAAATAATTCCCATCGGTTGTGTGACTGGCTGCTGCGACTGTCCGGTCCTCCCACACTGATGATGGTGACAAGACAAGAGAATCAAGGCCACCCTTACTGAGGGCCTTTGTCCCCGGTGCTGCAGGCTCTGCCAGGGCCCCCCTCCCGTGGGCCACCCCATTGGCTCACAAGGTCTGCCACCTTTCCAACGAGGATAAGGCTCAGATCCACATCTCTACATCCATTTCCTTAGCTTCACGCACCTGTCCATCGGCTCAGCCACGAGTGCCACGATCTCACACCCCAGACCAAATTCACCCACTTTCTTCCCCAAACCCTGGACTCCCAGATCCCAGTAGCCCAAGCCAGCAATGCATGCATCCGTCCAGACACCTGTCTCTGCCTCACTGCCCAGATCAGCCGCGCCACGTCCAACAGTATCATTTAACTCGTGCCGGTCACGGCTGGGTACACCTCACACATGGGGACCCTGCAGTATGCCCAGCAGCCCTGCCACGGGGATCCTCCTTACACAATGAGGAACAGAGAGGTTGGTTAGCTTGCTAAGGGCTACACAGCGAGTAAGTTGGGATTTGAACCCAGGCAGTCCGGTTTCAGAGTTCATACCCAACCACTGCACCGCTCTGCCTGTCCCTCCAGGAGCCATCCCCCATGTGCCCATCTCCTCCCACCAGCCCGGCTCTGTCCAGGCTGGTGGCATCACCACCACCGCACCCTGTGCCACACCCCCCACCTGCCGCCTGCAGCCACACCAGCCCTACCCTACAGGGCAGCCCTACCCCACAGGGCAGTCGGGCTGAGTTTTCTTTTCTTTTTTTTTAGATTTTATTTATTTATTTGACAGACAGAGATTACAAGTAGGCAAGAGAGGCAGGCAGGGAGAGAGAAGAGGAAGCAGGCTCTCCGTGGAGCAGAGAGCCCAATGCAGGGCTCGATCCCAGGACCCTGGGATCATGACCTGAGCCGAAAGCAGAGGCTTTAACCCACTGAGCCACCCAGGCGCCCCCGGGCTGAGTTTTCTAAAGGCATTACTCTCTCGCTTAAAATCCTTCAAGGGCTCTTAGGAAAAACCACCCCACATGGCAAACAGGGCCTGTTCCCTGCTTTCCCCATTTTTCTGCAACACCCTCTCCCTCTGCTCTCACGGCTGAGCTTCTCTCTGTCCGCACACGCAGTGCGTCTGCCCCCAAGCTCTTCCTCCCATTTTTCCAAGCACAGTAACTTTCATAATGCGGCTCACGAGACACTTCTTCCAGGAAGCCTTTCAGGAGTGCCTCATCTGGGTTCTGATCCCTCCCATGGATCCTTCCCTTGTCACACTGAGTTGTAAGTGGAGTCTACTGCCTGTAGCTTCTCCCTGGTAAGCTCCCCGAGGCATGAACACTCGGCATCAAGTACCCTGGTCTTAACGCAGGGTCTGGCATGGACAGGTTACCAGCCCGTGTCAGGTGGAAGCATAAATGGATGGGGCCATGGGCTGCCACGGGGAGCATTTGGACTCAGATTAGATTCCTAAACCTTTGCCCTTAAGCCCGAGTGTCTTTTCCTGCTTCCAGTGGTTTACTATTGCAAACGACACCGCAGAGAACAACTTGTCCATGGAGCCTTTCTTTTTAGTTAGACTTGCTTCTTCAGGGCAAAATCCCAGAAGTGCAATTACTGAATTTGAGAGCAAAAACATCTTTATGACCCTTGATAGGTTTTGCAGAAGTGAATTCCAAAATTATGGTAGCAATTTGGGAGGCTTTTTCTTTTTTAGCAAACGAATCCTCCCTCCGTTTCTAAATGTCTTCCTGGCACAAGCCGCACAAAGCTATTTTTACCTAAAGGCTGTAAACCTCATCCTTCTGAGAGGAGAAAGCCGGGCTTGTGTGCGGAAACCCACTGCCTGCCTTGCCGCCCAGCAGCCTCTGCGCGCTAGCCTAGTTCTTGGTCATTTGGGAAAGGCAAGTTTAAATTATGTTCCAAAGGAAGCGGTGGTTTTTTAAAGAAGAAAAACACACACACACTCATACCTATCTCTGTTGGGGGACTGAATAATGAACATCTTTACAATTCTAAGAGGCCAGACGGTTAAGCAAGTGGATGCTGGGAAAGGATCAGGACTGAAAGCAGCCCCAGGGGTTGGGGCTATCACCTGGTTTTCAAACTTTGGACAGCAACAGCTTTATTAGGATGAAACCTTACAGGAAAATCCACTCTGTGGCGTGGGTAAGAATGTCCCTGCTTTGGCAGGAACAGTCAGAGGGCGGAAGTGACCAGAAACACTCATCCTATGTCCAAACCCTCCACCTGGTTCACCCCCTAAACATGCCACCCACCTCTCCTTTCCTCCCCACCCTGCCCTCACCACCTCCAACTGTCACATGGGTCTCCCAAGTCCACTGTCCACGCCCAGCCAGGGCTACCCAGCAAGTGGTGGCAGAGCCGGGTCCTCCCGCCCCGCACCTGGCCCCCTATTTCGGCCATTCCCAATCACAGGGCAGAGCGTCCTCGTCCTCGGAGGAGGTCCCAGAGACGGCTCGCATCGCCCAGCAGTCACCATCCCCGTGCCCCAAACACCAGCATATTGAAGTAAAACCACAGCAATATTCTCTTGTAATTATTTTCTTATCCAGTGTTATATTAATGTCAGGTCTGCAACACGATGACCCTACAGTTACATATACTGCAAAACAATGCAGTTATTTTATCCTTGCTCACCTTGCACTTATAAATCTCTTCTCACGCCTAGTGCCCCGTACTTTTGTTTTCCTATATTTTACTCTTAGTTTTTGCCTGTTTTCCATTTCCTTTCATCCTGAAGAAGTGGATTTTTCTTTCATTTCTCAGTATTCATGTTTCTAATTCGTTATTTTCAGCTTTCATCTTGGTAAGGTCCCCCCTCATAATCTTTTTATTTATCTTGTTGTGTTTTAAGCATGTATGTATACTCTCTGTTGTATAGTAAAAAACGTATAAGTTATGCTTTCGCTGTATCCCGTAAGTGTTGCTTTGACATTTTCTCATTTTCATTAATTTCTTATTAATTTATAGTTTTCGTACTGATTTCATCTTTCAGCTTAAAGTTATCTAGAAGAGTATTTTTACATTTCTAAGCTGAAGTTTTATTGTTGTTTTTTTTTTATGGTGATTTGGGGTGTCCCTGGACTCTGGTGAAATTTCCAAACTCCAAGGTCAACAAGAAACCCCCTTCAGCTTCTGGGAGAAAAAAACAGATTGCCTGTGTGCAAAATGCCCACACCACGCCACCCTCAAGTGTCCAATCCTGACCTCTGGAACCCATGAACATGTAGGTTCCATGCCCAAGGGGGGATTAAGGTTGCAGGTAGAACTAGGATTGCTAATCGGCTGGCTTTAAAACAGGGAGAGTATCACGGATTACCCAGGTGTGCCCAATATAATTGCAAGGGTCTGTAACTTGAGCAGAGGCAGGGAAAAGAGGAGGTGAGGGCGATGTGAGGGCAGAGCCAGAAAGCTCTGACCCAGACTTGATCCGTACTTGATGCTGGCTTTGCAGATGGCCCTTCCTGAGGAACCACGAGCCAAGGAATGCAGGAAGCCTCTAGAAGCTGGGAAAGGCAAGGAACAGACTCTCCCCCCACCCCACCCCGCACAGCTCCACGAACACCTGGATTTCAGCCCAGTGAGACCCGCATCAGACTTCCGACCCCGTGATCTGTAAGAGAATACGTGTGTGTTTTTTGAAGCCATCAAGCTTTGGTCATCTGTATGGCAGGGACCGGAAGCTAATACATCATGTAAAGAGCGACTCGGGCTGGTTATCTGGCTTCTTACCTGCAATTTGAAACTAGAAGTTTGCAGATCCCTGAGAAAAGGGAACTGCAGGCCTGAAATCCTTTCTGGTTGAGGGCCTCATCCGCGTGGGAGAGAAAAACAGGCATTTCTACCAGACTGTGTATAAATGTGTGTCGTTCTACACTAATCCTCCCAAACACCTGGTGAGCTCTCTTTTTCCAAACAGCTTTGTTGAGATGTAATTCACATCCCATGCAATTCACCCACTTAAGGAATGCTATTCAGTGGTTCTTAGTATATCCACCGAGCTGGGCAACCATCTCCACTATGTAATTTTAGAATATTTTCATCACCCTCAGAAGAAACCCCACAGTCCCTGGCAGGGTATTCATCTCCTGGGGCTATCAAAGCAAAACATCCCAGGCTGGGGGGTAGGGGGTAGGGGGTGGGGGCAGGGGCTCGTGGGGCCTCAAACAACAGACATTTATCTCCTCACAGGTCTAGGGGTTGGAAGTCCAAGAGCCAAGGGCCAACAGGGCTGGTTTTTCCCAGAGGCCACTCCCCACGGCATACAGATGGCCACTTTCTTGAGATGCCCTCACATGGCCTTTTCTCTGTTCCTGGCGTCTCTCTGGGGGGCCTAATCTCCCCTCAGTATAAGGACATCAGTCAGATTGGCCCACACTAAAGGCCTCATTTTAACTTACTTACCTCTTTATAGTTCCCATCTCCAAATGCATTCTGAGATGCTGGGGGTAGGGTTTCAACATATGAATTGTGGCGGGGGGTGGGGGGACACAGGCCAGTTTGTAGCTGGTAGCAATTCCCTAGATCCACCCTGCTCCCCTAGCCCCGAAACTGCTGATTACTTCTGCCTCTGCAGAGTCCCCTTTTCTATACATTTCCTATGAATTGACTCATATGATATGTGGCCTTCTGTGGCTGGTTTCTTTCACTCAGCATTGCATTTGCAAGGTTCATCGATACTGTAGCATAAAGCAGTACTGTATGGTTTCCTCTTGCCAAATAATATGCCATCGTATGGATAGACCACGTTTTGTTTACCCGCTCACAGTTGATGTTGATGGACAGCTGGACTGTTTCCGCTTTGGGATTATTATGAACAATGCTGCTACGAACATTTGCGTACAAATTATTGTGCGGACATAGGTTTTCATTTCTCTGGGGCATGTACCTAGGAGTAGACTCATTGGTTATGTTGTAGCTCGGTGTCAAATAGTTGAAGAAGGGCTAATCTGTTTTCCCAAGTGGTTGCACCATTTTACAATCCAGTAGAATGTATGAGGGTTCCAATCTCTCCACCTGCCAACCCTACTTATTTTCCTTTCTTATTCTACTTTCTTATTATTTTTTAATTTATAGCCATCTTATTGGCCGTAAAGTGGTATCTCATTGCAGTTTCTCTTTGCATTTCCCCCCGATAGTCATGACATTGAGCATCTTTTCATATGCTTATTGGCCACTTGTATAGATCTTCTTTGCAGACTTAGCTGCTCCGATCCTTCGCCCACTTGTTACTTGGCTTGTTGGTATTTATATCATGGAGTTGGAAGCGTTCATTATATACTCTAGATACAGACCTTCTTCAGAGACACGATTTACAAATATTTTCTCCCATTCTGTGGGTTGTCTTTTCACTTTGACGGTATTATCTGCTGCAGAAGTTTTTAATAGATGAAATTCAATGTATCTGTTTTTTCTTTGGTTGCTTGTTTTTGGTTTTTTTTTTGTTTTTTTGTTTTTGTTTTTGTTTTTATTTTTGGTGTCATAGCTAGGAAAATTTAGCCTAACCCAAGGCTAGAAAGATTTTTTTTTAAAGATTTTATTTATTTCTTTGACAAACAGAGATCACAAGTAGGCAGAGAGGCAGGCAGAGAGAGAGGGGGAAGCAGGCTCCCCTCTGAGCAGAGAGCCCGATGCAGGGGTCGATTCCAGGACCCTGGGATCACTACCTGACTTGAAGGCAGAGGCTTTAACCCACTGAGACACTCAGGTGCCCCAAGTTTAGAAAGATTTACACAGCTGTTTTCTTCTAAGGGTTTTATAGTTTGGGCTCTTCCATTTAGGTCTATGAACCATTTTAAGATAATTGTTGCATATGATGTCAAGTACTAAACTTCCTTCTTTCACCTGGGGATTTCTACTTGTTTCAGCATCATTTATTGAAGACTCCTCTTTCCTCCATGGAATTATCTTGGCACCCTTGTTAAAAATCAACTGCACGTCAATGTAAGTGTTTATCTCTGGACTCTTTATTCCATCAATCAATCAATCTGTATCTATACCTAATCCTCTGTGAGCCAGTACTGTACTTGACTATTATAGCTTTGCTGTAAATTTTGAACTCAGGTAATATGAATCTTCCAACTGTGTTCTCCTTCAAGACTGTCTTAGTTGTTCTAGATCTTTTGCATTTCCAAATGAGTCTTTGAATCACGTTGCTAATTTCTGGAAAAAAAATAAAGGGGGTGATTTTGACAGGGATTGCACTGTATCTGTAACTCAGTTTGGGGAGTACTGCCATCTGTACAATACCAAGTCTTCCAATCCATGAACATGGGATGTCTTTCCATTTATTTAGGTCTACTTTAATTTCTTTCAGTGACATTTTGTAGTTTCCAGTATATGTCTTGTACTCTTTTATCAAGTTTATCCCTAAATATTTTATTTTTCAATGTTTTGAAGTAGAATATTTTCTTAATTTCATTTTCAAATTGTTCATGGCAAGAATATAGAAATACAATTGATTTTTTGGGGGACGCCTGGGTGGCTCAGTTGGTTGGACGACTGCCTTCAGCTCAGGTCATGATCCTGGAGTCCCGGGATCGAGTCCCGCATCGGGCTCCCAGCTCCATGGGAAGTCTGATTCTCCCTCTGACCTTCTCCTCGCTCATGCTCTCTCTCACTGCCTCTCTCTCAAATAAATAAATAAAATCTTTAAAAAAAAAAAAACAATTGATTTTTTGGGTATTGATCTTGCATCCAGCAACCTTACTGAACTTAGTTGTTGGTTTTATTAATTTTTTAATGGATTCCTTAGGATTTGCTATACACAAGATCATGTCATCTGCAAATAGAGATAGTTTTACTTCTTCCTTTTCAATGGAATGCCTTTCCGCTCCCTCCTTGCCTAATTACCTCCAGGACAGTATTGAAAAGCCATGGGAAGAGAATATAACCTTGTGTTTTTCCTGGTCTTAGAAAAAAAAACATTCGGATGTGAGGGCGATCTGGCTGCGACATCTGTCACCCCATTGATCGCCAGGGTTGATTCGGCTGATCTGGCTGGCTAGGCGGGTGTCCCCTTCCTCCCTCACCACTCCATGTGCGTCCCTCCCGAAGCTGCGCGCTCGGTCGAAGAGGACGACCTTCCCCGATAGAGGAGAGGACCGTTCTTCGGTCAAGGGTATACGAGTAGCTGCGCTCCCCTGCTAGAACCTCCAAACAAGCTCTCAAGAAAAAAAAACATTCATTCTTCTGATGAGCTCTTTTGACTTAAAAACTCTATTTTGTCCTCAATTGTGACTTCTCTTCCTGCCATTCCTTTTGGGATTCTTTTTTTTTTAAGATTTTATTTATTTGACAGACAGAAATCACAAGTAGGCAGAGAGGCAGGCAGAGAGAGAAGAGGAGGCAGGCTCCTTGCTGAGCAGAGAGCCCGATGCGGGGCTCGATCCCAGGACCCTGGGATCATGACCTGAGCCGAAGGCAGAGGCTTTAACCCACTGAGCCACCCAGGCGCCCCCCTTTTGGGATTCATACTATTGAGAAGTCAGATCTCTTGAATCTATCATTTCTGTGTTTTATTTTATCAATATTAGTTTCTATTTCTTCCTTTTGTACTCTGTCTGCTTTGTGAAATAGATTTTTTGTTTGATGTCCTAGGGCACAAGTCAACAAACTATGGCCTGCAGACCCAATCCAGCCTGCCATCTGTTTTTGTAAACAAAGTGTTATTGGAACACAGTTACATTCATTCATTCATGGATTGGCTATGGCTGTCTTCAAGCTGCAATGGCCAAGTGGAATAGTTATGACAAAGACTGAATGACCTGAAATAAAGCCAAAAATATTTATTATCTTGTCCTTTGTAGAAAAAGTGTGCCAACCCTTGCTCTAGATCAGTGTCTTTTTTTGTTTTTTACTACCTATAACTAACTTTTTCAATTTTGAAAATGTTTTTATTCCTAAGAATTACTTTTTTTAAAGATCTTATTTATTTATTTGACAGAGAGAGATCACAAGTAGACAGAGCAGCAGGCTGAGAGAGAGGGGGAAGCAGGCTCCCTCCTGAGCAGAGAGCCCAATGTGGGGCTCGATCCCAGGACCCTGGGATCACGACCTGAGTCGAAGGCAGAGGCTTAACCCACTGAGCCTACCCAGGCACCCCTAAGAATTACTTTTTGTTCTCATATTGCTCTCAAGCAATATCTTCTTGACTCTTCTTATAACTTCTCTATCATTCCCTCCATTAGACATGACACCTGCTGACTTCTCGTTCTCTTGGTAGAACATCATGTGAGGGGATCAAAGACTTCAGATTTCCCAAGTCCTCTAAAATGTGTGCTCAGAGGCCCAGGCCTCCCAGCCCCATTGTAGGCAGGTCCTCTCAGCCCCACAAAGGCCTGGCTGTCAGGATCTCTAAGCAGGTGTGAGACAGCTAGGAGAGAGGAGTGGCCTGGGAGTCTCTTCCCCAGGGATGACGGTGACAACCTCCCCCCCCCCCCATCAAGCTGAGACCTGATCTCCAGGGCTGGGTGGGGCTGGATGGGACATTCTTTCCCAAAGGCCTTGGGGCTCCTGGGAAAAGGACCAGCAGCTCTCTCCTGGGTTGCTGGCCAGTGTGGCCTAAGGGATGCCCTTGGCTCAGCTTTCTGAACTTAATTAAGTGGAAACACTCAGGCAGCCTGGGATGGCAGGACTTGGCTCCAGGCTCCTCCAAAAAAGTAGGCCTGCTCCAACCTGGGTCCTCAATCTGTTTCTCCCATTGCAAAGAGTCGCACTAAGAAGTTGCCCTCTGCAGGAAGGGTACTCAAGGTCCTCCTCTCCAGCCCCCCAACACACATGCATCTGGCCAAGCTTCCCCTCGGTTGGTCCAGGTCTTTGAGACACTCAGTAGGAAGCTGGAGTCATCCCCAGCATGACCACCACAGGCCCCTCTCCCAAGACTTGCCTCTTCCTGAGCCTTCAAAGAGGGTGAAACATGACTCTAAGGAGAGCTGCTTTTTGAGCTGAAAAGCCTGAGAGGTGGAGTTAAAAGAGAAGCTCCAGCTATGAGCCACAGACGATCCTTGACTGCGGGGAAGGTAAAATGGGCCAGAAGTAATTTCTGTTTCCTGCCAGATGGAACAGGAGCACAAGCAGGAGCTTGGATTTCCAAAATGACCCCCTCCTGCAGGCATTGCTTGGATGAGGGCAAAGAGACAACAGGGTCTCCTCACTTCTGTGCTGTAACAGACATGGGGTCAAAAGAGGAGTAAGACCTGCATGCTGTTCTCATGAAGTTCACGGTCTAGCAGGGGAGCCAGCAGGTCAAAAAGACCATTGCAATATGAGATGGTGAAGGTGTGATGGGGCCGAGCCCCAAACCTCCAAGCAGTATGGAGGATGGTGCCTGCAGCCCTGGGGGAAGGGGGTGTTTAGGGTTCTGAGAGAGAAGTGACAGGTGAGTGGGGGTTGAAGATGGTTCCAGGTAGACAGAGGCAGCGTCCTGGGCCCCAGCAAGGCCGAGATACATAGGTGCTCAAAAACCTTGGATGAATGAATGATTGAAAATGAATTGTGTTATATTTAAGGAAAACACTGTTGGTAATGAGTGAGTTGGTCAATGAGGTTAATGGTGCAAAGGCAGATTTTCAAAAAAAGGTGCTGTGTCACAGGTGGTCCCCAAGGTCTCTGAGACATCTGTTGTCTTTACTTCAAAGAAGCATGTCTTCACTCTGGGTTCTGGCATGGAGCGGTAATTGACTTCTGCTGTTAATATAAACCAGACATGGTCTCATTGGTGAATCATCGAAAGCAACTGTGTTTCTTTTGATTATTTGGAGTGAGTGAGGTTTTGTCTGACAACACCAAGAGAGAGAGAGAAGATGGTGCACAGGGTTGGTTCCTCAAAAGTGACCCACCAGTCTGGAAAAGCCTCAAGAAACAGGGAGGGAGCAGGGGGTAACGTTGGCAGTCTTGAAACGTGGGGTCTGCAGGAACATGTGTCCATCTGGCTCTTCATCCACTGGCCTGTGTGACTTCTCCAGGCCTCAGTTTCACCCGCTGGACAGGAGGTGAGACCGATTATCTCTGAGGGCTTCCTGGCTCTATTATGTGTCTGTGGCTCTATGACTAGCCAGGGCTAACAGCAGAATGCCTGTGTTTCCTGCCTCCCCCACAAATGGGAAAACCAGTCCAGGAGGGTCTTCCAGTTGACCCATGGGTAGTAAGCCTGGTGCGTGTCCTACACCCCCACACACCACGTGTCACAAAATCACTGCATTTGGTGAGCAATCTTTTCAAATCTGAGGAACGGTGACCTTCAGACACAAATCACTTGGGGGCCATATGTGTCAAAAATAATGTTAATGTTCTTTTTATTGGAAGAATGTAAAACATGAATTCATGTGCCTTTAAGGAGTCAAGGCTTTTTCAGTAAATGGGAAACATGCTAAGTAGACTGGTTTCAAAAAACGCATAGTTAGTGGGGAGGGGAAGGAGAGGTAAGAGTGAGGCTGCTGGGGGGAGGGTGGAAAGACTTTTGAGGAGCCTACATTGTGCTGTTCCTCAGCCGTGCCTACAAGGATGGAGGAGTCCCATCCGTGGGGTGAGAAAGGGAGGCTCAGAAAGATCTACACTCTGCCAGTGGAGTAGCAACACGTGGAGTTCTCTTCCCTAAGCATCCTGGGCTGGGTGGCCACGACCAACACCCCTTCATGGAGGAGCAGCCCTCAGCTTAGAGCACAAGCGGTCCCTACCTGTCCTCCCCAGCCCTTTCTGCTGCTCATGAAGCCCTCTGGGGCTCAGACACAGGATCCAGGAAGTGATCTCTCCAGGAGCCCCACAGCTGATCTTACAAATTCACTGAGTGATGTTGGACTCCTTTCACTTTCTTGGGGTCCCACCCCTCCATCTCCTACCAACAGAAGGATTTGCAGTTCCCTTCCAGCATCAAAATTCTCTGTCTTCCTGTCTTAATTATTCCAGGATATCGGTGATTAGCAGGAAAGGTAGACAGGAGGTGTATATCCCACACCTTTGGTGCTAATGCTCTGTAGTAAATCTGTTACCAACAGGGCCCGGTGACCCTTTTCCAGTTACAGGATAGTAACAACTTATCAGACTCCAAGGCACCAGAGAGGTCAGAGTGGGCCACAAGCTCCAATAAATCAAGCTGGGAACAAACCGGCCAATATCCCAGGGGCCAGGGGTGGTGATCTCCCCCAGTCCGAGGTGCAGTGACCAAGGGTAACACTACCTGTACGGAACAACCCTGCATGTCTCCAGGTACCCTGCAGATTGTCCATTTTGGTCATCTTTAGTGTCTATCCAGTCTCTTCTGTAGCAGTGAGCCAACCCTGACCCTGGGATGAGGGGGACAAATAAGGTGAGAAGGAGCCGAAACCCTCTGGATCTGCTAACAGGACCGTAGGGGACGAATGTGTCCTTTTGAGTTTGAAGACTCCAGCTCCAACAAATAGAAAGAAAGGGAAAATGTGACAATCAGTCCCTAAGGAACTCATGACAAGTGGATGGTGAGGGAGAGGTAGGTGATACGGAGGGGAGTAAGCACCTAGAGAGCCATCCTGCTCCCGGCAAGAACCACGTTCAACTGCAGCAAACCAGAACGAACGGGCACTGGGATGCTGAGTCAGAGAAATCCTGGACTGAGAACCTGCTCCACCACTTCCTGTACCGTGGGCAAAACCACATAACTCACAGAGCCTCTTCATCCGGGCCACGAGTAAAACAGCCACCCTTCCCCGCCCTAAATCCCAAACATCGCTAAATGCTTGATATGCTCTTGTTTCGACTCAATTTTTAAGAAGGTAGCTATGATTTCCATGTTACTGTGAAAGACAGGAGAGAGAGCATCAGCGGCAGAATTGAGAAAGCACGACGATCTGTGTCCATTTAGATATGGGGAGTAGGACCCCGGAAGGTTTTTTGTTTTTTTTTTCCTTTATTTGTCAGAGAGAGAGAGGGAGAGAGCGAGCGAGCACAGGCAGACAGAGTGGCAGGCAGAGGCAGAGGGAGAAGCAGGCTCCCTGCCGAGCAAGGAGCCCAATGTGGGACTCGATCCCAGGACGCTGGGATCATGACCTGAGCCACTGAGCCACCCAGGCGTCCCCGGAAGGTGTCTAGCCAGCAATGAAGATCGCTAAGCTTTAGGAAGGATGGGAACTTAACAACCGGTGAAAACCGGGAGCGCCTACTTTGTGCTGTGATTTTTCACAGGTGTGGTTTTGGGGCGCCTGATAAGGCGCTCCTTGGGCTAGGGGACGTCCTCCATGTGTTGCTGTAACCCCAAAGCTTCGACTCCCGGTCCCACACCTGGCTATTTACAAAAAGGTGACCTCGACACCCCTCGGATCCCGGCTGCCCCTTCGTCCGAGCAGCTGGGGAGCAGCGCAAGCGGAGGGGGACCCCCGCATACTAAGCGCCCTTGGTGCATGTTGGGGGCGCCCTGCGCGGGGCGGGGCTCTGCGCTCCACGTGCCGGCCTGGCGCCCCGCTCCGCCCACGACTCCACCTCACCCTCACGGCTCCGCCCCTCGATGGTCCTCCCCGCCCCCTCTGTCCTAAGCCCCGCCCCCCGCGGCTCGTCCTTCGCAGGAAGCCCGGTCCCCACAGCCCGGCCCCCGAAGCTCCGGCCGGTCGGTCGCGGGTCCTCCTTCCCCAGAAGCCCCGCCCCTCGCAGCTCCGCCCCGCCCCTCGCAGCCCTCGGCTCTGCGCTCCCGGAGGCGCGGGCGGCGGGGCCCCGCGCCTTTTGTGTCGGGCTCGGGCCGCCGCGCGCGCACTCCCCTCGGCGGCCGGGGGCGGCGGGACGCAGACGCGCACAGTCCCCTCGGCGGGCGGAGGGACGCCCCCTCAGTCCCGGCTCGCGGCGGAGCTCGCCCGCGCGCGCCCCCCGCCTCCTCCTCGGCCGTCGCCGCGCCGCCCGCGCCCGCCGGGGCCGGCGCCCCGAGTTCAGGCGGGCGCGCGCTCGCCCCCTCCCCTCCGCCGCCCGCCCTGCCCCCGGCGGCGCGCGCACACGCCGGCCCGGGCACGCGCCCGCCAAGATGGCAGGGGCCGGGGCCCAGCTGTCAGGCGCCGTCGCCGCAGCCCGTCTCCGCAGCTAGCGGCCCGGACGCCCGCCCCGAGAAGATGCTCCCCCGCTGCCCCCCGCAGCCCAGCGAGACGCGGAGCCGTCGCGCCCGGGGCCGGCTCCCCCGCTAACGCCCCGCGCCGCGCCCCCGGCCCCGCGCGCCCGCCCCGGCAGCGACAATGAGGTGAGTCAGGCGAGCCGCGCGGCGGGAGAGGACGGGGCGGGCGCGCGGGGGTGGCGCGGGGGCGTCGAGGACCGCGGTCGGCGGTGGCGGCGCGGGCGGCCGGTGGAGGCGGCGGGGGGCACCTGCGGGGCGGGGGGCCGGGCCGGCGGGCAGGTGTGGCGGCGCCGGGCCGCGGCCGTTCGACCTCCCCTCCCGGGCGCCCCCCGGCCGCGCTGCGAGCCCCGCTTCGGCGGTTTCCCGCAGCGGCTCGCGGCTCGCGCCCCCTCTCCCTGGCTTCTCGCGCGCCGGGCAGTGCGGGACCCCAGGGCAGCCCGGCCCGAGCCGTCCCCCAGCCGGGGCTCTGCTGGCTGTCAGGCCAAGGAATACAGCCCTGCCCGCGCGCGCGAGCCGGAGTCGTCCTCCCGCGGCCGCCGGCCCTCGCTGGTCGGGGTAATCACCCCCTTGCCTTCTTTCTGGGCAATTGTGCCTCCAAACACACAGCCCGTCGCACCTGCGGTGTCTGTGGTTTCATCTTGCTTGTTTCGTGAACTTTACGTGGACGGAACAATACAATGAATGTTCTTTTGTGCCTGCCTGCCTGCCTTCCCCCAAGTTTTCGAGGTTCATCCATTTGGTCACTAACCTGTAGCAGCCCGTTGTGTGAACATACCGCAGCTTGTCCAGTCCCCTGTCGGTGGACGTTTGACTTGTGTCTGCCTTTTGGCTATCCTGCATGCACTTGTGTCCCCCGCGCACTCATTTCTGTCGGGTACATACCTAACAGTGGAATTTCTGGGTCAAAAGATTGACATGTCTTCAGATTTAATAGATGATACCAAGTTTCCAAAGCATTTGACCGATTTATAGCCCTTCCCACAAGCGTTTGAGAGTTCTTGCGCGCCACGTCCTTGCCAGCACTAGGTATTGTCAGTCTTAAACTTTAGCCATCCTGCCGAATGCGAAGTGTATCCCGCTGTGGTTTTAGATTGTACTTCCCTGCCGACCCATGAAGTCATGCTCGTGTTTATTTGGTAGCCTCTTTTATTATTAAGTGCCTGTTCAGCTCTTTTGCCCAGTTTTCTTTGGGATTTACAGGGCTTTTCTCCCCTAATTTGTAGTTCCAGTCTGAAGTCAAGAAGATTGCTTCTTACGATACCTTGCAGAAATCCTACTGTTTTGCCGTTCAAATTAAGATCTACACAGTCCACTTGGAATTTGTTTTGGTGTGACTATGTATTTGTGTGTGTGTAACTTTTTTGTGGAATTGATTTTTTGTGGAAAAGGGGGTTACATTTCACTTTTATCAGCACCATTTATTCAGCACTGATTATCAAAAAGGTCATCTTTTGGGGCGCCTGGGTGGATAAGTGGGTTAAAGCCTCTGCCTTGGGCTCAGGTCATAATCTCAGGGTCCTGGGATCGAGCCCCACATCAGGCTCTCTGCTCAGTGGGGAGCCTGCTTCCCTCTCTCTCTCTGCCTGCCTCTGCCTACTTGTGATCTCTCTCTGTCAAATAAATAAATAAAATATTTTTTAAAATTTAAAAAAAAAAAAAGGTCTTCTTTTCCCCGTATTTCTTCAATGCCTTCTTCGTCATCTTTCATCCATTTGGGACCATTTTTTTTCTCTGAAGAATACCCTTTAGTGTTCCTTTAGTACAGGTGTGGGGTGACAGATTCTTACTGTGTGTCAAGCAGAGAGAGTCAAGTATATGGTTTCGCTTATTCGTGGAGCATAGGGAATAACACGGAGGACATGAGATGGAGAGGAGAAGGGAGTTGGGGGAAATCCGAGGGGGAGACAAACCATGAGAGACTTTGGACTCTGAGAAACAAACTGAGGTTTTGGAGGGGAAAGGGGTGGGTCTTGGAGTGAGCCTGGTGGTGGGTATTAAATAGGGAAGGGTGTGGTGCATAAACAATGAATTTTGGAATACACAAAAAAAATTAAGTTTAATTAAATTAAAAAAAAAACAATAGCTTAATTGAAATACAATTCACACAGCATAAAATTTGCTCATTTAAAGTATATGATTCCGTGGTTTTTAGTATTTTCACAGAGTTTGGCAACCATTACCGCAATCTAATTTTAGAACATTTTCCTCCATTGTGAAGGGCCTTTTAGGTACTTAAAGAATTCTTTGTTTGCCATTGTTTTCTTTAAGTATTTCAAAGACATTTCATTATCACTGACTTGGATTACTTATTTTGAGAAGCCACTCGTCAATCTGTCATTCTCTTGAAAGCAGTCTTTTTCTCTGGGTGCCTTTAAAATATTCTCTTTGTCTTTGGTTTTCACCAATTTTTCTATGCTGTTCCTGGTGGGACTTTTATTTTTTATTTTATTTTTTTAACTTATTACTGGAGTGCTTAGGTCTTCTTGAATCCTTGGCCTTAACATCTTTCCTTAGGTTTGGAAGTCATCAGCCATTAATACATGAAATATTAGTTCTGACCCGTTCTATCTCACCTTTCTTTCTGGGACTCCAGTTAAACATGTTAGATCTTTCATTGGATTTTCTGTCTCTTAACCTTTCTTCTGTGTTTTCTGTTTGTCTCTCTGTCCTCATTCTGGGTATCTCCTCACTTATCTCTTTTTCTTCTGCTATAAATGATCTATTAAACCATCAATTGAGGGTGGGGTTCTTATTTTGTTTTTTAAAGATTTTATTTGTTTATTTCAGAGAGAGAGAGAGAGAGCACGTGCACACGCGCAAGTGAGCGCCAGCACAAGCCAGAGGGACAGGCAGAGGGAAAAGCAGACTCCCCACTGGGGAGGGAGCCCAATGCGGGGCTCTATCTGAGGACCCCAAGATCAAGACCTGAGCTGAAGTCAGACACTTAACTGACAGACACCCAGGTGCCCCTTTGTGTTTTTTTTGGTTTTGGTTTTTTTAACACCCAAGATGAGGCTCAAACTCACAACCCCAAGATCAAGAGTCACATGCTCTACCCACTGAGCCAGCTGGGCATGCCTCAATTGAGTTTTTCATTTCAGTTATATATTTTTCAATTCTTTAATTTCCATGTGGTTTTCTTTTTATAGCTTACCATTATCTGCCAAAATTATCAGTCTTGTCTTTTATCTCCTTGAATATGGTATGCATAATTATCTTAAGGTTTGTCCGATTATGGCACTAATTGTGAGTCTTATCTGCTGTCTGTTTTCTCTTGGTTTTCATTCATTTCATCTTGTCTCCTTATGTGCCTAGTTTTTGTTGTTGTTGTTTTTTCTTTAATTTTGTGCTGGCCATTGAATTTGCCTAATTATTTTGTAGAAATTATTGGAGATCTAAGGTGATGTTTTTCTCTGCCAGAGAGAATCCACATTTGCTTTCGTCAGGCGAATGGGGCACTTGGGATCTGGAGTCACTTCAGTGCAGTCTCAGGGATCGAGTTCTTTCTAAACCGAGCTCCAGTCCCTGTGAGGATCAGCCTGTTTGGTCCACCTTTACTCCCAGGGTTCAGCTCTCCACTAGCACCTTCCCTCCCTAAGCCAACACCAAACTTTAAGCATTCCCTTTGGAATCGGCAAACACGCCCAGGGAAAAGTAGCTCTGAATACTGAGCTCACTTTCCTTACTCTGACGTTTCTTCCTCCTCCAGGCCTCCATGCAAATATTTATTATATTCTTTCCCTGCTTTTCTAGTTCTCTTCGGTTAGACATTTTTCTGATTTACTTAGTCCAAGGTTGCTGGTAGTAAAAGCTCTTCATTCATGCGGGTTAGGGGCAGTTTGAGTCAGGATTGAATTCTGCAGGAGATTTAAGCTAGCAGGCTATAGAAGTTGTGGAGAACAATAACAACTATTTTCAGGGAGCCTGGGTGGCTCAGTCGGTTAAACCACCGCCTTTGACTCAGGTCATGATCCCAGGGTCTGCCTCTGCCTGCCACTGCCTGCTTGTGCGTGTGCTCTCTCTCTCTGTGTCAAGTAAATAAACAAACTCTTTAAATCAATAAATAACAGCTATTTTCATGTGTTATGTCAACTCTATTAGATTGTCAGTTTGTGAGATACTCTTAGAATCAAGATAATCTCAAAAATAAATCTTTATTTCCCCATAATATATAATTAGTTGAAAAAATGGCAGTTTAGTGCAGGTCATTACTGTGATGCAAAAGATATTGGAAGCAGATGCTTTCCTCTCTTTTTTCTGTATTTCTTTCTTTTTTTTTATTTCCTTGTGTATTTGTTAAAAATTACCCTTTATCTGGTCCTCTTGAATAGAGCATTTAATCTTTTGATCAACAATAGCATAATAGCATTCTCATATTCTGTTCTTTTGGATCAGATAAAATGACATGACTGTAGAAATGAAAGTTTATAAATGGCTTTTCCAAAGTGGGCCATTCAGGTATTCTTTTTCTTTAAGTTGTGTTTTTTGTTTTTTGTTTTTTAACGATTTTATTTATTTATTTGTCAGAGAGAGAGAGAGAGGGAGCGAGCACAGGCAGACAGAGTGGCAGGCAGAGGCAGAGGGAGAAGCAGGCTCCCTGTGGAACTCGATCCCAGGACGCAGGGATCACGACCTGAGCCGAAGACAGCCGCCCAACCAACTGAGCCACCCAGGCGTCCCGAGTTGTCTGTTTTTTACACAGATTTTTTTTTCAGGGATCATTTCTATAGTTTGTTACACAGTTTTTTTTTAAGTGCTGCTGACAGTTCACCATGGTTCTCTGCCACAGACTCTTTATAGCTAAGCACCAACGTGCGTGTATCGACTTGTACCCCAAGTACTTGGCTTTTGCGCAAGGACCTAAATTAGTCAAAGGACTATATTCATTACCTCTGTTGTCAGCTCATTTGATTGGGATATTTATAAGCAACTTGGTTCATCCATGAAAAGTATTTTGCTTTCTGTTCAATCCTGAGTTTTTTCAGTGAAAGTGACACATTTTTCTTGCTAGATAATCTCATGGGGGTATGGAGATGGGACCTGTTCATAAAGGTATGCAAGGTAGTTTCCAAAGCATCACTTTTCAGGAGTGTCTAAGAAAGCCATACGGCTCAAGATGCATCCTCATGAATAAACTGAACATTTGAGGCACATATTTTTCACATATTTTAGGAAAATGTCCTGTTAAATCAAACTCCTCAGATAATTAAGGCTGTATCTGAGTTTTTCTTTCTTATGTAGACTATTGCCTAAATCCTTCCCTTTTCCTAACAGACCTTATGTATTTTCAAGTCTTCATTCAAAAAATCGTTTTTTGAGGGCTTACTGGTTCCTAATGCTGGATTAGGAGGGTAGGGAGGTGAAAAGAACCAGACCGCCCCTCCCAAATAGTCCCCATCCTTAAATGATTTACAGATATACCAGATCCCTTTCTGCATCCTTTTTTTCTTAAAAACCAAACCCCCCACATACACAGTGTACAGTGTATTTCTGTTGATATGCTTTCGTCATTTATCTTTGGGGAACATTCTTTTCTCTGAGCATTTTCCTTATCTGCCTTTTATCTTTTAAAGATCTGATATATAGAAGGTTAGGATTTTTATGTCATTAAGTCCTTTTCTTTGTGGTTTTCCTGTCATTTTTTTATGTTGAAGATAGCATTCCTCTAGAAGTTTGATAAGTATTAAGTTGTTTTTCTATTTTATATATAAAATATAAAAAAGTCATCCTTCGGGGCACCTGGGTGGCTCAGTGGGTTAAAGCCTCTGCCTTCGGCTCAGGTCATGATCTCAGGGTCCTGGGATCGAGCCCCGCATCGGGCTCTCTGCTCAGCGGGAAGCCTGCTTCCCCTCCTTCTCTCTCTGTCTGCCTCTCTGCCTACCTGTGATCTCTGTCTGTCAAATAAATAAATAAATATCTAAAAAAAAAAGTCATCCTTCAATTTGTTTGGACTATGAGGTGAAGATCAGAATTATTTCTTTCTTCACAGCTGCTGGCAGTTACCCGACTGTACCAGTCGGTACACGGCAGCGGCGTCAGGAACATTTCCTTAGAAGGCAGTACAGGCATCTGGATCTCACAGTCGTCTTCGGGGTGCATGGTTGCAACCGATGACATCTGAATGAGGATCACCCCCCAGTCCTCAGAGCAGTTACCTGCCCCCCGCAGGGCCCGCCCCCTGTATGTAAGACACAGCCGGACCAGCATCCCCCAGGTCTGGCTTTGTGCCAGGGACCCACCTCCTCTGGGCCAAGGGCATTTTATCAGTCTTGGAGTCATACAGACTGCAGGGGGATTGCCAGGCCCAGGACCAGATACACCGGCACAGACACAGTCCTTACGTATCACCGTGAGCCTGTGCTAGCTAACACGTGTGGGTCCAGGTACATTTCTGAACCTCGTGCTGCAGAATGGGGACAGAAGAGCATTTCTCCAGGTCGTGGAGAGAGTCATTGGAAGTCATGTTAGGGAGCCTAGGGAGACCTAGGCTCTCTTCTGTTGTTCTGTCTGCCTGTTTTTAGGCTGGTGCCACTGCTTTATTGACCTTGTAGATGATGGTTTTTACTTTTTTTTTTTTTTTAAAGATTTTATTTATTTATTTATTTTAGAGAAAGAGAGCACGAGTGTGTGAGCAAGGGGAGGAAGAGAGGCAGGAGACAAGCAGGCTCCAGGGTGAGTGCAGAGGCCAACGCGGGGCTCCATGTCAGGACCCTGAGATCATGACTTGAGCTGAAATCTGGAGTTGGACTCGCAACCAACTGAGCCACCCAGGCACCCCGAGTTTTACTTTTAACGGAAATTTTAATGTCAGAAATTTGTCGAAGAATACAGAGCAGTTTAGAAACCTATCTCAGAGTGTTTGAGAAAATACTCATTCAAGCCAGCAATATTCCAATGTTCTTTGTGTGGCACATGTATGGAAATGGTTCTAATAGCTTATCCTGGTGATTTCCCAAGCTGGTGAAAAGAAGTCACCATGAATCATAGTGCCACTTATTATATTTTATTTTAAATGTTTATTTAAATTTCAGTTAACATAGAGTGTAGTACTAGTTTCAAGTGTACAATTTAGTAATTCAATACTTCATATAGCACCCGGTGCTCATTACAACACGTGCACTACTTAATCCCCGTCACCTGTCTCACCCATCCCCCTTCCCAGCCGCTCTCTATAGTTAAGAACTTGTTTCTTGGTTTCCCTCTCTCCCCCGCTTTTTTTTTCCCTTTGCTCATTTTTTGTTTGTTTCTTAAATTCTTTTTTTTTTTAAGATTTTATTTATTTATTTGTCAGAAAGAGAGAGAGAGAGAGCAAGCACAGGCAGACAGAGTGGCAGGCAGAGGCAGAGGGAGAAGCAGGCTCCCTGCCGAGCAAGGAGCCCGATGTGGGACTCGATCCCAGGACGCTGGGATCATGACCTGAGCCGAAGGCAGCTGCTTAACCAACTGAGCCACCCAGGCATCCCTTAAATTCTTTTTTTTTAGATTTATTTGTTTATTTGACAGAGAGATCACAAGTAGGCAGAGAGGCAGGCGGAGGGAGGGGGGAGCAGGCTCCCTGCGGAGCAGAGAGCCTAGTGTGGGGCTCGATCCCAGGACTCTAAGATCATGACTGGAGCCGAAGGCAGAAGCTTAACCCACTGAGCCACCCAGGCACCCCTGTTTCTTAAATTCTATGAGTAAAATCATATGGGGTTTGTCTTTCTCTGACTTATTTCACCTAGCACAATACTCTCTATCCACACCATTGCAAATGCCAGAATTTCGTTCTTTTTATGGCTGAGTAATATTCCATTATATATATTTCTTTGTGCATGCATGTATATGTATACACACACATCATATCTCCTTTATCCATTCATCAGTCCGTGGACATTTGGGCTCTTTCCCTTTTTTGGCTATTGTAGATAATGCTGCTGTATACATCAGGATGCATGTTTCCCTTTGAATTAGTATTTTTGTATTCTTTGTATAAATATCTAGTAGTGCAATTGCTGGGTTATAGGGTAGCTCTATTTTTAACTTTTTGAGGAACCTCCATACTGTTTTCCACAGTGGCCGCACCAGTTTGCATTCCCATCAACAGTGCAGTAGAGTTCCCCTTTCTACACATTCTTGCTAGCATGTGTTTCTTGTGTTGTTTTTAGCCATTCTGACAGGTATGAGGTGATACGTCATTGTAGTTTTGATTTGCATTTCCCTGATGCTGAGTGATATTGTACACCTTTTCATGTGTCTGTTGGCCATCTGTCTGTCTTGTTTGGGAAAATGTCTATTTGTGTTTTCTACGCATTTGCTAATTGGATTATTTGTGGAGTTTTTTGAGTTGTATAAATCCTTTATGTATTTTTTTAAGATTTTATTTATTTGACAGAGAGAGAGAGAGATCACAAGTAGGCAGAGCAGCAGGCAGAGAGAGAGGAGGAAGCAGGGTCCCGCCAAGCAAAGAGCCCGATGCGGGGCTCGATCCCAGGATCCTGGGATCACACCCGAGCCGAAGGCAGAGGCTCAACCCACTGAGCCACCCAGGCGCCCCTGTATTTTGAATATTAGCCCTTTATCGGATATGTCAATATGTCATATTCTCTCATCCCACAGGATCCCTTTAATTTTGTTGTTTCCTTCACTGAGCAGCTTTTTATTTTGATGAAGTCCCACTAGTTCATTTCCACTTTTGTTTCCCTTCTCTTCAGAGATGTGTCTAGAAAGAAGTTGCTATTATGGCCAATGTCAAAGAGGTTGCTGCCTGCGTTCTCCTCTAGGGTTTAATGGTTTCACGTCTCACATTTAGATCTTTAATCCATTTTGAATTTATTTTTTAAAAAGATTTATTTATTTCTTAGAGCACCTGCGTGTGTACGGGGGTGGGGGAAGAAGCAGGGGGAAGGGGAGAGAGAGTCTTAAGCAGACTCCTCGCTGAGCACGGAGCTTGACCACCTGACCGGGGCTGGAGCTCACAACCCTGAGATCACGACAGGAGCCAAAACCGAGAGTTGAACACTTAACCAGGTGAGCCACCCAGGCACTCCTATTATGAATATATTTTTGTGTGTGGTGTGAGAAAGTGGTCCAGGTTCATTCTTCAGCGCGTTGCTGTCCAGTTTCCCCAACACCATTTGTTGAAGAGACTATCTTTTTCTTCTGGATATTCATTCCTGCCTTTTCAAAGATTAATTGACTATATAGTTGTGGGTTGATGATGATTTTTAATATGAGCAAAATCATCCTTTTGTTAAAGGACTGTCATTTTGAATTTTGCTGGTTTGGTCATTTTGTTTGTATCTAGTTGTAAACATAATAAATTTAACCTTACATTTGTAATTGTACATAAATAAACTGCATGAAAATAAATCAGGTTCCCTTTAAAGGGAATCTGTATACTACCTAAGTTTGAACTTTGCAGTAGACTATAAGCTTAATGGTAACGAGTTGTTAAATGACTGTATCAAAATGCTAGAGTAATATGAAGGGGACCTCCAGCTGACCTCAGGGTGGGGGGGTGGAAAGGGCAGTGGCCCCTTCAGCAAACAACTCTTCGTTTTCTCTTTCCTAGCCCAAAAGGAGAGCACCATAGAAAAAATTTCTATTGGAAATTTTCTCTCACTTTTTAGAAAAATAACTTTTTCCTGATTTGAATGTGGTATATATTAGATGCAGAGAATTTGAAAGCATAGGAAGGTAGAGAAGACGATACACTGATCTGTTGTTTAGGGAAACATTAAACATGGACTCTAGTTCCTTTACATGCTTAAGGGAACATTTTCACAAAATTGATACTGGACGGTGTACTTGTATTGGATATTTTACATTTAACATGTATGTATTACCCCCTTGTTAAATAGTCTTTGAAAATATTTTAAGTAGGCGAATAGTATCCATTATATGGCGTACCATACTTTATTTATCAGCACTCCAATTTTGGGACCGTTAACTTACTTTTAGGGTTTCGTCATTGTAAATAGCACAGTGGTTAGTGTCTGTGCACATAATTCTTGGGGTACATCTTTGATTATTTCCTTAAGATAAATTAGTAAAGTGGTATTACTGGCATCAAAGGGTATAAACATTTTAATTTCTAATACTAACTCTTTATCGGATATGTCATTTGCAAATATATTCTCTGATAATTAACATTATCAGAATGTTAATTTTAAACAGAGAAGAGAGAAAGAAAGAGGTAAAGTTAGTAAAAGGAAGTTTAATCCTGTCTTAACTTAGAGGTTCCCCCCCCACCCCAACAAAGGACTAGAGAAAGGTCAGAAGTAAATGGTGTGGTTCCATGTGCTCACCAGTGGGGGGAGCCCCGTTCCCGATTCCTCTATAGCTGCTGGCGGGCAGGAGGACGCTGTGTCTTTGTCTTTAAGGCTGTGTGAAAGACACTTTCTCTTCAGTTTGGAGCTCATGTTGGAGTGTGGACAAACTTTCTAAAAAACTGTTGTGTTATGCCACACTTTGCCCCCTATTTTCTAAGCAGCCTGGATTTTAGAGTCAGACCTGATTCTGCTCCAGAGCCACTCGTTACCTGACTGAGCAAATTACTTAACCTTTATGAGCCTCCATTTTTCTCACGTGTACTGAGGATAATTCCATTTCCTGCACAGGGTTTTGTGAGGATCGGTCGAGAATGCATAAAAAGTTCTTAGCCTGTGGTGTCCAGTAAAGGTTAGTTACCTACCTCCCCCACCCCAATTCGTTATGTCTGCAAGGAAGATCAACCCTGAAAAATCTGGAACAATTCTAAATTCAGATATTCTGCCCTTTGTCAATCACTAAATCACTCATCTTCCATAAGTGGTAGTTTTTTGGTTTAGAAGCCATAGTTGTTATTAATGCTTCAATTTCTAAAAATGATTATCTATAAAAGATCCAAAGGAGAACTGTTAAAATAAAGACAAAAAAGGAGGCAGGCTATTTGGAGGGAGAAGAGATCATTGTACCAGCACATTTACATTAAGAAATAGTTACTGTGAGGGCACCTGGGTGGCTCAGTACGTTAAAGCCTCTGCCTTCAGCTCAGGTCATGATCCCAGGGTCCTGGGATCGAGCCCCACATCGGACTCTGCTCGGCTAGGGGCCTGCTTCCCTTCCTCTCTCTGACTGCTTGCCTCTCTGCCTACTTGTGATCTCTGTCAAATAAATAAATAAAATCTTAAAAAAAAAAAGAAAGAAAGAAAGAAATAGTTACTGTGGGGCACCTGGGTGGCGCAGTCAGTTAAGCATCTGCCTTTGGCCTGGGTCATGATCCCGGAGTCCTGGGCTCAAATCCCACATGGGCTCCCTGCTCAGCCGGGAGTCTGCTTCTCCCTCTTCCTCTTACCACCCCCCCCCCACCCCCAGCTTGCTCATGGACTCTCTTTCTCTTTCAAGTAAGTGAATATAATGTCACTTCCTCCAGGAGTTAATCCTTGAGCCCTTCCCTGAAGGCCCTTCCCTGTTACTTGCCTGCATAGCATCCCATATCTCCTCTTCTGTAACTCTTTATATTTATAATTATTTACATTTTTTCTCCTATACTTCATGGAGGATTATGCCTGTTTTGATCACTGTTGGGTCCCTAGAGCCTAGCACTGTGCCTGGCACTTGGTAAATACTTCATCAATACTGATGCTGCCACCTGTACCTAAAATGGATAGTGAATCATGACATTGTCATTCCAACTTGGCCTGGGTCCTTCCAAGTACAACATTCCAGACATCCACCCCCAAATTAGGGAAGCTGGCATCCAAGCTAGAGCGGTTTCCTTACGTGAATAATGATTTACTGCATAACTGGGGAGATGGTGCTTTAGTCCATTGTTCCCAAACGGCTGCTGTGGGGCATAATTGTTTGTTGATGTGTGGCTGGATTGTTTTTCCTGTTATTTCCTTGTAAAGACATTATGTGCTGTAACTTTTGGTGTCTTGGATTTTTCTCAAACTTTACTGTGCCTGGGAATCACTTGTGAATGTTCTTCCAAAACACAGATCCCATTGCCAGAGGTGGAGGAATGCTTTCTTAAAATCTTTTTTTCTCTTTCTATTAATAGAATTTATATTTTAGAACAATTTTGTGTTTACAGAAAATTTGAACAGATAGTATGGAGAGTTCCCATATACCCTGCACACATATAAATTGTGTCATTTCCCCTGGTACTAACATCTTACATTTAGGGGACATTTTGTTATACTTAATGAGCTAATATCGACACATTCTTATTAGCTAAAGTCCCTACTTCACTCCTTGCTTCTACCTTGTGTCCTTTTTCTGTTCCAGGGTCCCATCCGGGACACCACAGCACGTTTCATTGTTGTAGCTCCTTCATCTCCTCTTGGCTTTGATAGTTTTTCAGCCTTTCCTTATTTCTGAAGACCTTGACTTGTTCCAAGGAGTACTGGTTAGGTTATTGTAGGATGCCCCTTGTTGGAATTTGTCTCAGGTTTTTCTCAGGGTTAGAGTGGGGTTGCAGGTTCTGGGAGGAAGACCACAGAGCCAAGGCGCCGAGGTGCCGTTGCTTCACATCGCGCAGAGGGCGCGCTCTGGCGACACGGTCTTCGGCTGCTGATACTGACCTCAGTCACCTGGCTGATGTCATGTTTTCAGGTGTCGCCCTTATGAAGTTAGTCTCTTCGTCCCCTTTTTAAGAAAGCTCATGGCACACACTTAAGCAGTAGGGAGTTGTGCTGTTTCTCCTGATGAGTGCTTTTTAAATATTAATAATAATTTTATATGCATTAGAAGAAAATAGTGCATCACATCCACAGTATTTTAACTGAGTTCCCCAGAAGGCTGTATCTGAGACAAAGGCCCACGTGAGAGGAGCTTTCAAGGGAGTGTTCCCTCTGGGAGCAGGAATGAGGGGAGGGCAGGAAGAGCCAACATAGGCATTCTGTCCTGATCAGGCCCTTGATCTAAGCCGCCGACTTGATGATGACTGCATTGCACGGGACTCGCACTTGTGGGGAGAAAGGGAGAAGTGTATACCCATCAGCTACTGTCGGCCTCTGACAGTGGGTTGGTGTTCCCTGGTGGCCCCGAGAGAGCTCCCATGACATTGCCCGGAGCAGGGACAGGGAAGGTAGGTCAGAGCCTGGGCGAGACTGGTCACTTCAGTGATGACTGGAGTCAGAACCAGTGAGGCAGGAGGAGCGGAAGCGATGCAGAAAAGGTCGCTTTGTGCATGTGGTTTTGCGAATATTACTACTAAGTAGAAAGGAAATACGTTTCATTGCTTTCATCCCCTCGTGCATTGCTTCTTGATTTTCAGCCATTGCTACAGAGTTTCCTATCCTTCCAGGTTGGCTTTGCCTGGGTTTTTCTAATGCTTGCACGCTTTCTTTTCTTTTTGTGGTACCCAAACATTTTGATCTCTGACCCAGTTGCAATGACGTATACAGTTGGAAGGTGGGATCCAATTTTATCCTTTTTTGGTCTGTTTTTTCAGTTTTCCCAATATCACTTATTGAAAGTTTCATTTTTCTCCCACTGGTTTGAGATGCTGTCTTTTGTCATATTTAACTAATTTGACCTATTTCTGGATTTTCTGTTACATTCCATTAGTCTATATTTATTCATGTGCCTCTTTTAATTAAAGAGGCTTTATAATAGGTTTTCATATTTAGTAGGGCTAGCACTCTTATTGTTCTAGTGCATTGATTTTAATTTTTTTTAATGTATTCATTTGTCAGAGAGGGAGAGAGAGCGAGCGAGCACAGGCAGACAGAGTGGCAGGCAGAGGCAGAGGGAGAAGCAGGCTTCCTGCCGAGCAAGGAGCCTGATGTGGGACTCGATCCCAGGATGCTGGGATCATGACCCGAGCCGAAGGCAGCCGCCCAACCAACTGAGTCACCCAGGCGTCCCTGATTTTAAAGAAAAAGTCTAAGTAATAGCACTGATCATCAATGACTAGAGTTTGCGAAATAGTGCTTTAGCCCAAAGGAGCAAATCTGGAATGGAATGACTCAGGCATCTGTATACCCCTTGGGGAGAATTCTCATTGATGACATGATGCCTGTGGCTTTTGAATATGGTTCCAAGAGATAAGAGTGAGGCTAGAGATCGCTCACAGGAAGTATCACGTTTGAGGATAGCATTGTTAGCATGTCAAGACAATCCCTACCCTTCATCATCCTCCTCCAAAATTACTGATGAAACCACAGTTTATTTTGGAGATTTTTGACCTGTTAAAAATACTCATTTGTAAAACCATAGAAAGTTAGAAATCCTCCAAGTCTGGTGGGCTTTAATCCTCACCGAGTATCAGAAACACTTGGAAAGGATCTCTTCCGTGGCTTCTCCCCGCGCCGGGGCCCTCCCTCAGAATACTCCATTAATCTGGGATAAGGTGTTCTGTTGTTGTTTTGTTCTATTGTTAAAGTCTCTTGGTTATTATTACATGTGCAGCCAGAGTGGAGAAGCGCTGACCCAGTCAGCCACCAGGTCAGGAGCAAGGCTGGTTTTTCTGACATTGTAGTCCCCACACCCAGCAGTGGACCTGGAACATAGAAAGTGCTCAATAATTATTACAAATAATTATTTGTTGAATAATATGTGAATCCCTCCTTTCTCAGATGAGGAAACGACTCCAGATTCCAGAGGTCACTTGCCTGGGGCTCACGAGGTAGTGGGCCAACAAGGGCAGGAAGCACAGGTCTTTTCTCCCCACTGTCCTCTGTCCACATCTTCCGCTTTACTTACGGGCAGACGTGGTCGAGAACAGTGGCTCTCTTGACTCATGCGTTGTCCAGTGTTGTGACCTTGACCTTAGCCCCTCCTACTCAGTCCAACAAAAAGTACACCTCAGGGGTGAGCCTGAGACTGCGGTAAGATGGTCGGATTGTTTCAGCCTGTCTGCGGTGTCAGCCCACCTCCGGCAGGGGAGGCCGAGGGCAGAGCGGGGAAGGGCACAACCAAGTGCTGTTCCCTGGCCTGCGAGTTTATAGCTGTCTCATTTTTTGGCAGGAGTTCCACACCCTCAGTTCCAGCCATAAAACACATTAGAGTTTTGATTAAAATGCATAATGATGGGGCGCCTGGGTGGCTCAGTTGTTAAGCGTCTGCCTTCAGCTCAGGTCATGATCCTGGGGTCCTGGGATCCAGCCCCACATTGGTTTTTTTTGAGCTTTATTTGAGTTAGGATGTGTGGTTTTCTGTTGGTCAACAGTAATTGTGTTTTTCCCATAACCCATATTGCTTCATTCAGTCTTGATTTAGGTAGTTCCCTGGGAAAGACTCGAATTTCAAAACCAGTGCAAGTCTTAAACAAAGGTTGGGTTAAATTTGCTGGATTTGGTGTTCTTCTGGCAGTGGTTTTTCGGGTTGTTTGGACCAGTCCTACTAAGAACAGAAGGTGGAAAGTCAAGAAAGAAAATCAATTTGAAGGTGTGAGAGAGCTACCAGGCAGAAGGATTTGCAGAACGAAGAATCAGGAGAGGGCAGACGGGTATGCCTGACGTTTGGCACCATTTCTCCCCTTGAAATATTGCCGGAATCGTTGCAGTTGCCACCTGAGAAGATGATTAGAGCTATAGGCGGATTCACGCGGCTGGGGAGATACTGGTGTTCAGAACCCGCCAAGGAGGAGGAGCCCTCATAAACTCACCAGGTTTTTGCTGTGGGCTCTGCTTAGGGACAAGGGTGAACCAGAGGAGACTGGCCCTCTCAGAAGCGGGAGGAATCAGTATCTGATTATCTTCAGGTGACGTGGGGTTGTTTGTACCCCTGCTCTACCTGCCTGTTGGAAGCAAGAGCAAATCCTCTCAGAAGAGCCTCCCACTGCCTGTGTGGTTTCTTGTGCAATGGGTGGCCCTCAGTCAGAAATGACCAGATCTTTGAGAGGTAAGACTTAACCGAAAACCAAGGGGAAATATAGACAACAGGAACAGACAAAATAAAATCATCCAACTTGGATTTTTTTTTAAAGATTTTATTTATTTACTTGACAGACAGAGATCACAAGTAGGCAGAGAGGCAGGCAGAGAGAGAAAGGGAGGCAGGCTCCCTGCTGAGCAGAGAGCCCGATGCGGGGCTCGATCCCAGGACCCTGAGACCATGACCTGAGCCGAAAGCAGAGGCTTAACCCACTGAGCCACCCAGGCGCCCCCCCCCCCCAACTTGGATTTCAAGAGAACTGAGAGTAGGATGTTTAAGGAAATAAATGTGCTGTACCTTTCCTTGTTCATCATGGCCAGCCCAGGTCCGAGGCTGCCTCCGATTCCAGCCAGGGTGTTCCGGGTCTGACTGTGGTGAGCAGGTGGGCTTGCCTTATGTCCTCAGCTGTATTTGCATGGTTGGGAGCATCTTTGCTCTATCCCATCCTGGATAGCTTTAAGGTTGGGACAGGAGAGGAGCTGGAATGATGACCACAGGCTCTTAGACCTGAGAGCTAAAAGAGCGCCTGATGCAGTGTTTGGATCTCTTTTTTTTAATTTATTTACTTGACAGAGATCACCAGTAGGCAGAGAGGCAGGCAGAGAGAGGAAGCAGGCTCCCCACTGAGCAGAAAGCCCGACGCGGGGCTCGATCCCAGGACCCTGGGATCATGACCTGAGCTGAAGGCAGAGGCTTTAACCCACTGAGCCACCCAGGTGCCCCTGCAGTGTTTGGATCTTACTGTGCTTTTTATCCTTGGGAGACGTGAACATTGTGATTGGATTAGGCTGCGTAAACACTCAGGGAGGTAATTTTATACCATAAGGGTAGTGTTAAATATTTAACATAAACATCATTTCAGTAAATGTGAATTCTTTTTTTTTTTTTTAAGATTTTATTTATTTATTTGAGAGAGAGGCAGTGAGAGAGCATGAGCGAAGAGAAGGTCAGAGGGAGAAGCAGACTCCCTGTGGAGCTGGGAGCCTGATGCGGGACTCGATCCCAGGTCTCCGGGATCATGACCTGAGCCGAAGGCAGTCGTCCAACCAACTGAGCCACCCAGGCGTCCCAGTAAATGTGAATTCTTGAAAAATACTTTAAAATTTTAAATTTACTATAGTCAATGTGATTTTTTTAAAAAAAGTATAGACTTCTGGGGCGCCTGGGTGGCTCAGTGGGTTAAGCCTCCACCTTCAGCTCAGGTCATGATCTCAGGGTCCTGGGATGGAGCCCCGCATCGGGCTCTCTGCTCAGCAGGGAGCCTGCTTCCCCCTCTCTCTCTCTGCCTGCCTCTCTGCCTACTTGTGATCTCTGTCTGTCAAATAAATAAATAAAATCTTTTAAAAAAAATAAAAAATAAAAAAAAAAAAAAAATAAAAAATAAAAAATAAAAAATAAAAAGTATAGACTTCTTTGTTTTAAAACTTACATGGCTACTACTTACTGATCTGTTTCCGCGTATCAGATCTGTTTAAATTTTTACTTGAAATATACCCGTTGAGTGCTTACCCACATGCAAGGCAGTGAGCCCGCAACAAGGCTACAGACGTCAGTAAGAGCTGGCCTTTAGAGAGAGAGAGCCAAGACGGGGAGCCGAGCCTGAGACCAAAATGTCAGAAAGGAGGTGCAAATTTTTGGTTTCATTTATTTTTATTTTTTTGCATTTGCAGTGGGCTAGGCTAGAGGATGTCATCTTCTGTTCTGGTTCTTCCCTTTCATATTTCTTTGAGCTGGTTCATTTTCTTCCTGTTGGCTTTTCAGTGCTTAAAGACCAGTGGTCTTCAGAAAGCCTTGCCTTACCTTAATATCCTCAGTTTTTCCAGTTTTTCATGATTTATCTCTAATTAGTGTCCCTTTTGAGGGCCTTCCTTTCACTGAGCTTGGACATGACCCATTAGCAATGTAAAAATTTAAATTCTGTAACGGGGTTGATCACAGAACGATGTTGGCCCCAGCCGGAAACGAAACCCTTCATACCAAAGAAACACACCACACCTTGGAGCCCGTGTGCCTGCAGACAGATCATGTCCCACGGGCCCCGCCTTCTCGTGCCGGCTGGGATTTCCCACGGAGCAGCGTCGGGGTCCAGTGCATAAACACTTCCCTTCCTGGGAAGAGGGAAAATGCTCTCCTCAGTTTGTGTCACCACGTAAAATAGAGCTGTAAGTGACATAAAGAATCAGATGAAGCGTCTCCAACAGGAGAGCAACCCTGGAAGGAGGGCCAGCGGGTCCTCTCCCGAGAACAGAGAGTGATGTTCCTCCCAGTGTCCGAGTCCGTGGCTGCCGAGGCTGCGCTGCTGTGACTCGCACAGGTGGGTCATCGCTCTCCGCGTGTTTATCGGGCGCACCGGGCCGATCCTGACGCTGTGGGTAGAAGACACGGTTTTCTACACGGGGAGCTCAGTCCGGAGGAGACAGCGCACAGGCACCTTCGGTTCGGCATGTCTGACTCTGGCCCCACTGTTGCTAAATTTATGACCCATTGGTTGTTATTTTTTTAAGATTTTTATCTATTTATAAGAGAGAGACACAGCTAGAGAGGGAACACAAGCAGGGGGAGTGGCAGAGGGAGAAGCAGGCTTCCTGCCAAGCAGGGAGCCCGATGTGGGGCTCGATCCCAGGACCCTGGGATCACGATCTGAGCTGAAGGCAGATGCTTAATGACTGAGCCATCCAGGTACCTCTTGACCAATACGTTTTTGAGAAAAATGACAAGACAGTTGAATGGGAAAAAGCCTTTTGACAAATGCCGAGACAAATGAATATCCACAAAAAAAGAATGAAGTTGAACCGCTGCCTCACTCCAGGTGCAGGAGTTAACTCAAAATAGATTATGCATTTCAGTGTAACAGCTGGAACTTTAAAACTCTTGAAGGAGAAAATAGAGAATCTTCATGGCTTGGTGTCAGGCAGTGCTTTCTTAGAAATGACACCAAAACACAAATGATAAAAGAAAAAATAGATAAATTGGATTTTATCAAAATTAAAGGCCTGTCTGCTTCGTGCATGCACCTCATACTGTTGAGAAGTTGGGAAGACAGCTCACAGCATGGGAGGAAATATTTGCAAATCCTATCTCCAGTAAGGGACTTAGATCTAGAACATATAAAGAATACTTAAGACTTAATAATAAAAAGACAGTCCAACTTAAAAATGGGCAAGTGATTTCAAGGGACGCTTCTTCAAAGATATACAGATGGCCAGGAAGCACCTGGAAGGGTGCTTAGCCTCCTTGGACAGGAGGAAATGCAAACCAGAGCCACAGTGGGACACCACCTCACCGCCCGGTAGGAGAGCTAGAATAAAAATGCTAGTAACGAGGGTTGGTGAGGACACACATGACTGTCACACACTGAGTAAGTGGTTACGTGGGTAAGTCCCCTACTGGAACCCTCTCCCGTTGCTGGGGAGAACATAAAAGGGTGCCACAGCTCTGGAGAGCAGTCTGGCAAGTCTTCAAATCCTGAACACACAGAGTTCCCGTATGTCTCAGCATTTCCACTCCTAGGCGTATACCCGAGAGAAAGTAAAACACAGGGTTATGCAAAGCTCATATGTGATGTTAATCGCAGCATCATTCCTAACGGCCAAACAGCGGCGACAGCCCAGATGTCTGTGCACCGTGAATGCCAACAAGGTGTGGTATAGCCACGCCCTGGAGTATTAGTACCAGTCCTGGAAGTACTGTCCTGGCACAGTGTGGATGAGCTTCGAGCCCATGGTGCTGAGTAAATGAGACCAGTCACAGAAGACCACATATGGTGTGATTCCATGTATATGAAATGTCCAGAAAGGGCAAATTCATAGAGACAGAGGTAGATTCGTAGTTGCTTGGGGTGCATGGGGGTGGGAATGGGAGTGGCTGTTAATAGGTTTCTTTGGGGGATGATGAAAACTTTTTTTGTTGTTGTTTTTTAAGAGAAGAGAGTGCATGAGTTCTCTCATGCAGGGAGGGACAGGGAGAGAGGGAGAGACAATCTTAAGCAGGCTCCACACTCAGCACAGAGTCCAACGTGGGGCTCAATCTTTTGAGCCTGAGAGCATGACCTGAGCCGAAATCAAGAGTTAGGCGCTTAACCGACTGAACCACAATTTTTTTTTAAGTGACCTACCCCCAACATGGGGCTGGAACTCACAACCCCAAGATCAAGAGGCCCACGTTGTACTGATGAAGCCAGCCAGGCGCCCCGGAGCCGCTCTAAATGTAGAGTGCAGTGATGGTCGCACCATGCTATGAACACGCTAAAACATCGTGAATTGTGTGCTTCAGATGGATGAATATCATGGGATACAAATTTGTTTCTCAATAAATCTGTTTGTTTTTTTTTTAAAGATTTTATTTATTTGACAGACAGAGATCACAAGTAGGCAGAGAGGCAGGCAGAGAGAGAGGGGGAAGCAGGCTCTCCACTGAGCAGAGAGCCCGATGCGGGGCTCGATCCCAGGACCCCGGGATCATGGCCTGAGCTGAATGAAGGCAGAGGCTTTAACCCACTGAGCCACCCAGGCGCCCCAATAAATCTGTTTTTTAACTGAACTCACTGTTTTCCTTCCCGTTCTCTGTGAGGCATACACTGAGAACCACAGCGGAGACCTGGAGACTTCCTGGAGTCATTCAGTTCCCTCCCACCACATCCAGGCAGCCATGTTGTCATTTTTCTCCTCCTCGAAATCTCTTTCGTCTGTCCCCTTCTCCAGAGCATGATACTGAATTAAGTCAGGTCTTCATCACTGTTAAAACACTCTAATTGCATTCCACTTTTGTTGTTTACCTCTTAAAAAATCTCTCTGTACTTCGTTAAATTGGTAATAATCAAATCTGAGTTAATATTCTCTTCCTAAGTCTCATTAAGATATTTCTCTGTCTTTCTGGATGAAGTCATGACTCCTTAGCATAGTACGTAAAGTCTTGTGTGAACTGGCCTCTCTCTGCCTCTTCAGCTTAATTTCCTCTACTCTCCTTATAAGGAATCTACTCTCACGTGTTCTTTGCCTATGATATTCCTCCTGATTGTAATGCCAGGTTTCAAGTGACTGACAGCCACATGTGGCTGGTGGCTACCATGTTGGACAGCACAGACTGTAGAACTTCCACATTGTATCGTAAGCACTTAGCAAATACTTGCTGGATGAGTGAATGTGATCGTAGCTGTTACCGTGACAGGCATTTACCCAGCTTCTGCTTTTGTGTTCCCTGGGTCGTGAGGCTGCATAGCGGACTCCCCAGTCGGCCCTAGCTGTTTCTTCCTTCTTGTTACACTTAGCTGGTATTTACTTCTCCGAAATTTCTGCTGATAAGAAGTTCAAGTTCTACATCATCCAAAACAGCACGCACATTATTGGACTCTGGGTGTCATTTCCTCAAAATCTGTTCCACCTTGGGTTAAACACTTGGCTCACTTAACCCTTGTCTCCAGCTTATTGGCGCCCCTTACAGTTGCTGACTCCAGACCGTGTGACCAGGACAGAATCCGGGGCTTTATCAGCCCTCTCTCTCTGATACATACGTTTCAGGTTGCACAGCCCTAATTAATGGTGCCAGCATCTGCCACAGAGTTCAGCAGTTAGCACAGGAGCTGGCTGAAAGGATTAGTCACTGAATGTATGTTGAATTAAGACTCTTTTTTTAAAAGATTTTATTTATTTATTTGACAGACGGAGATCACTCTCCGTAGGCAGAGAGGCAGGCAGAGAGAGGAGGAAGCAGGCTCCCTGCTGAGCAGAGAGCCTGACGCGGGGCTCGATCCCAGGACTCTGGGATCGTGACCTGAGCCGAAGGCAGAGGCTTTAACCCACTGAGCCACCCAGGCGCTCCTGAATTAAGACTTTTTAAACTTTTTTGGAGGACAGTGTTTTTTGTCACTGCGTGTGTGATCAAATTTTAATCATATTTGAAGTTTTTTTCTAAAGATTTTGAGAGAGAGAGGGAGGAGCATGCACGAGTGTGGGGAGGGGCAGAAGGAGAGGATCTCAAGCAGACTCCAGGCTAAGCACGGAGCCCACCTCGGGACTCAATCCCATGACCTTAAAATCATGACCTGAGCCGAAATCAAGAGTTAGACACTTAACCCACTGAGCTACCCAGGTGCCCCTGAAATTGTTTCTTAATTGCTCTTAAGGCACTTCTTTTTTTTTGAATCATAAAACTATTTAATCATTATGGAAAATTTAAAGAATATGGGTAAGCAGTGAGAGTAAGAGGGCAGGTGCTCATTAGCACATTGTCCAGAGATAGTCACTGTAGCTTTCTGCTCTGTGTCCTTTTCTATGGCCACACATTTTTTAAAAATGTATATATTGCAGATTTATACTATGCACACAGCTTTGTCACTGTTATTTACCAATATGCCGTGTTTAATGACATTTGTGTCATTAAATATTCCGGAGCTTACCTTTTCTCAACATTTTATCATGAACATTTTCAGACTCAGAGAAATTGAACTGCCTAGTAAACACCTACATACCTTCCACTATTTTACGTTATTTGCTGTGTCACTTTTCTGTCCATGTAGTTATCTTTCTATCCTTCCATCAATTCCTTTGTTTGTTTGTTTTGATAGGAGTTTAACTTTTTGACAGCTGCAGACTGTCTCACTGACTGGAGGTGTCTAGGTTATTTAGCCACACAGCCAGCCAGTCATTGGTACCCAGGTTGTTTTCCATTTACATGATGCTTGTTTTCCCACCGTTGACTTTGAGATTTTGTTACACGTGCTAGATAGAAGTCGTTTATCAGATCTGCAGGCTGCAGTGTCTTCTCCAAGTGCGTAGCTTGCCTTTTCATTTTCTTTTTTTTTTTTAAGATTTTATTTATTTATTTGACAGAGAGCAGGCGTGCAAGCGCAGACAAGAGCAGGGGAAGGGAGAACCAGACTCCCCGCTGAAGAGGGAGCTGACACTGGGCCCAGTCCCAAGACCCTGGAATCATGACCTGAGCCAAAGGCAGATGCTTAACTGACTGAGCTACCCAGGCACCCTGTCCTTTCACTTACTTAGTGATGTACATATATTTTTAATTTTGATGAAGTCCAGTTTACCAATGTTGTCTTTTTTTTTTTTTTAAGATTTTCTTTATTTATTTGACAGAGATCGCAAGTAGGCAGAGAAGCAGGTGGGGGCGGTTGGGGGAGCAGGCTCCCCGTCGAGCAGAGAGCCCGAGGCGGGGCTCGATCTCAGGACTCTGAGAGTACGACCTGAGCCAAAGGCAGAGGCTTAACCCACTGAGTCAGCCAGGCGCCCCCAATGTTGTCTTTTATAGATCATTCTTTGCCTGTGCCCAAATCAGGGATATTTTCTCCTGTGTTTGCTTCTAGAAGGTTTATGCTTTTAATTTTCACATTTAGCCTATGATCCATTTTAAGTTAATTCTTGTGTATGGTGTGAGATAAGGGCCTAAGTTCACATTTTTGCCTGTGGATTTCTAATTATTTCAGTGCTATTTGTTGAAAAAGATGCTTTTCCCCATGAGTTTTCTTAGTATCCATACTGAAAATCATTTGACTCTCATTCATTTTTAACTTGGTACGGAATAGAATAAATCTCATTTCTGTTTAACTGTGTTTTGCCTCTATTCTGATGGCTTCATTTATACCAAGTGTTTTGGAAACAGCTTATTTTCTATGGCAGATCTCATCTTGATTGTGATGATGGGTGGCAGAAGCATGGGGAATGGTAAAGAATTGAGAAAATACCGTCGAGGGTACCCTATTCTTGCCCCTTCTCCCTGTCACTGAGTTTGGTTATTTGCCTAGGAGCATGAGTGACAATTACTTACTCGGGGAAGTGTTCACGGGAACAGTGAAGGAATAAATACTTTAATTGTGGGGGAAGCAAACATATCAGCAAAGTTCAGAAAACTTCCTTAAGACTAAGTTACTTTTTTCCAGTGCTCTCTTTTGAAGTCTGCTTTCTTTGGGGAGTAATTTAATCCCTTATTACAGTTTGTGAAAATATGACAAAATGTGAACTTTGAGTTTAAAAGTGTAGTTGGCAAGAAGTTCTGAACTCTATTTCCTAATTAATGTCCTTGGTGATAATGATAGCAGCACTGGTATTAATGAGTACTGCTCACGGGCCAGGCACTTTTCGAACCACTTCACGTACATTGTCTCTAATCTTTGCAGTCACCCTGGAGGGTAGGTACTACTGTCTCTCTCTCTCTCTCTCTCTCTCTCTCTCGAGGGTAGGTACTACTGTCTCTCTCTCTCTCTCTCTCTCTCTCTCTCTCTACTGTCTCTCTGTCTCTCTCTCTTTTTTTTTCTTTTTTCTGAATTTTATTTTTTTTTTCAGTGATTAAAAATTCTACTGTCTCTCTCTTTATGGGTGAGGAGTCTGAGGCACAGGAAGACAAGACACTTGTGCCTTTAGCAGGAAAGCTGGGGCCCCACCGCACGTGCTAAGCTTGTACTGCTCACAAATTCACGGCTGTGGAGTTCCAGAGACTTCCAGAGACTGTTTGATCCTCAGTCCAAGCCTTCAGTTTATACTCCATATTTCCCATCTTCGTTATTGCATGCATTTTTTTAACTACTTGTAAATATAATTGTTTGCCCAGATTAACTCTCTCGGCATTTCTGGTGGGGCTGGCATAGCTATCGATCGGGCTTCTCACTGAGAATTTCAGGCTTTCAGTGAAGAAGCTGGAAGGAAAGGGTCATGTAGATGTTTGGACTCACAATTGAGTTTCTTCTGTTGGTTGTTTCTTTTCTAAAAGACCAGGTCGTGGCCTCCTGCACATATTAATTGGCAGGTGGGCTCATCCTTTGTAAAGTCCGGAAACGGGGGCTCCTACTGCCACGGTCACCCGTGGCCTCTGCTCAGTGTCCGTTGGTCGGGGTACATGACTATGATCCCGGGAGGACAAAGGGTTAGGGCAGGGGGTTCCTGGGAGTGGGAGTGGGAGTCAAATGGTTGTCTGTGGGGGATGGGAGAATGGAGCTGGGCCTTGATTCAGGGGAGCCAGGGGCTAGGCCTGGCTCTGCCTGAACTTGCTGCCGATACTGGAGAGTTGTCCCCTCTGCTAAGCCTCATCGCTACTATGTATCTGCTTATGAAGGACGGGGGTCAAACTGCCTGATGCCTCAGGGCCCTTCCGCTTCCACAGCCTGAGGTTCTAGGGGGACTTCCTGACTCAGGAGGACAGACTGATTCAGGCTGCTGGACGTCCCAAATTAGGGCAGAACCAGGTCATGTGAGGCGTAAACATAAATGTCTCCTTTTCTTGGTTGGTCTCAGTAGGGAGACGTGATTCCAATGTAAGTGAACTCCAAACCCTGCTTGCTCTCTGGGGTCTCTGGCCGTACTCCTGAGTAGGGCTGGAGGCCCGGTTTATGTTCCTCCCTCCTCGCCTTCCCGAACGGACGGACTATAGACTCTTCCCTTCTGTTGTTGAGCGTGGTGGACAGCGCAGAGCTTGCCTTTGACCAGATTCGCTTAACTGCCTGGATCCGTGGTTTCCTCTTAAAATAGGGATAGTAATCCCCGGCTCAGCCACCCTGCTGGATGGTTCTTTGACGGTAGAAGACAGTGTCTGAGAAACGCTTTCAGAGCGCTCTGTAAATGGTAGCTCTCATGAAGGTCTGACAGCAAGAGTACGGACATGGTGGCTGTGTAAGGGTTTCAGTGTGTGGCACCTCGAAGAGGTTAGCACTTCGCCTTAGACCAGGGAAAAGAAGCGAGGGTTCCCATCTACTGTCGGGGAACCAAACTGCAGTCGTGGGCGCTGGCACTGCGGCCCCTCGCCTGCTCTGTGCCGGGCATTCAGGACACTGGGCCAAGCTGGACCCGGGTTTCTCGGAAGGCACCAATTCCAGTCCCATCAAGGCAGACAGGGATTAGGCTCTTCTGGGCAAGGTTAGTAAATTATTACTAATTAATAAAATCTGCATGTTTGTTAGATTTTAAAGGCTTCCCAAAATTAGTTTTTTGGACTGACCAAAAACACTCCCGTAACGATCATAGCACTTGTTCCCATTTATACTGCGCAGGAATCCTGGACATAATCAGCACAGCACCCGAGAGGTGGCTAAATGTTATCCTCATTTTAGATGTGAGAAAACTAAGGCTGGGGAGACAACTTGTCCAGAGCCACCCAGTTTGTTATTGGCACACCTGGGGCGGGGGGGTTGGGCAGAGAAGAACTAACTTTTATGGAACTTTTACTAACTGCAAACTGCATTCACGTGTACGATCTCGTTTCACCATGTGGTGGCCTTCCGAACCGGCACAGGCCTGCTTCACAGATGAGGCAGCCGAAGATCAGCAGGGTTAAAAAATTGGGGCAGCAGCTCGGAGGATGGAGCTGGTAATTCACAACAGCTGTGTGAGTTTCCAGCTCGGTACTCCTCGGTACTCCGTGGCCTCTCGGGTCGTGGATGCCTTCATTCACTCAACATGCATTTGTTAGATGCCTGGTGATGTCCCAGGCCTTTCACTTTCCCTAGCTTGCCCTTCTCGTTTCCCCGGGACCTCTGAGGTGTCACCTGCCCTGTTAGTCCTGTTGGAATAGTCCGTTCAGGCTGTGCCCTTCTGTGCATGTTGGAGGCATACATAAAATAGCGCTGCTGTTTTTATAAAAATCATGCCCATTCATCGTAACAATCAAGCAATACAGAAAAGTACAAAAAAATACAGTACAAATGACGAAGGATGCCAGTTCCCTAGAGATAAGTGTTATTAGCATTTTGCTGACATGCTTCCAGACATCTCTGTGCGCACATACACACACACATTAAAGCATAATAACAACAACTGTGTTCACTGAGCTGTTCCATGGCCGCTCTGACCTGAGCAGCTCCATGGTTCTCATCAAAACCCTTTGAGATAAAAATGCTGCCCCATTTTGCTCAGAAGGAAACTGATGTTTCAGAACAATGAAGTAATTTAATTTGCCCAAGGTCAAGTTGTGGCAAGCTCTCTGAATCTAAAGGCTGAGCCTGTGACCACGGTGCGGGGTTGTATGCATGTGGTCGTGCGTCCCTGAGCGTACACTGTACTAGAGGGTCTTTCTGTGATGTGCTTTTTTGTTTGATTTGTGGAAGTGTTTGTTACACAACAATAATTCATACTTTGTAACAATCCTCTATAATGTTTTTATTCAACAATATTAACCGTAGGTCCATGTTTGCAGTGACTATTTTTTTTTCTTATTTTTCTAAACCAAGTGAGCACCCAGGCACCCAGTATTTTTTTCTTATTTTTCTTAAAAGATTTTATTTATTTATTTCAGAGAGAGTGAGAGCGCGAGCCAGGGGGAGGTGGAGGGGGAAAGAGAGAATCTTGAGCAGGGGCTCCGTTTCATGACCCTGAGATCATGACCTGAGATGAAACCAAGAGTTGGCGCTCAACGGACTGAGCCCCCCAGGCGACCCATACTGATTCCTTGTATATACTGTATTTTATTTGACCAATCCCTGGTGATGGATATTGAGTTTATTGCTATTTTAAGTCATATAAAAATCAACATCTTTGTGCCCTTTTGGTTTTAACTTGTTCTGTGGTGCTTATAAGTCCGGTAGCCTATGTTTGAGTATGATGAGCTCTGCCATCTTTGAACTGTGTGCTCTTGGGCAATTATTTCACCTTTCTGTTCCTCAGTTTCCCCATCTGTAAAATGGGAAAAATAAGAGAACCTGACTCCTTGCTGCTCCCCCAGGGTCAAGTTAATTGATGCAACAGGCAGAGCAGAGCAGGGTACATCATAACTGCTCAGTGAGTGCTGACCCTTGCTTATTGGGCGCTGGTCGGTGGAAGTGGTAGGAGTTTTTCAACTAAGGCGCCATGGATCGCTGCTGGGGAGGTGTCTGTGGATCCCTCCCAAGAAAGAAGGGGCACCTTGACAGGGTGACTCTTTCGTCCCATGATGCCAGCATGAAAGTTTGTATTTTCCAGGAACAACCAGTGCCCTCAGGGCAAAAGGGGGCTTCTGTGCCCAATTGCCTTTTCAGACCCTCATTTTCTTTTTTAGTTTTAGCCTAGAAGTTCCTTGCCATCTTGACAGCAATTTGATGCCTTTAGAAATGCCAGCTTGTTTTTTAGCAGCGTGACCTGGCTTTTTGGGTTATTTTCACTAGAAGGGTTGATCTGAACCACCCCATTCATCATCACCGGAAATGAGAAGTCGATCCAGCTTTGTTTAAAGATCCGTGTTAATTTCTCATCTCTCGTCCCATGATGGCTGTCCCGAAAAATGACAGTACTTGGGTGGCACACCTGGGCAGTGGGTATAGCTGTTTGCCATGGGAGGGACTAGCTTCGGGGTCTGGGCCGCTGGCCTCGTGGGGAGCTGAGGGCGTCCAGATGCCAGAGCCCCGTACCTGGTGGAGGCACACCGGCTGGGGAGCCCAGCCCGAGAGGACACATTAATGAGAGAGAGGAGAACCTCCGACTGAGGGGATGGACGCTTTTGAGGGAGAGAGTGCAGCGTTAGCAACTTCTGTCTCTCCTGCCAAAAGAGTGGGGTTTCTCCGCCTCGGCACGATTGATATTTTGGGCCAGCTAATTCTTTGTTGTGGAGGGCTGTGCTGCACATAGTAGGGTGTTGGCAGCATGCCTGGCCTCTACCCACCAGGGGCCTGTAGCATTCCCCCGTCCCCGGTTGTGACAGTTGATGGTGTCTTCACACAGTGCCAGATGGTCCCTGGGCCATTCAGATGGCCCCAGTTGAGGCCCCTGGTGGTAGAGCAGTCCGAGGGTCTCCGACTTTAACGTGCATCCGTCCGAGTCCCCCGGAGAGCTTGCTGAGACACAAACTGCTGGGTTGCATCCTCCTTCCTGAAGTCTCTGATTCTTGGTCTGGGAGGGGCTGAGAATGTTCCTCTCTGACAGGCTCGCAGGTGGGTGATGCCCGACTGCTGGGGGAGGCGCCTGCTTTTGAGAGGCGCCGGTTTAAAGGACAAGCGCCTCCATTCGAAACCAGGAGACTTCCGTTCTGACTCCATCCGTGACAGTACTGTGGAGCTGTTGGGACGGTGCTGTTTTTCTCTTTCTGTGGTCCGAAGGGGGCCAGCATTTTTCTTAGAGTCACCGATGCCACTTAATGAAATCTAAGAAGCCCTTTAAGTTCCACGTTCTCTTCATAGAGTACGGTGGTTCTCAAAGTTGGGTTCCACCAGAGCCTGTGTCCCTTTTGCTCTCCTTTTTCTTTTTTTATGCCGTATTTGCTGTGGGGTCCAAGGGAGGTAGCATCATAGGAGAGTGAATGGTTTGAGAAAGAGGCATGGAATACAATCTGGTACTTGTATTGTTTCGTGCTCACGGAAATTTATTTTTAAAAAAGATCTACAGCTCCAGATGTAGTCAGCTTCCTGGCAAATCCCAGCTCAGCATTAGGGCTGCATGGGAAGGTCTTAATCACTTTATCCCGATACCTATTAATTTAACAGCAGGGCTATAGGCTGGGCGTCAGAGCTTTTTGTAAGAAGGAATATAAACACCATTGCAAGACTTATGCAAATGAAACGCTTTTGGAAACTAAGAAGCAGTGCTATTTTGGAGGAGGAAAAACACCACCTTGTACATTTTAGTAGGGAATCAGAAATAGAGAAAGCCTGATTATCAGAAATAAAATGTGAGAAAGAAGAACTAGCTTTTTGAGGGAACAAAATTTAAAGCAGGACTTCTCAAATTACAGCTCTCTGAGGCTTATATTCATGCGATTTCTTTACCATTGTATGTCTTCCCTGTAAGTCCTTCTCTAGGGAGGACATGTGTTAAATGAAGGTTCTCCCTTTCAGTGCTTGTATAATTGGGAAGGAGTTGCATGGTCAGGACGGGTGTCTGGACTCTAGACCTTAGGTGCCCAAAACACAGGGGCAGCTCCCCTCTTTGAAGGCGGCACAGACCTTGCATCTCTGTGGGCTGGTTTTAGATATATGTATCTAGACCCCCCCTTTACTTCCTAACCTCAAAATGAAACATCCACCCTGCCGTGCCAGCAGGTGCCAGAAATTCCCACATCATTCATTCACTCGGTCTCTACCATGGCCTGAATGTTTGTGTCCCACCGTAATTCACATGTCGGGATCCTAAACCAACCGCAGTGTGATGGTGTGAGGAGGGGGGACTTCTATGAAAGAGACCCCATGGGGCTCCCTGGCCCCTTCCATGTGCAGATACAAAGAGAAGTTTGCGACCTGGAAGAGGGCCCTTTCCTGACCGTGCTGGTACTCTGATCGTGGCCTTCCCGCATGCAGAACTGTGAGAGATTCATGACTCTTTACAGACTCCCCAGTTTGTCACACCATAGCCTGAGTGGACTAAGGAAGTGTCCATCTTCCAAAGGCTCCCACTGGACTGGTCTCGGAAATTCCCTTCCTCACTTAGCTTCTGGGAAGACACTTAACCTGCCAAAGCCTTTGGGATGCACTCCTTCCTGCAGTTCTTTACAACATTTAATTAATTAATTAGTTTGTTCGTTCCAGTTCCCTACCCTCTGTGGAAAATACGGATATGAACAAGACGTTCTCTGATCCGCTCGATTTCTTCTTTGACTTCGTATTATTGTGCCAGTTAGTGTGGGTTGGGTTTGTGACTTCCAAGCACTATTATATGGGAAGGAAAGGGATGATAGGCTGGGTTTGTGAAGTTGGGGGATTAGAGTTAATTATGGTAAGTGCTTCAGAATAGCCAGATCCGGGGGAGGGGGGGGTTGTGAATCAGCACCTATGAATCAGACCGCCCCTTTTTTGTCTTAAGAGACCCACAAGTGTGATAGTTGGAGAGAATTCAGAGAAGCACTGAAAGCTGGAAGTTCTGGAAAATAGCACCACCACCACCACCACCACCACCTCCCATTTCAGGGTAATTTGAATTAAGAAAACTAGGCAGTGATTTAGAATTGACTTCAGTCATTTGAAGGATTTTCGCAAAATAAGAGGATGTAAATGGGAAAAAAGCAAAAATGGACCAGATAGGAAAAAATTTCTTAATTACCTATTCATGGGGATGGATGATACGCTGTGGTGAGATATTATAGGAAAATTACCTACATCTTGTACAAAGGCAGAAAGATTATTGTGTGCTCTTTTGGTACACTCGAGAGCATCATTTAGCAAGCCCACCTAAGGGACACCTAACTTTTTTTTGTTTGTTTTTAAAGATTTTGTTTGTTTGTTCTTAAAGATTTTTTTTAAAAGACTTTATTTATTTATTTGAGAGAGAATGAGTGAGAGAGAGCATGAGAGAGGAGAAGGTGAGAGGGAGAAGCAGACTTCCCAAGGAGCTGGGAGCTCGATGCGGGACTCGATCCTGGAAGTCCGGGATCATGACCTGAGCCGAAGGCAGTCGCTCAACCACCTGAGCCACCCAGGGGCCCTGTTTTTAAAGATTTCAAATACACCCACTTGATTTTGGGTGTATTTTGACCTCTTAGAAGAAACTACCTCCCCCCAATTTTTTTTTAATTCATTTTGACAGAGAGAGACCACAAGTAGGCAGAGCAACAGAGAGAGAGAGTGGGGGAAGCAGGCTCCCCGCTGAGCAGAGAGCCCGATGTGGGGCTCCATCCCAGGAACCTGGGATCATGACCTGAGCCGAAGGCAGAGGCTTAACCCACCCAGGCGCCCCCCTCCCAAAATTTTAAAGAAAGAAAAAGTTATATATATACACAAAAATAAGGGTAAACACAATGAAGGGATGGAATATGACTGTAAAGATGAAAATTTGAAAAAGAATTCTAAAAAAGGAGTTGATAAGATAAGTTGGTTGGAAAAAGAAAGAAGATTTAAAAAGGGGGAGAGAATGTGCTCAGGCTGGAGACTAAAATAAAGCCCTGTGCTAGATTTAGGGTATATGTATATTTTCTTTGTATTTTTTTTTATTTATTATTTATTTATTTATTTGACAGGCAGAGATCACAAGTAGGCAGAGAGGCAGGCAGAGAGAGAGAGAGGAGGAAGCAGGCTCCCCGATGAGCAGAGAGCCCGATGTGGGGCTCTATCCCAGGATCCTGGGATCATGACCTGAGCTGAAGGCAGAGGCTTTAACCAGCTGAGCCACCCAGGCGCTCCACACCTAACGTTTTTGGAGAAGACTTCGTTTTGTAAAGTTAGATGCTAATCTGTAGAAGATGGATAAGTTACACGTGATTTCTGTCTGCTAGAAAGCTAAATGATTATGTTTAGTAGAAAAGATAACTACAAAGGTTATGGTGTCATTGCTTTGTGGGACATGAGCCAGTTTTCGATCTAACTTTGCAAGATTATCACATTTTTTTTTGCCATTGACTGTGTGTGTGTTTCTTGTGTGACCTTTGAACCAGCTTTGTCATCCTGCTGTTCCCTCATCATGACTTAAATCAGTCCTTGCCACAAGCATACTATATTTTTGTATGACCGTTAGGTTTTTAGCTTTTGGAAATTACACTTTGACAGAACGAACACATGAGGAGATATAAGCATCTTGGTTAGGTAGCTAGGCTGTTGGCTGAGGTAGGGTGACTTATCTGACTGTGAGGTCCTTTTAGCCCTCAATTCCCACAGTTACGTGTGTTTTAAAACTCTCTTGGTCACTTGGATAGTCGGTTGCATTTATGGGTCATCTAATTATGTGACCTGGATAAACACTTAAAATTCTTGCCTTGTCAAGACCTCAGTGGCCCCAAGTGGAAAAGGGTGATTTCCTGTGTTGTCGATGAAATTATCATCATTTACTTATCTAGCACGTGTAATTTACGAAACCCTGGCACACTAACTATTGTATTTGGCCGTCGCAGTTTCTTTCTTAGGGAGGAGGACAGGAGTTATTACCCACACTGCGCAGGCGAACGGGCTGAGACTCCGAGAGGTAAGGTGACTCGCTGTGCGGCGAAGGGCCGGAGCTCAGACCGCAGCTCGGCTCTTCACGCTCCAGGCTCACGGTGCTGCACGCCAGAACCAGGATGCAGGAGGATCTTGTTAAGAGCAGTGAGCCGAGGTGGGAAAGAAGACCCGTGCAAACAGGATCACTAGAAAATCCCTCGTCCCAGCTGCAGACGCCTTCATAATGACTTACCAACACCGACTCTCCGTGAGCTTTCTGAGGCCCTGTGGTCTGCTCCCAGCTTTCTGACAGGCCGCAGGTGTGTCTCTCTCTTCTTGCCCCTCCTCGACTCTCAGAGGTCGTGTGGTGCTAGCAGGGGCCCAGTAGGGACCTGGTGGCATATGTGAATTTGCTGTGCACACTTTTATCTCCGCGATTCTCCCTGGTTCCTGATACGATTTTCTTGGCAAAGTTCTGTCTATCTGGGTGACATTGGAGCAGATGCACTTGTTTGTTCAAAAGTAAAATCTGCCCTTTATCTGATGGCTGCCCCGGAAAGAGCAGACTCCATGCCAGTCCGCCCTGTTATGAAATCTTCTTCATCCGCAGCCGCTGGCTCATGAGTCCAACCTGTACTCATGGAGCGGTTCCGGGTGCCAGCCCTGGCGTAGAGCGCTAGAGATGGGACAAGGTCCTTGCTCACGTGGCGCTAACACTTCTTTGGCATATGATCCTCGTGGGGTGCTTAGTATTTCTGTTGAAGTGTTTTCCATCTTTGCTTTGTTACTGACCTAAGAACCACATGAAACCATGGGATTGTGAGAAAGACTGTCTTATTTTCTGCTCTTGTGTCCTGCACCCCAGAGTCAAGAAGACCCTGTCCGCTCTTACCTGCACTGCTGTGGCAGCTTCTGACTGGTCTCCCCACTTCCACGTTCCTTCTAAAAATGAAAATCCGACATGTTACTCCCTTGTCTCACACTCCACAGTGGCTTCCGCGGCTGCTAAAGCCCCGCGGACCTCTCTGTCTTCCTCTCCAACTCCTCTGTTCCTTACTCTTCTGTTCCTTACTCCTCCGTTCCAGCTGTGCTGCATGGGAGGCTGACAGCCAAGCTTGTTTCCTCCCACCTCAGCTCATTCTTCCGCCTGCAGTAATCCTTCCTTGAGGTTTGCACAACTGTCTCCTGGTTGTCATTCTAATCTCACCAGAAGTGTCACCCCCTGAGGGGGTCTTTCCTATCACCTCGGTTAAATTCAGTAGCTCCCATCACCCTGTGGCCCTTTGCTGTCTTTCTTTTCTTTTTTAAAGATATTATTTATTTATTTGACAGACAGAGATCACAAGCAGGCAGAGAGGCAGGCAGAGAGAGAGAGGAGATAGCGGCTCCCCGCTGAGCAGAGAGCCCGACGCGGAGCTCCATCCCAGAACCCTGGGATCATGACCTGAGCCAAGGCAGAGGCTCCAACCCACTGAGCCACCCAGGCGCCCCCCTTTGCTGTCTTTTCTAATCTCTTTATTCATTCATGATCTGCCCTCCCCCGCCCCCCGCTTCCCAGCCAGAACTGGGAGACTGAGGACCTCAGTGTACCCACTGTTCTCTCTGCAGCCCCTGGAGTAGCGCTAGCATCATGGCCCTCCAGCTGTTGGTTGAGTGAATGCAAAGCTAACCTCCAGTAACCGACACAGATATCTAGAGAGTGCTGATCTGCTGAGAGAGACTGCTGCAGAAGGAACACAGAAATCAGTACCCATGACCCCTCCTGTTGAGTAGTGGTAGACTGAAAAATACAGTTGTGTTTCCTTTGTAGTAGAATGCCTTTGAGGGGTAGCTCTTCGTTTAAATAGAATTCTCAAAATAGAGGTGAGGGACGGCTTTATTTAAAACTTTAATTTTAAAAAAAGCAACTTTTATTTTAAAGCTAAATGTCACTATAGAAGTTCACTTGAATTATGTAACTTGGCGGGGAGAATTAGTTCGGCGTGTAGGACTCACATTTCTTAACAACTGAAGAAGGGATTTTTTGTTGTTGTTTTTAAATTTTTGGAAAGGTTAATTCAACTGCAGTAAAAGCATGTTCAGTGAATTCAACAAGTGTTTGACCAAAGGCCTACTGTGTGCCTGGGAATGTTAGCTTTCCCAGCTTGTCAGGGGCCTGGAAACACTTCTTCTGTTTGGGTTCAGCATCCCCACGTTTGGTTCTCTGGAGACTCCTCAGGCAGCCCACGTGGCCCAGCAGGAGGCCTTTATTCTTACAATGAGACTAGAAAAAGGGGATGCGTCCAGATTAAGGAGGGTGAATGTGATGATGAGCCCCTCCCCCATCCAGAACATCAGTGCCCACGGGCTGCCTGTCATGGAAGCCAGGCGTTCTCTGGGCTACCCTTGCTAGAGGCAGAGGAAAACCTGGTGTCCTCATCTGTGGCCCCTTTAGTCCTCCTTCATCCGGAACCCTAGAGGGTTTTATCATTTATCAGCTTTATGTCCCATGTAAGGAACATTCCCAAAAAAAAGGTCCCATGGCAGAACAGGCTTTGTCTGAGCTTTGAGTCATTGGCAGATGACCTGGGGTGACCTTTTGTTTTTTAACATTCTCTGGTCACAGAAGTGCCTTCCTGGCCTATTCAGGTAGGCGTGGAGCTATCAGGAGGCACGGACCCTCACTTGTGGCCCTCTTCCTGGCACTTTGGTGCTATTTGATCAAATGGAGTGCCTAGCCTTTGAAGCCTACTCCATCCCCGGTCTGGCCCTGTGTCAACCCGAGATCCTAGCCCTTCCTCCCTGCAGCAGCTGACGCACCCTTGCAGCCCTTACAGACGCATGCCTGGCCATGACATTCAGGCACTGGACTGGACCAGCTGGGTGGAAGTACCCCACATGGTCACTGTGGCCCAGCCCTGTCACGGAGCCACAGGCTGCCTGACCGTCTATGGGATATGCGCTCTGCTGGCGGCAACCTGAGGCTGTTGGGTCATTGGTGTTGGGACCCAAGAGGGCACAGGGCTGGCAAACACTGGCATTAAGCTGACCTGGCTCCACGTCATTGCTCTGCGACTTGACGCCAGTATGACCTTGGGCAAGGTACTTAACTTCTTTGGCCTTTATTTCCTTATTGGTAAACTGGGGGATCTCATGAAATTTTGTCTGCCATAAATTTGGTTCTGGGATTTGGAGATTTTTCACCAACTCTGCTTGAACTCGGACCTTATGAATTGCCCTGAAAGGTATAACCAGCATTCCAAGAGGAGATTCTTGTGTTACTGATGGAAAACAGGCATGAAGTCCTGAGGTCTCCATCCCCCAGGCCTCGGCCACACTGGACCTGCCACGTGGCCAGACTAAAGCACATCTGTCCGGCGCCCGCGGCGGCAGATGACTGGGAGCTAAGAGCACTGCTGCTTCTCCCCACACCTTGCAGATAATGCCAACACCGTAGGCTCTGGCCGTGAGACCAGCCAACACCTCTCTGTCAGGAGTGGTTGTTTACCAGCCCCGTCCTTGAGGCTGGGAAGGACTGGTAAGAGAATGCCCTGAAGCTCCTTTCCCTCTGGAAGCTCATGTCTGGTTGCACACCAGCTGCCCCTACCCCCGTGCACCTGTGACTGCGCCCAGGTCGTTAGTAAATAGCCACATCATATCTTTGTGTTTGCTCTGGGGGACTTGTTCTTCCTGAGCCTTGGGTAGTCTCTGCTGCTTTTTTAAACTTGGGATTTTGGACAATGATTTTATACATATCTCCATACATGGGGGGGGCGTGTGTATGTATACACACACACACACACACACACACACACACCCCTCCTGTCCTGAGAATCCTGGACAGAAATACCTTGACCCCCATCTAAAAAATAAATGAGCTGCCAGCGAGCAGACAGAACACGGCACTGAGGAGGGTGGCCTCGCCGTAGAGGAGATTGTCCGGCTATCAGCGCTGTCAGGGAGAGGCGGCCTCGTGAGCCGGTAACGACGATGGAGAACGTTCCGTGATTTGAGGCGCTCGACAAGGAGCTCTCACAGCTCCGCGGGTGCTGCCCTGTGGGGTCCCGACTGCCATCCTCTGAGAGGGGCACGGCCGGCATCTGCCTTCCTCCTGCTGTGCATGCAGGGAGTGGGGCGTGGGCAGCTCAAGTCGCCTGCCGGTGATCACAGAGTCAGGAAGTGGCAGATCTGGGACGTAAACTCAGTTATTTAATGACTCTGAATCTCTTGGGTTTTCTGTTATATCATGATTCTGCCAAGAAGCTGCTGTCGCTGGAGGGTCCCAGGCAGAAGCTTGTCAGGAATATTGGGCAAGGCATTCTGGATCAGCTCAGTTGATGATTGCTGTGTGGTTTGAGGGATCTCAGGATTCCCCCCAAAATCATTCTCACTGATCAGTCAGCCATTACCGCTTCATTCCTTTGAGTCAGGCTCTGGACTCTGGCTGCTCTTCAAGGTAGAGAGAACGTGGGAAGGGGGCATAGTCATCCCAGAGCACCTTTGTGTGTGGATACCTGTGCTCCCATCACTCTCCCCCCTAACGTAAGGCAGAGGCAAAAGGTGGTTCCTGCTGCAGAGCTTTACTGAATGGCTTCTCTCTGTCCGGCTCTGTGCCAGGCTCTGGGAATGCACGGCACTGCCCGACGGGCCTCAGGGATGTGTGGGGCAGGCAGAGTGCTGTGCAGTGGGCCAGTGGCAGTAGAGAGAGAGCTGATTGGCCTGGGGGTGTGCAGGCCCCTGGGGGCAGAGCATGCGTGAGAGGACGCAGGTCACACAGGGAACAATCATCTGCGCATTTGCCTCATTGACCAAAGGAAGGAGGCCCTGGCACATTTTGGGAACTGGGACTGTCTTCCTGAATTTGGGGGTTTGTGAAGAGTTGATGGAAGGAAGAGTTGGAGAAGTAAGACTTTCTTTGTGAGGCTGAGGCATTTTTGCATAATCCCATGGGTACTGAGGAACTAATGCAGGGTTAGAAGGGGCAGGGGCATCAGAATCAGATTTAAGAGGAGAACACAATGAGGAAGACCAGTTATAAGGCGCAAGGCTGCGAAAGAAGTGCTGAGGGCACGGGGAAGAGAGGGGCTGGGCTCAGAGAAGCCTTCTGGTGTGCATGGGGGTGGGAGGGGCTGGGCTCAAAGAAACCTTCTGGAGGCAGAATCAGAATTAGGGACTGATTGTATTTGTGTTGTGAGGGAGAGAAAGTCAAGAGTGACTCACAGGTTTTTATTTGAGATCTGTCTTCCTTATTTTATAGAGAGTTGCACTGTAAATGCTGAACATCTCCTTAATGGCAAGTTGCAGAATACAGCTGAATCTTGCCAACTCGGGCTTTACAAACTGGTAAACATTTTTTTTTTTTTTTTTTTTTGGCTGACATCTTTTCCTTTTTTTTCTGTTCTGAAATTATTATAGTAATTTTTGTACCTCAAGGAATTGAAGAGAGTCTGGTACGTACTAGACACTCAATAAATGAATAATTAAGTCAATGAGATCATTCATCACAGTTGACCTACAAGGTCATGCTGTTCATGGTAAAGTGGTAGCATAGAACGTGACTTCTGTGATTCTGAAGCGGTCTGTGCATTTTGGGCTGAGCAAATGTTTGGGAGTGGAACTCTGAAGAATTTTCAGTAAAATGCAGCCTGGTATCACTCTATACTGTTCACTGACCGACTGGCCATACCTGGTGGTGACAGCAGCAGCCACGGAAGATGAGGTCATGGGGCAGGTCGCAGGGAGCTGGTGGCATTCCTGTAGGCCTTTGCCTCCCACTTCCCAACCTTCGAATTTCTGGTTTGGGGGAGGAGGGATACATATATGTGATTCCCCAGGATCCCAGGCGAGTCCCAGGGTTCGACTTATTTCCCTGGGCTCCTCTAGCTCCCAGCCTGGAGCCTAAGCAGACACTGCATTAATCAGACTTGCTGGAATGATCACATGGTTTTCTAGCTGCCTCCCCTGTTCGCTGCCGCTTGTCAGCAGCTGGCGGAGCTGGAAGCTGCAGGTCCCTGTCTGCAGAAAGCCCTTTACTTCAGAATACTGGGGGGGTGTGGAAACCCCGCCTCTTTTTCCTGCACTTTGCACCATCTGACTGACTAAATGGTTGTCCTCCGAACCAAAAAGGCTACTAGACAATCTAAGGAAATTGTCTCTGACTAGGTCATGTTTGCATTTGAAGAATTCAGGTACGTTCTGGGCTTCCTACATCAGGCTGCCGCTGGGTTTTTGTTCTCGCTAGGTTTTTGCTGTGTAATGACAGCTTAGGCTCTGGCGGTTCTCACCCCAAAAAAAGCGTTCTTTTCTGCCTTCGGTGGGGTTGATCCCGGCTGTGGGGGTGGGAGGCCGAGAGGTGGTGCAGGTCGGGGGGTGTACTGCATGCTCAAGTGCTGCGTGGGTAATTGGTTTGCTGGTTCGGTGGGGGCACGTCGGCTGAGGACCCCACCTTGTGCCTCTCTCGAGCTGCCGTGGACGGTGTAGAGTTATGAATGCAGAGCGGCAACTGTTTATCCAGAATGAGTCTCTTGCTATCTTTTGTTTTTCTCCCTTTGTCAAACTCATGGAGTCTTCAGCTCTTTTAAAATGCTAATCGTAGCAGTGACGGTGAAAAATTCTGCAAGTCTGCCTGCTTAGTTGAGATCTGATTTGGCCTCTGATTGTTCCCGTGTTGTCAGGAGTGGTCTGTGCCTGGCCGGGGAGGTGCCCTGATGGTGTTTCGTTAGCAGGGTCCTTCTCTGCTTTCCTGAGCTCTCCAGCTGCTGTGATTCTCAGTGCTCCAAATTAGTCTTTTGTGAATCTTACTCCTTCTCTCTCCTCCATCTCCTCTCCACAGATCTGTCTCCGGGTATGAATGTGGGAAGGGATGTTCCAACAGAGATAGTTTCTAAGAAATGAAAATAAAGGAGGCGGAATGGGAGGGTGATCTGATCATCCGTGTGCAGATTTCCACCTTTTGGAACATGGAAGAGAGTGTGTGTGTATGTGTGTCTGCTCCTGACATCCAGCAGCCTCTCATTTCTCAAATGGAATTTTGGTGTATTTTAGAACAGAGTGTAAATAGCATATCGATGGGCAGGGGGGTGGGTGTGTGGGGACCTCAGCTCTGTCTCTACAGGCTTCTTTTTTTGTTGTTGTTCTCTCTGAAGGACGTTGCTGCAATAGACATGAAAATGATAATAGAATAAGCACCTTTCGTTATTTGTAAGAGGAAATTAGAGACCTTTTAATCAAAATCAAGGGAGTGGATGAGAGGATCCCCAGATTTGCATGAAGAAAAGCAGGGCTGGAAAGATTGTCCCCCGCCCTTTCTGTAAACTTGGAGCTCTGGATTTAGGAAGTTATCCTTTGTTTAAGAGAGTGTCTCTGCAGGATTTCTAACGCACTGGGTTGTGAAAAGGACATTCTTTCCATGCGGTAGCGTGCTCTATTGAGATGGGCCTGTGCCCTTACACAGTGACCAGCACTTACTGTTTTATTGTAGTTCCATTAGAAAACTAACAAGAATTTGTTTTAAGCATGACATGTTACAGTAGATAGGTCCATGGAGAGTGAGTCAGGAGTTCCGGGTTCAAATCCCAGTTTGAAAAGTAGTTTTTCTGATCCACTGAGAAGTACAGAGGTGTTTGGGGGATTGTAGAAAGCAATATAATTGAGAGGTTCATATCTTATTGTAGGTATTGATTCTAGACAGAGTAAGCCTTAGCTAACTGCCTGAGCAGAGCTTGGAGCTGTTTACCTCCTTGCCTGGTTAGGGAAGAGGGTTGTGGATCCACAAGCCTGTTCACTTTGCCGAGCTCCTAGCCCAAAAGCTGGGTCTGATGAGTTGGAAGGGGGTGAGGTTGAAGGCCGCTGTACTGCTGAACTGAGAAAGTGGGGGGCCATCTGTGGAAAGTAGACCAGAAAGGGGAGGTCTGTTACCTGTGCTTCCAACTTTACCTCAGCTGGCCCTGAAGAACTTTGCTGGGTATGATTGTATTCTGTGACTGCTACACGGACCAGACAAATGGTTTTCTTCTTTAGTCACATGCCAAGTGATCATGGTGGGATGACATAGGCTCTATAGAGGAGCTTAGCTTTTTAGCTTAGGTCAGGGTGATGCTCAAGGTCTAGCCTTCAGAATCACCTGCAGAGCCTGTGAAAACCGGCTGCTGGGCCCCCCTCCCAGAGGCTCAGATTCAGCAATAGGTCTGGAATGGGCTTGAGGATCTGCATTTCTAGCAAGTTCCCAGGTGATTCTGACGCCATAGGTCTGGTGACCAGACTTTCAGAACCATCGGCTTGGGGAGAACAGCCTGTCATTACTGAGATGGGAAGTCTGAGGCAAAGGCAGGGAGGTACAGGGAGGAAAGAAATCCAGAGCCAGAAGCCACAGTTCAAGTTCAGGCAGATGGACCAGAAGCAGGCACGCTCGTGGGAGTTGATATTCCCAACAGCCCCCTCCTCTTGGGTAGGGTTGAGAGTTGGGGAATTGGTTTATAACCTAGCTTTTGCCACGCACGGCCTGTGTGGACTTGTCAAGTTTCTTGATCATTTTTTAAGAAAGTCTATAATGCTGTTAGAATTAAACGAGATGGCATGAACTTACTTTATACATTATATTGTTCTTTCTCTGTGAGTACGGTGGTGGAGAGGACCTGGGGGCAGCTCTGTCAGCTTATGCACACGTGTTTCTGGGCCTCATGGATGCACGTACTCCATGCGCACACCCCAACCCTGACAGCACACGGGCCATGTTCACTTTGATGGACACACGGACACACTGTTACTCTGTATTAGACTATGAGTTCCTTGAGAGCTTTCAAGTCTCCTGTGTTTCTAACTTTGTCTCCTTTGTGCCTAAAACTGCTTGATGCACAATAAGGCCTTAATAAGTAAGCAGTCGACACGGGTCATTTTCAGAGGGTTTAATAAGGAAGGAGAAACAAGCAAGTGACCCCGCTAGCTCAAGGGCAGCCTGATGTTGGTGCCGGGTGCCCAGCGGGTGCGCTAGTTCAGAAGAGCATGTCGAAAACCTGACAGCTGACCTCCTGAGAAAACTGTGAAGTGTCCTCAGCACACCCCGGCCGCCGGAGTGCCAGAGAACTTGGTCACATTTCCTAAGGAATCTCTGCGGATGATCTCACTCTAGAACGTGCTGATGATTGTCATGATTTGCCGGGGCCAAAACACACAATTGCGGAATCCTGAGAGTTTGAGTGGTTGGGCCAGCGTTTTCCAGATGGTTAGGGCTTTTTTTTTTTTTTTTTTTTTGCCTGCCATTGACCTCAAGACTGTATTGTTCCAACACTAGGCAAAGCTGTTCTAGCTGGCTTTTGTGGTAGACACACTTCACCTGTGCTTTTACCTTTTCTTTTCTTTTTTTTTAGTTTTATTTACTTATTTGAGAGAGAGCATGAGCGAGGAGAAGGTCAGAGGGAGAAGCAGACTCCCCGTGGAGCTGGGAGCCCGATGCGGGACTCGATCCCGGGACTCTGGGATCATGACCTGAGCCGAACGTCCAACCAACCGAGCCACCCAGGCGTCCCTGCTTTTACCTTTTTAAGAAAAACTTGTTACATGAGAAGCTTACTGGATTCATAGTTTAGTACACATTTACCAGTTCCAACAGACGACAGAGACTGCCTTCTGAGCACCCCTAGAGACAACTTTGTGGAACACTTTGTAGTTTTCTTTCCCCTTCTAGACCCAGAATGGAGACTACATGACTTGCCATCCCCAGAATAAACAGTGTGTTTTTTTTTTAATATTTTATCTCTTTATTTGACAGAGAGAGAGATCACAAGTAGGCAGAGAGGCAGGCAGAGAGAGATGGGGAAGCAGACTCCCCAGTGACCAGAGAGCCCGATGCAGGGCTCGATCCCAGGACCCTGAGATCATAACCTGAGCCGAAGGCAGAGGCTTAACCCACTGAGCCCCTCAGGCACCCCCAGAATAAACAGTTTTGTGGGGTTTGGTTTTTTTTTAATTTATTTACTTGTCAGAGAGAGGGGGAGAGAGCGAGCGAGCACAGGCAGACAGAGTGGCAGGCAGAGGCAGAGGGAGAAGCAGGCTCCCCGCCAAGCAAGGAGCCCGATGTGGGACTTGATCCCAGGATGCTGGGATCATGACCTGAGCCGAAGGCAGCCGCTTAACCAACTGAGCCACCCAGGTGTCCCCAGAATAAACAGTTTTAAATGTGATTTTTGGCTCTGTAATCTCACAAGGGAGAATGGAACCCAAATCAGAAACCACTGTTTCTCAGAATTCCTGATACTTGTTCTGATTTATTTCTAGAAGGAAAGTGGTATACCAACTCCAAGATCTAAAATCCACAGTTGGAATGTGTCAGTCACCTGAAAACAGGAAGTCACTACTGCAAGTCTGTCTGCTTTATGGAAGCAAACTCCAGCCAGCTTTCTTTATTCAGATTCATATCTAGTCTTGGGAAGTGTTTTTACTTTTCTTGCTCTTTCACTGGATTATGGAAATGAGTCAAAATGAGTGGTATCAGGGAAGACCTGAAGTTCAAGCTAGGATAGTCCACCCAATGTGGAGCCCAAGCCGGCCTTCACCCCTCTCATTTCCTGGGCCCTGCAGTCCACCAAAGAGACAGGTGTTTCGGTTCAGTGACTGTCACGCTGTGGCGAACAAAAAAGCCTCATCAACGGGAGATGGGGACTGGGCTGGCCAGGGACGGGGAAGGCGCAGGACTGGATCGGCGCGTGCCTCTCTGCCCCACACAGTGCTGGTTGCTTCGCCCATGGTGACTCTGAGCCACATAACGTCAATGAAAGCAGAAGCTCAGGGATACGGACAACCCAAACATATACCTCCCGCCCTGACATTTCCCCACACTCGTCCCCTGTCTTCCCTGCTTGGTTGGTGTTGCTGTCTGGGAGTCTACGGGGCATCTCTAACTTAACACATCTAACACTGTCCTCATGGCTTTTCCTAAGCCATACCTTCCTTAGTTGTCCGCAGCCCAGCCTTCCTTCTGACTGCTCAGTCATCCCTGACTCCTTTGTTTCTCCCTGTCTGAGCCGTCACAGGGAGTTCTTCCAGCTCCACCCCAAAGTATGCCCTGCGTCCCACCACTTCTCAGTGTCTCCAGTGCCACCAACCTGGTCCACGCTGCCACCATCTCACACCCAACTCACCTCCATGGCCTTGGAACCGACCCCCCAGCTTCCTGTCTGCCTTGTCCTCCTGCTCCCGGTTCTTCACTTGTTTTTCTTTATAAAATGTCAAATCAAGTGTTAGTCTTGTGCTCAGAACCTTCCAGTGGCTACCTGCCTGCCTGCACATGCCCCAGCTCTCAGGGTAACTTGCAGGTCTGCTTAGCCTGGCCCAGTCGCCACCATATTCTGTTTCTGACAGCGCCATGTGTCCTTCACACCCTCTGCCACACTGGCCTGTTCTTGAGCACGCCAGCATCCCCTCCCCTGGCCTCTGCTCCAGATGCTCGCACGGTGTTCTTCCTCATCTCCTGGAGTCTTTGCTCGGTTATGGCTGCAACTTCTCTTTTTAAGATGCTCCCCCAACGGGCACTCCCTGCCCCCTTACTCAGCTTTATCTTTTCACCAGACCACATACCACCGTCAACGTGCTGTGAATTTTAATTTTGTGTTTGTTTATTGTTTGTCTCTCTTTAGCAGAATGTAAGTGCTACAAGGTAGGTTTCAAAAAATCTGTTTCTGAGGGGCACCTGGGAGGCTTAGTCCATTAAGCGTCTGCCTTTGGCTCAGGTCATGATCCCAGGGTCCTGGGATCAAGTCCCGCATCAGGCTCCCTGCTCGGCAGGACCCTGCTTCTCCCTCTCCCTCTGTGCCCTCTCTCTCTCTTTCTCCCTCTCCCTCCCCCTCTCTCAAATAAATAAAATCTTTAATAAAAATAAAAATCTATTTCTGTTCACTGCTATATCCCTAGTGCCTTACTCATGGCAGGTATCTAGTAAATACTTGCTAAATGAATGAAAGAAATGAAGACAGACACTCAGAGAGGTGGGGTAATTTGTGTGAAGTCACCCAGCAAGGAGGTCTAGTCAGTTTCATTTCAGTTCATCTTCCCAGACACTCTGAGCCTGGAATGCCATCGTATGAACTGACCTTCTGTCTTCCAGCTGGCACACCTTCCTGAGTCTCTCCAGTGGGCCCGGAGCCGGTTGTCGCCTGGCTCTTGGCACACCTCCATGTCTGTGGAGAGTGGAGAACAGGAGGAGAGGATCGCTCCACCTAGGGTGGAATAGACTGCCCCTTGTCCTGACTCCCTCTGACCCTCCATCCCGTCTCTCTGGGGTACTTCCTACAGGGTAATTGTACAGCAGTGTTGCTTTCACACCCTTCTGCCCTCCTGTGGTCTGAGCTCTTGGAAGTCAGGGAGCATAGCTCCGTCCTCTTCTATCACTACCAACTTAGGAGTGATTGGTAAACATTGTCCATAAGATTGATATTGCAGGTATTAAGATAATCCAAATTATATAAGTCACAGTCCCTGAGAGGAGCTTGTGATCACACTGTCTGTGGTCCCCCAGGGTCTATTAGAAAGCACAGCTGTGTGGGTCTCCTAACAGGCGAGAGCAGGAGCACCTGGTTGGAGGAAGTGGCAGAGGAGGGAGAGTTGAGGGAGAGAGAAGTAGAAGAGGAGAGCGGAAGGACGGACAGATTGCGTTGACTTGACAGTTTTGCCTAGTGCTTGACTAGCCACAGCAAAATGTTATTTTGGGAAACACTTTAGCTATTGAATGGCAAAGCAGACATATTTAAAAATATCAGTCTAAAAAAAATATATCAGTCTATCCTCCGTTATTAAGTAAGTGTTAAAATTATTGTTGAGTTTTCCTCAAAGAGAGGCAATGTCATGGATCTGGAGTCCAAAGGCTTGGGTTCAGTTTATATAATGTAAACTTAAAGGCTGTGATCTTGGGGCACCTGGGTGGCGCAGTGGGTTAAAGCCTCTGCCTTCGGCTCGGGTCGTGATCCCAGAGTCCTGGGATCAAGCCCCGCATCGGGCTCTCTGCTCATCAGGGACCCTGTTTCCTCCTCTTTCTCTGCCTGCCTTTCTGCTACTTGTGATTTCTGTCTGTCAAATAAATAAATAAAATCTTAAAAAAAAAAAAAGCTGTGATCTTGGGGGCACCTGGGTGGCTCAGTTGGTTAAGCGACTGCCTTCGGCTCAGGTCATGATCCTGGAGTCCCAGGATCGAGTCCCACATCAGGCTCCCTGCTTGGCAGGGAGTCTGCTTCTCCAGCTGACCTCTCTCATGCTCTCTCTCATTCTCTCTCGCTCTCTCTCAAATAAATAAAGTCTTTAAAAAAAAAAAAAAAGCTGTGATCTTGGGCAAGTCACTTTATTTCTCTAGGCCTTAGTTACTTCATTTATAGGAAAAGGGCTATTTTGAGGATAATATATAGGAAAGAAGTGTGTAAATGACAAAATTTTGCTATAATGTTTGTATTTTCTATTTTGGAATTAGTGGAAGCTTGATCAGTTAATATATGACCTGCTCAGATGTTACTTTTTAAAACAGTCCTGATTTTCATTACCCATTTTTTGTTGCTTAGCATTGTCTCTTGTGTTAAACACAACAGGCAATACTTGGAGGAAAGACTTAAACTGGACTCATTGCCCAGAGGAATGAGTCCCAGAAGAGGATGCCAGCCTGGATCCTTGGGATTCTTGCTGGCTGTTTAGGATACTTGCAAAATCATCTCCCAACTGTGTAGGTTCTGAACACTTCGTACGTGTCTTTGGGAAGGAAGGAGGGCCTTTTTGCAATTAGGATGACCATTCACTGAAAAAACACTTCCTAAACATTTACTAAATAGAAGCCATAATAGAAACTGCAAATACACATTTACCGTCCTGAAAAGGTGCTGAACCAACACCAGCAGTACGGAGTGGGGTAGCCAAAGACAAATGCACATGGAAAAGTAAAATGAATTTCTTAGGGACACTGATGAGGCACATGGAGAAGAGGATGTGGTTTTGCTGTATGGAGAGTTAAGTGGGACTTTTAGGAAGACGTATGTCTTAAGTGTGTCCTGGAGAAGTATGGGGTGTGGGTGGATGAAAATACGAATGGGGAGCGGGCTATGGTGTGTGCTCCCAGCCACGCTTGGGCTGAAAAGCAGAGATTTTTCTCCTTCTCAGAGTAACCAAGTCTGTTTTGTCTTTTCTTCACGATTGGTGACTTTTCTGCCCTGAAGTTCACTACTTTGTGGAGGTAAACCCTCAGGGTGTGTGTGACATTCAAGGGAAGCGGAGCTGGCCCTTTGGCCTCTCTGCTAGTCTTACTACCGGGAGCAAGTTACTCAAAACCTTTGTGCTCTGGTTTGCCTGTCTGTAAATTGGGGGTATTGCCTACCTATCAGAGCTATGGTGTTGATTAAAGGACATTACTTACATGCAGCCTCTAGCAAGGTGCCTTAGCAGATACTCAATAAATTAATTCCTTTAATCTCCCTTAAGTTACAAAGCATTTAGTTAGACTCATCCTGGGCAGGAGCCAGGAGAGAGGACTGCCACACCACAAATGGAGCACCTCCCAGAGAGGGCAGACTCATAGTGCCAGAAATCAGGCCTTGGAAGATAACCCTGTTGGTTGAAATGTTTACGCCACAGCGAACCAACCGTGATGTGACTGATCGCCTGCATGCCTGGACCCTGGCTTGGTCTGCTTGCAGGTTCACTGGTCTGAGAGATTAATTAAGTTCCTTGCAGTTGACAGACTGAGAGTCTGGTGCTTTCTGTCTAATTAGGATAGCAGAGCTAGAGCCCACCCCGAGTGTGGACATTCCCCCAGTGCCTACATGCTTTGGCCACAGCTGAGAACTCATTGTTTTGTACCCCTCGGGGTTGTATCTCTTTATTTCCGGAGCCTGCCATCAGAAAGAAATGTCTGTTGAGGGAATGTGGGCTGCTTTGGACAGGTACGACGTGTGAGGTCTCTTCCATGGGGGCGGGGGGCAGAGTGAATCACAGACAACAGAGTGGCGAGCACCTTTCCAACAAGAAGGAGCTGTTGCCCATCTGACAGGACACGTTGGAAAGGGGGCTTCTGTTCTGTTGGACATCAGGAGAAGCTACTGAAGATCCTCACGTCAAGGATTTTGTGTGACGGTTCTCGACTGAGAGGGCCCGTCAAGATCTAAACACAGGGGCTCAGGCCGCACCTCAGCCCTACTGAGTCCAGATTTCCAGACATAGAACCGAGGTACGTGCCTCGTGTCAGCTCTGCCAGTAATTCTGAGGCATACTCACTCCCAGCTAGAGTTTGCAGGAGGAGCTTGAGCTCCGGAGCCTGGAAACCCTCAGCTCTAGTGATACTGTGTTACACTGGGTAAGTCACTTGTCTTGCCTGGGATTTAGTTTGTCCCCCCAGGAAAGAGAAATCATATTTCATTTACAGAGAATGGGGTTCAAAGAGAATAAGACGATGGCCATATGGGAGCTTTGGAAAGTTGAGAGCCCCGGACCTGGAGACGTACGAACTCGGAACCCAGGTGTGGACTGAGTTAGAACTCGGGAACCCAGGTGTGTCCAGTGCGTGTGGCTGGTACAGACTACAGCATCCGGTCCGCACTGAACTGCTGCTGGTTCGTGGTCTCTCTTGGGTTCGGTAACTGCACAACTCATCGTTTGGCTGTGAGTTCATTTTGTGCTTGTTTACAAGCGAGAGGAATGTTTTCACTCCAGGCAGCGGGTTCAGAGGCTGCGGAACGCCACCATCGATCTGGCCGCACGTTCATCTTCCCTCCGTCTTCATCGGCACGAGCGCTGGAAGAGGAGAAAACCTGCGTTTCCTTGGGGAGCCCCGGAGAAAACACGAAACCTGGGAGCTCCTCCATCTTCGAAGGTCCCCTCTTGGCCACTGGTGTGCAGGCTGCATCCCGGGGGTGCCAGGATGCAGGGTGCATCCGGGGGGGACCAGGAGTGGGAAGATAGGCGTCCCCTCCCGGGGCTCCCTCGTGAGTGTTCGCAAGTTGTGCTCCGGTCTCCATCTTTCCCTCGATGCAGTAGTTCAGAAGCTGTGTATTAAGTCGAGATAGAGCCTTCTTGAGGGAGATGGGAGCTGGGTAAAACTGTGTGGTGAGGGGACTTCATGATGAGCAGAACACCCAGCAGACTCTGATTTAGAGAAGTCTTTGTACTCGGTGATGAAATTCCTTTTCCTGGAGAGAGGATGCTTCTATAGTCAGAAACCTGGAGCCCTTCCAAAGCCCCAGTGGAGCAAAGACCTGGTACTTTATTATTCTCCAGCTTACTGAAGTCAGGAAGGTAGAGATGCCCAAGGTAGAGGAAGGTAGACGCATTTTGCTGTAGGCAATCCTGCTCTTGGTTGGAACATTCATGATCATCAGATCCCTGCTGTGAACCAAGTGGGAATCAGCTCCTCCCTGCCCTGACTGGAGACTTCAGTACTGCCGGCTTCAAGAAGGGCTGCTTTGGACAGAGGGGAAAGTGTCCTACTACTCTGGGGACCAGGTTATGCTATCACTCTGTCCACTGCCAGTCCAGCTCCTCTCATCTCCGGCACATGGAGCCCTCCATGGCCTGCTGCAGGCCCTCCTAAAGCTCAGCTCCCAGAAACCTTCCTGATGCCCCAGCGAGCCTGGCTGGGGTACAACCCTGCACACCCCACCTTGCTTCCCCATCCCACTGCCTTTGCTGTCTGCCCATGAAGTCCTTTGAAATAGGAAGAAGTTAAAAGAAGTCTCATATGAGCATGAATTCAGGGTCCTGCTCTTATTGGCTATTCATTTTTTTCTTTGGGGGTCTCTCTTGCCCTTCCTGTAAAAATGGGATCATTGTGAGGAAAATTGGGATTTTTTTTTAAGATTTTATTTATTTATTTGACAGAGAGAGATCGATCACAAGTAGGCAGAGAGGCAGGCAGAGGGGTTGGGGGGGCGGGGTAGGAAGCAGGCTCCCTGCTGAGCAGAGAGCCCGATGTGGGGCTTGATCCCAGGACCCTGAGATCATGACCTGAGCTGAAGGCAGGGGCTTTAACCCACTGAGCCACCCAGGCGCCCCGAAAATTGGGATTTTAGATGCAGAAATGCTTTGTAAACAACGAAACTCAAAGTTGTTGTTTTTAATTGTTATTTACCAGTTCATTTCTGTCCTGGTACCTTAGCATGGCCTCTCCCAGCTGTTTGGACAGTTAACAGTTGTTGGATGAATGAGTGGATTTTGCCCTCTTTGTCTCTGGGTTCTATAACTGGTATGTTACAACTGATTTTTTTTTCTTTCAGTTTTATTGAGATCTAATTGACATACAGTGAATCTTCTTAAAAAACGATACTTTGAAAAAAATGACACTTTGTTCCTTGAATTTTCCTTCTAAATTGTGTTTTTGCTGGTTTCTATGTTTTTGGAGTTTAATGAAATCATGCAGTTGGAAAATCAGGAACCACGTTGCTCTCATTCACTTTGTTGTACCCCAAGTTGGACTGCTAAGGCAGTTTATTTTGTATTTTTCTGACATGTCCCTGGCAGCAAGAAATTTTTTGGACAGTTCCAAAATGGTAAACTTCATTCAACAGCATGCATGTGTTGGTTTTGTTGTTGTTGGGTTTTGTTTTTTTTTTTTAACACTGCTCATTTCCTCAGATGTGCCCATCTGTGTGTGTGTTTTTTAAAGGAATTTCTAATGTATCACACTCTTGATGTAATTACTCTTGATGTTTCCTCTTTTCAAAGACTGTCAGGAAGAGAAACTTGCAGCAAGTTTGCATGCCAGTGCAGTTCCTACTGATGGAGAGAGGGGTGAGGGCACTCTTTACCTGGTTCAGATTAGTCATGTTTCTTAGCCCTGGCCAAAAGAGACAGGTAGGAGTTTAAGACCATCTTGATAGGTAAGATGGTGCACAAAGATCTAGAAATTAAAAAGAAGTGAGAGGCGAGCAGATCCTTCCTTAGACCACCACGGCCCTTCCTCCAACAGAGAGACCGTGTTTTGGCAGCAGCCTGTTTGGAGAGGAGAGGAGCGGGGAGGGGGGCCAGCGTTCGCCGGCAGCAGTCTGAGCGGCTGTGTGGTGTGCGTGGGCCTAGCCCCTCACCCCTGGTTCGGTGTGGCACACCCCTGGGCCCGAGCCTCCTGGCCGTGGAGATTTTGGGGGCAGGTCTGTTATCCAAGAGTCCTCAATGGCACTTGAGCTAAGACTGTTAGGAAACGTGGTGTTTCCTGTGTTTTGTTTTGTTTTGTTTTTCTGGGATCAAGAGCTGTTGGGACCAAGGGATCTTAAGTACCTGGCCACCAGCTTTTGGGGAAAAGTGAGAATGAAGCAGACAGAGGGGGAGGCAGAGGTCAGTGATGGCCGAAGACATGGAGTTCTCATGGTGTCATTGACCGTGTGCTTCAGGCTCTCGGCTCTGCTGAAGCCAGACTTAGTCCAGAGCCTTTATTTATTTTTTTCCCGCTAAAAAGAAATTCCATCTTTCCCCGTTAGTATCTGTCAGAACCTAGAGAATCCCAAAGAATATACAGGACTGTGCAAGATAAAGAGCAGATGAAAATTCTGTCACTTTTCTCTTCAGAGAGGTGACCATCCCTTCCATCTTCAGAATCGCCAGACCATATTTGCAGTTTTGTATCCATCTGGGTGTTTAACTGAGGTCTGTGGTCCGGGACCCTGTTTTGGATTGAATTGAGTCCTCCCCAAATTCATAGGTCGAAGCTCCTAACCCCCCAGTGTGACCATATTTGGAGATAAGTAGGTAATGAAGCTTAATTAATCAGATAAGTAGGTTAATCAAGAAGGTAATTAAGGTTAAATGAGGTCATGAGGGTGGGACCCTGATTCAGTAGGATTGGTGTCCTTACAAGAAGAGATGCCAGGAGTGCTTGCACACAGAGAAGAGGGCATGTGAGGACACAGGGTGAAGTGGCATCTGCAAGCCAAGGAGAGAGGCCTCAGGGGAAACCATCCCTGCCAGCACCTTGCTCTTGGGCTTCAAGCCTCTAGACCTGCGAGAAAGCACATTTCTGGGGGGGCTTCAGCCCCCCAGTCTGGTGTTCTGTTATGGCAGCCCGAGTTGAGTAAGACCATCAGAAGAAAGGAAGGTACCATTAGAAGAAAGAAAGGCTGTTCAGGGTACTCAGGACCACGTCTGAGGGACAGCTCCTGGAGGCCTGCGGGGAGCGCTTCGAGGAAGAAAGGGCAGGTTGAGAGCCAGCAGAGCTGCTTGGGTAAGCCCTGGCTCAGAGCTTGTTTGGACACAGTGTCTGCTTCTCACTTCCCTAAAGCACACTTTTCAGGGTCCCTTCAGGCATTTCCAGTGGGAAAGAGAGGTGGCACTGAGTGCCGTCTGTGTCCAGGCAATACATAGTTATCTTCTTTTATCCATTCAGAGCTAGACCTGAGGATACAGCTGGGATAGCTTCTGTTGACTCAGCCATGAAGTGCGCAGAGCTCATTTACAATATACTAAGTAACACCACACTCAGCTAGTTGGAGATTACCTCCCTTTTACAGACGAGAACAAACCTAGAAAGGGTCAGAACTTGGTCATGGTCACCAGGGAAGTTAGTAGCAGAGCCAGGACTAGAACTCACATCTACTAATTCCTGTTCTGTTACCTTTCTTCCCTGGCCCCATGACAAGGGGAAAGTATGGACCAGGGAAGGCTGTGCAGAAATCAGCCCTGCATTGGATGCCTGTGGATGGAAAGCTGAGGCCTGGATCCTGGGCACCTGCCGAGGGAGCCAGAGGCACTGGCGACCAGCTCCGTTCGTTTAATAAAGCACCATACTGAGCATGCCCTGTAGAATTAGGAGAAGAAACCAGAAATTAAAGAAGTTGTAGCTGGTGGAAAGAATTGCTAAGCATGGGCAAAGCTAATACAGCAGGTTTCAGACTAACTGATCTTTTTTTTTTTTTTAAGATTTTATTTATTTATTTGACAGAGAGAGATCACAAGTAGGCAGAGACACAGGCAGAGAGGGAGAGAGAGAGAGGGAGAATCAGGCTCCCCGCCGACCAGAGAGCCTGATGCGGGACTCGATCCCAGGACCCTGAGATCATGACCTGAGCCAAAGGCAGAGGCTTAACCCACTGAGCCACCCAGGCGCCCCCAGACTAACTGATCTTAATCTTGCTGTTCTCTGGGCTGACGTTCCCAGCTCTGCTGGGCTGAAGACGCCCTGACCTCCCGTATCAAAGAACAGGGGCGAGGGGGTGAGGGACTGAGGCCAGCGGGCATGGCAAGCCAGTACCACCCCCCTTTAATGCCTACTCGGTCATGACCGCCAGGGCTGCGACCCATTTGCATTTCACCTGCCCCTTTAAACATTTTTTCTTTTTAATAAGTTAGTTCTATTCATTGGAAAATTAATAACAGCTCAAAATAAAGAGCTCAAACAGAATAATACTAGAACCTCCACTGAGATCCTTAAGGACTCGTCAGAGGCTCCGGCCTGGGTGGGAAGCTGTCTGGGCTGGTCTCAGGTACAACTTCAGACCCTGTGGGCCCTGGGATTTCAGTGTGTGTGTGTGTGTGTGTGCGTGTGTGAGAGAGAGAGAGAGAGAAGGAGAGAGGGAACGAGAGATGCTGTCAAGAAAGAATATGGCTGTGTTTACCCACAAGGATTAGAAATTCGGTGGCAAGTTTTAGGTTCTTGATACTTTGACGACTTCCTTTGGGTTATGTCAAATAAAGCAAGACTGTCCCCTCACATAACAGTTTAGAGAAGGAAATAATCATTAACCAGGACACCGACTGAGCTATGAGATGTGTAGGAAAAACAGATGGTGAAGAAGAGTCGGGCTTTTTGGAGAACCCGCAGATAATAAACGCTGTTTGAACAAGGGTCCTCGCCTGCCCCGTAATTTCGGGTTTTCTGGCTTTCCCACCATTGGTTAAGATGAAGTTCGGTCATTTTCGGATTGCAACAATCTTGTTAGGATTCGTAAGGTGGAACTTGAAATAAAATGAGTAACTTGGGTGCGTGGCACAGATAGAAGAGCAGCGGAAGTGTCCGGGAAATCCATGCGAGAAAGTTCCAGAGAAACAGCCGCGGCGAGGCCCGTCCCCCACACACGGGTGTCCAGTGGTTTCCTTGCCGGGAATCGGCTGGCGTCTTAGCCCATCTCTTCTCTCTCGCTGTGCGTCCGGGGGTGCGGCCGACCCTGCAGCCTCGCTTTTGGCCTTGCTGGTCTCCGGCCCCTGGGTGCGCTTGCCAGATGCCTCCACACAGAGTGGGCGTGTCGCAGGCACTTTGCTCCCCTCTGCGGACTCTCACAAGCTCCATTTGGTTCTCTGCTTTCTCTGTCCTGCTTGGTTTTGAGCACTCTGAAATGATTGTACTTGTTCCCCTTCTGAACTCCTCCTGGCTCCTTGGTGGTGACACACCAGGCGGTTACTCCTCTGCCCACGTCCTCTCCCTCTGGCTAGACCGGCCTCCCCCTTTGGGCTGGACTCGGGCTGCACCTGTTCCTCTTGGATTCACATTTCTTCTAGTTCTCACTGTTTTCCACTCGTTTTGACTTGAGGCGCTTGGGCACAGAGAGGGCAGAGGGTGGCTGCTTGCAGCTCTTCCGAAAGCTCACCTGGACAAACAGAACCAAATGATCAAACACAACCTGACTCCCACACAGTGAACACAGCTCACTCCCAAGAAATTAAGCTTTTTTATGGATCTTCCTGTCCTGTGGCTTTTACATTTCCCCAGTCTGCACCCAAGTGGGGCTGGCCAGCCACCTTCCCTAGGACGTTAGGGACCAAGAGGAAAGGTTTCTCCTCGATGCTTCTCCGTTTCACCCTTCGTGACCTTTACTACCTGTCTTCTTAATTTGTTTGATCCGTAAGTCGTTCTGTGCCTCAGTTTCTTCCTCTTCCAGGTTGGTATGATACCGCACGCAGGTTCCAAAGCTAACCAAATAATGCGTGTAACAATGATACGTTCGATAGCACGCTATAAGGCCACAGTGCTGTTGCTACAGTGATGGTAGGAGGATGTGTAATAAACAGTAATATGTGTTTAGAAACCGTTGCATTGTCATTGAATATGAACATAATTATTACTGACAGTGAAGGCCCTCCTTCCGTTGTTCCACTGAACTCTGAGACCAGGAAAGCAATCAGTATTAATTAAAAGGAGAAAGTTACGGTGGGGAGACCAGAGAGGAAACTTTTGAGAAGATACTGAACTTCTTTCCAGAACTCCTGGTGTAAGATTACGCTCTACTTAGGTGTGAGACATAGGGCAAGTTCTTCCCCCTGGGCTTGTAACGTCCTCCTTTGAATATGGTGACGGATTACCTCGTCTACTGCACAGAACAGTTTGGATAATTGAATGATGTATCTGAAAGTACTTTGAAGTACATCTGAAAGTGTGTTGCAAAGTGTGCTGCAAAGTGTGATGCAAACATAAAAAATGCAGAATGTCAACCAAGGGAGCGATGAGGCAGAGTGTGCTGTGGTATGCAGACCCGGGTTCAAGGAGGCTCAGAGTGGTCTTTAGCTGCTCTCTGAGCCTCAGTCCTCTCGTGTTTAATGGAAATCATGATGATAAATGTGAAGGGCCCAGCACACAGAAGGAGCTCAGTAAATGTCTTTAAAATGAGATTATAGGGGCGCCTGGGTGGCTCTGTGGGTTTAGCCTCTGCCTTCGGCTCAGGTCATGATCCCAGGGTCCTGGGATCGAGCCCCGCATCAGGCTCTCTGCTCTGCGGGGAGCCTGCTTCCTCCTCTCTCTCTGCCTACTTGTGATCTCTCTCTCTCTCTCTCTGTCAAATAAATAAATAAAATCTTTTTTAAAAAAAAGATTATATTAGCGATATGTCCTGGGTGTGACATTTCCAATTTTAACTGGGTATTGCCAAACAGATTTCACCCTGAACTTGGGCCCCATAAATAAATTCATCTGATTTAGTGTATTTTCCCTGGCATTTTTGGTGAACTGGTTTTTCGTGTGCCAGTTATAATGCCTGACTTAGAAAATTCCATCTGAAAGCTTTGCTTTTAATTTGCAGAGAATAGAACATTTCATAAGGTGGAAATTAGATACTCATTGCTGGAGAACATAGACCAGTGCTGTCCAGCAAAGACAGCACAAGCCACAAATGGGGGCCGTGCGTTGGAGTTGTAGATATTTAGCCATGTGTGCATTGCAGGTGTGGAGCAGGATGCACACATGCTCGAGGGTGCACAGGGCACTTGGGAAAGAATGTGCACGAGAGGAGTACCCAGTACCGGTACCCAGCACAGGCATCCCTCATCTTATTACGGTTCCCTGATACCCCAGGCTATTTTTCCAAACTGGATGTTCGTGGCAATCCTGCTGTCTGCTGGTGCCGTTTTTTTCAAGAGCTTCACGTTTTGGTAATTCTCACAATATTTTAAACTTTTTCATTATTACATTTGTTATGGTGATCTGAGATCAGTGATTACAACTCTCTGAAAATGCAGATGATGGTCAGCATTTTTTAGCAATAAAGTATTTTTAATTAAGGTATGTACATTGTTCCTGACACAGTGTTGCTGGACACTTCCTAGACCACAGGAGAGTGTAAACGGAATTTGTGTGGGCACTTGCGGCGTTGCGGTGGTCTGGAACTGAACCCACAGTATCTCTCAGCGTGTGCCTCTGGCTGCCTCCAGCTGAGGGAGCTGGGATCGGAGGGAGATGTTTTATTCTCTTTTTAGGTTTTTTAAATTTTCACGACATGTAACATTTCTTAAACTTAGAGATTTTGCGGGGCGCGTGGGTGGCTCGGTGGGTTAAAGCCTCTGCCTTCGGCTGAGGTCATGATCTCAGGGTCCTGGGATCGAGCCCCGCATCGGGCTCTCTGCTCGGCAGGGAGCCTGCTTCCTCCTCTCTCTCTCTGCCTGCCTCTCTGTCTACTTGTGATCTGTCTGTCAAATTAAAAAAAAAAATAGAGATTTTGCTTAAACACGTTCACAAACATACAGAACAACAGCCCCTTGCTCTGGAATCCCATGTGAAAAGTGTCCAGACAGCTTTGACCAGAGTCTTGGGAAAATAAACGTGGGTCGAGCACACTTGGGCTGGGGCTGCAGAGAGGAGCCAACACGGGCCCTGCGCCCGCTCGCCCAGCCCCTGAGACAGCCCACTGCGCTACCCCAGCTCCAGCCATGCCTTGCAGGGGTGCTGGCCATGGGCTGCCACACAGGCTTCCCAGGGGACAGAACCACGGTGACAGACACCGATGGACGTAGCAGGGGTGTCTGCCCCTCTGTAGGCCCCTTGCAGGGCTCCCAGCGGTGTCTCTTCTGAAGCAGTTTGGGCAGAACCTTGATCAAGGGCACATTTCCTGTCGGCACACTTAGTGTTATAAAGATGGAGATTGGGTGAAAGTCGAGGTGGGGTGTTACTAGTAACCGCTGAAATGTTTTGTGATGAGCGACAGTTTATGAACTCCGTGAGGCTCTGGCAAAGGGAGAAGTTGTGTTGAGCCCCTGGAGTGTTGTGTGTGTGGACAGCCAGTGTGCAGACTCCTGCAGAGCTGGGTGCCTCTTGTTAATAGGAAAGATTTTAGTGGCATGTGTCAACGACAGATATGTTGGTTCATAGATTCCGGGCCTGGATGGTGGGATTTTGTTGTTGTTGCTGTTGTTGAATTTTTAAATCCTGAACTCTGTCGTTAGCTGGATGGAGACTGAGGAGCCGGAGGTGGAATTCACCGGAAGCGGATGGGAGAGAGAACCGCAGGCCAGGAGAGGAGTGCCAGACGGTGGCTGTTGCCGGAGGACGCACACCCAGGGTCATAGGGAACGTAATTCCCCCTCTGTAAGAAGACCCCAGTAGCTTGTAAGTGAGAATGAGGCCACGGGGGCAATTTTGGCTTTGTGGCGGGAACAGTGTAAACCCTGCAGATGGGGACAGTCACACTCAGGACTGACGGTGCCGTCTGTGCAGGACCCTTCTGGACACACCATGAGTGCGCTTCCTAAGTGAGGGACCGGCGCCCAGGGCCCCTGCGCGGGAGTCAGCTGGTGCCAGCACAAACCCCGTTACTATGATTAATAAAGCAGAGATTTCAGCATCCCATCTCCCTGACAGGCTTCTCTGGCCAGTGAAGTGGTCTACTTTTCAAGAACCTTTCCCATTCCTTGTTGTATTTAATCTTCATTAGCAGAGTAGCAGTGAAGACACCGAGACTGAGACCAGCCAAGGCTTAGAATAGTTCTGGGGCGTCTGCACCAGGTGTGCCCCGATGGCCCGTGCACCCAGTCCCTCATGTGGCAGAGGAGGGGAGCAGGGCCCTGAAAGGTGACCGGGCTGCCAGGGGCCCCAGAGCAGGTATGGTCTGTGTCCCACGCCCAGCGTGGGGCTCGCCCCGCAGCACCCTGCCGCAGGCATCTGGAGGCCTGCGGGCCACCACCAGCACTTGCCACGCATTGGTGTACCGTTTGTAGCAGAAATGTTAGCGTGAGAGGGAATTAAATTAGGTGTCTGTGCAACTGCTTGAAACAGCAGTCTGGAAACTTGGACAAAGATTTTTTAAGGATTTCGGTTTCTTGAAAGTTAATTCATTAACAAAGTGATTTTATTTCCTTTCAGCCTAGACTAAGGAACGAAGCTATCCCAGCTGCCCTCCCAGTAATGGTTTTTATTGGCCATACTTGAAAGTAGTGTCATTGGCTTCAGGACAAGAAAATTTTAAAACAGAACGGACTCCATTCTCAGAGCAGGCAGAGCTCCTCAGGGCGGCCTGGTGGCTCTTTGGCTGTCAGATGGGCGGGGATGCCCACACAAGCCAGGGACAGCTGTTAGATGCCTGGTCCTGAGACCCAGGGAGTGGAGCCCAGTCCGCAGGGCCTCTCTGTTCCTACATCGGTTCCGCAGCTTTTGAGGGCCTGCCCTCCTGTACCTAGTTTCTCCTTTGAGCTCACGGCAAAGTCCCTTCAAGACTCGTCCTGCCTCCATGGACCGCAGGCAAGTCAAGGAACAGGTGTCTGGAGCGGGGCTGGCACGAGGCACCTGCCGCCTGCGGCAGTATTCACCAGGGACTTCCTCTCCGCAGAGCTCTGGGGCCTTGGGTAAAGCCCTTCACTCTTCTAGGTCCAGAAAGTGAGGATATTCATTTTTGCCTCACCCCCTCCCTGGTTGTGATGCTTGGGTGTGCAACCAGCTTCTTCAAGTGCAGATCGCTATCGAACTGTGAGAGGGTGCTCTGTCTGAGAGCAGAAATAGACCGACGGCTGCCCACTTCCTTCCTCTGCTGCTTCCTGTCCCCCCTTTCTCTCTGCCGTCCTTGCCCGCAGCCCCGTCTGGTGATGGTGCTCCTGTGTGGAGACATGACTTTTCCTTGTCCCGTCAGTCAGCCGTGTCGTCCTCTGTGCTCTTTTCCCGTGCTGCCCAGCTGCAGACCCGCGCCCCTGTCACCTGGGAGACCTGTCTGAGATGCTGGGCCACGGGAGACCTGCGTGCGGGTTTCAGCCCTGTCGCTAACCCACTGCAGCCTTTGAGACTAGTTGCTTCTCCTGTGCAGGCCTCAGTTTCCTTCACAGCAGGCTTTCGCGGCCTGGCGCAGTTGACATCGGGGTTGGGTGACTCTCTTGTGGGGGCTGTGCGTTGTGGGATAGTGAGCAACTTCCTTGAAGCCACTGCTTTGTGACACAGTAGGGGTCATAGTAATAAAATCAGTGTCCACTCTGCAGGCCATTTCTAGTATTAAATACCTTCTGGAACCTGGTACACTCTCTCCTGCCTTAATCCTCTCTGTTCACGCTCCATCTTCACAGTCATCTTCTCTTCCTGCCCAGCCTGGCAACGGCCCCCCGCCTCAGCCTCCCACCCTGTGCTCTTCTTCTTTTTTTTTGTTAAAGATTTTATTTATTCATTTTACAGACAGAGAGCACAAGTAGGCAGAGAAGTAGGCAGAGAGAGAGGAGGAAGCAGGCTCCCCACTAAGCAGAGAGCCCGATGTGGGGCTCGATCCCAGGACCCTGGGATCATGACCTGAGCCGAAGGCAGAGGCTTTAACCCACTGAGCCACCCAGGCGCCTCCCACCCTGTGCTCTTCTCACCTTTGAACTTGCCACATCTCATTGTCTTCTCGTGTGCAGGGATCTGTTTTCTTGAACTGGATATCCTTGGTGTTCGGCAGCATGTGTGTCCTTTAATCGGTGCCCAACACATGTTTGTTAAATGAATAAATCTCTCACCATACAGTGCTTCTCAGTGTGCAAGGCACTTTGCCCATCCGTCATCTCCACTGATCCTCACCAGAACTCGGTCAGCGGGGAAGCCCCGGAGTCACTGCTTCCCTTTGGAGGGAGCACACCTTAGAAGGGAAGAAGCGGGCCTGGGAACCTCGAGTCCTTCCTTTCTGCCGCTCCATGCTGCTCACGTGAGGAGCTTGGGGAGGGGACTAGCCTTAAACCCAAGTGTTTTCCTGCTCTGTCCTGCCCTGGGTATGTTAGTACCACGGAATCCGTCAGTGATGTCTGCTCTCCCTGTGTGTCTGCAGTTACCCAGTGGAATGAATTATGGAATGAATCAGTGAATTCCTGGAATACTCTGAGCGCAGTGTGAGCACTGATGATCTTAAGTAGCTTTGACAACTTTTTCCTCCAGCCATATCCTGAATCTCATGAAAGCCAGGTTCACTTCCAGCATAATTGGAGCAGTAGGTGACCCAGAAGCAGCTCAGAGCAGAAATAAAATCTTCAGAAAAGACCTGTCTGATTTGATATGATTTTTTTTCTTATCTTGTCACTGAAAACAAGGGTTGAAATTTCAAAGTGAAGGATCCTTTTCTCTTTTAAAGGCCTCCGAGACAGTGAGCCTGCAAGACTGAAAACCTAAAGGGTCAGAAGAAGCCCGGAGACAGGATTTGCAAGAAGGCATTGGGTTGTTTACCCTTCAGCAGACACAGTGCTGATGAAGAATTTTAACAGATAGTGAACAAGAATCCTGATCTAAGCATCAGGAGGCTTGGTTTCCAAACGCAGCTGTGCAAGCACTGTTTGAGACCTTGGGCAGATCTCTGTCACCTGACCTCAGGACTTTCATTTGGCCATTAGACCCAAAGACAGAACAAATCATTTGTTGGACATAGAGCTGACAGGCCATCTTTGGCAATCATGCAAAATCAAAATCAAAGTAAGTCATTTTGTCCGGTTTTCTACAATTGGCTGGATGGCCTATATCAAACCAAAGTAATTTTCTCTGTGGCTCCCCCGTCCTGCAAGCAAAAGTTTATCTTGTCCCTCCCCAGACTCCCAGTACCTGGCACAGTGCCTGCTTGCAGCCACTGGCCCTAATCATCTGCTAGGGATCACATGAAAGAAGGACCCTTTCTTTCCAGGGAGCTCCATTTCAGAGGCCTAGAACGAGTGTTGTTATTTTCCGTTTATCTCTCCAGGCTAGACGCCCCATTTCCTCAGCCTGTCCTCTTGTGTTAGGATCTCTGTTGGCCTCATCGGCTCAGTCCCCCTTCCAGAATGTTTTCAGGTTGCTGGTACCTCTCGCATTGTGATACCCAAAACTGATCTTAGTATTCCATGTGCAGTCCAACCTACGAAAAGGGTTACATACTCCACAGCCTACGTCACAAAATAGGTGAGTCAAGGACCCCATCACTGTTCTTGGTCGAGTTCTGAGTTCTGATGAGATGTGTATGCAGTACCGACCAGCATCCCTGGGGATTTTTCAAGATGACTTATGGAGATGTTGGACACTTAGATGGAAAAGTCCAGAAATCGGTTGTCAGTTGATGTCTGGCAAAGGCCATTCAACGGAGAAAGTACTGTCTTGTTATCAGATGGAGTGGGAACAATCAGACATTGATATGCCAAGAAAGGGAACTTTGGCCCAGTCCTCCCGCGTCGCACCCAGGTTACCTCGAAATGGATTCTAACCCTGAATGTCCAGCCGTGGCACTGCTGGACGGAAACCTGCAACAGCCCTCACAACCACTGGGCTGGGCAAACAGCCCACATGCATAAGAGCAAAAGCACCATCCATAGAAGATGAAGTAAGGCAAATTGGACTTAAATTAAAATTAAAAATTGTCACTCTGTAAAAGATGACGTTAGGAGAATGAAAAGACAAGAAACAGATTTGGAGAAAACATTTGCATATCACAAGGCCTTGTCTTCAGAATTTGTAAAGAACTGGGGGTATAGCTAAGTGGTAGAGCATTTGACTGCAGAATTTGTAAAGAACTTTCTGAACTTAATAGTAAGAAAACAGCCCTGTGTTTTGAAATGGGCAAAAGACTTAGGTAGACACGTCGCCGAAGAGGGTATACAGATGGCGCACAATCACGTGGAAAGATGCACAGCACCAGCTGTCATTAGGGAAATGCAAATTAAAATCACAACGAGCTCTCCGCATACGTGTTAGAGCGGCTGAACTAAAATATTGAGGACACCAGAGGCTGATGGGGTTGCAGAACAGCAGCTGGTAGGAAGGAAAATGGTACAGCCATTCTGGAAAACAGTGCAACTGTTTCTTATGAAATTCACCATTTAACCCTGCAATCTTAGTCCTCTCTGTTTGCCCTATGGAAATGAAGACTTGGATTCAATGAAAACCTGTACATGTGTGCATGGCTGTTGACAGCAGCTCTGTTTATAATGGCCAAGGCCAACTCAGATGTTCTTGAGCTCAATGGAGAAACAGTTTGTGATAAGCGATACAACAGAAAACTAGCCAGCAAAAACAAAAAAAGACAAAACCGAATCATTGAATAAACACAGCAACTCAGATGAGTCTCAGAGGCGTTAATGCTGAGTGAAGGAAGCTGTCATAAAAATGGTTCCATGCCGTAGCTTCCAGCAGTGTGGCACTCTCCGGAAGAAAGGGACTGTGCTGGAGGACACATTAGTGGCTGCCAGGAATAAGGGGGGGGGGGGTTGGGGTGCCACCCCAGGACAGCTGGAGGGAGTTTGGGGAGGGATGGATCTTCCGTGCCAGGGATTCCACAGATCTGTACAGGTGTTAGATTCATACAGATGACCTACGTTTGAAACTAACATGCAGACCGTTTGCCTACAATAAAACAAAAAGTTCTGAGCAACAAAAAACTCCAGTAATTCGATGGAAAATGGTTGCTCATTATTATGTTCCTCTGGATTGATTTTATGTGTCATCAGCTAAATCTAACCGAGTGTCCTGTTTTCTTCAAATGCTCAGGAAAACCATTAGAAACCATTGAGAGGAGGCAGAAGGTTTGGAAGCGTTAAGGTACTCAGCGTATGGCTTGAGAAATTAGTAGTTGTCAGATCGAGTTCGTAGACTCGCCCGGAAGCCTGAGCACGGGCACTACACCTGCTGTGTTCTGGGGAGGCCTCTGTAGTCGGAAGTCCCTTGCTTCGTTGTATTTTCTCTTCACTTTCTGGAAAGCTGAAATAATTTAGAACTGTCACCCTGGATGAGGTCCTTTCTACTGAGCATTGTTTCTGATGGGAGCCAAAATGGTGGGATGATTTTTTCCAACAATCCTAAAGTCCCCCTGTTAATTCATAACTCATTTGAAAGCATTTTCCACCTCATTTGGAGCATTTTTTTTAAGTTTTTTTATGTATCTGAAAGCACATGCAGGGGCACAGAGAAGGGCAGAGGGAGCAGGAGAGAATCTCAAGCAGACTCCACACTGAGAGCGGAGCCTGATGTGGGGCTCAGTCTCGTGACCCTGAGATCATGACCCGAGCCGAAGGCAGAGGCTTAACCCTCTGAGCCACCCAGGTGCCCCTGGAGCATTTTTTAATAATGACTTTATTGAGATATAATTTACAAACCGTGGAATTCCACCCAGTTAAAGTGTATACAGTTCAATGGTGTTAGTATATCCAGTCTTGCCACCATCATCACAATGTATTTTAGAACATTTTAGTTACCCTAAAAGCGAGCACTGTACGCATTAGCAGTCACTCCCCAGATTCCCCTCAGCCCTTCCCCCAGCCCTAGACAACCACAGATCTGCTTCTGTCTTTACAGACTTGCTTGCTCTGCACGTATCACATAATGGCTGGCTCCTTTCCCTCCGCCTGGTCTTCACGCATCACTGTTTGAGGTGTTACATTGTTCAGGTCCCTCTGTCCAAAGCAGGACTGACTGTAGCACATTGTCCTCAAGGGGCAACAGAGATGTAACAAAAGCACATTGGGCTGGGATACTGAGAACTGGAGTCTGCGCTCCATTACCCCGGGGTCAACAAGGGTTATGTTTGGGGAGAGAGGACCAGGGGAGAGGGAAGGGGCCTTAAGTTACCTTCTGTGTCTTCTGTAGTTTGAGTTTTCTAACTTTAAACAAATAAAACTTTAAAATAAGGGCTATCTGAGTGGGTAGCTAATGGCTCCCACTTTTTTACTTTGTATCTCTCTATTTTTAAAAATATCCAAGAAATCATGTATTTTTGTCTTCACTAGGATTGTTTATTTAACTCTTTCTCCCCCAAATTTTTCAGTTACTTTACAGAGTTGTATCTAAAATACATATATACACGGTCATGATTATTTTTCCTACTAATTAATATTCCTCTAGATCCTTGATCATGTTTTTCTCCTTAAATTCTGTTTGTCCGATATCAGAATTGCTAGCATGGTGTTCTTTTATTTATATTTGCCTTATAACTCTTCCATTTTTGAGGTTGCATTATGGAATTATCCTGTTGTTTTAACTGTCTTGTGTAAACTGCTTGACTCTGGTTGCTGTTTTTTATAAAATCCAACAATCCCTGTCTCTCGACCAGTGATTTTTAACCCATTTGTGGCAGGTCACTGCTCTCACATGAGTGCAGCTGCCTACAAACCAGGCCACGTGTGTTCCTGAGACTACACGGGCAAGGACTGTGTCAGGGAATCCATTCCCAGAGTTGCCGCTTCCACACATCCTCCATCCCGACACGGATCTGTCTGGCAGCTTGCCTGTGACGTGCTGGCTCACCTTTCTCCCACCACCTTTCAGGATTCCTCTGTTCTCACCCGAGCAGAAGGACATAGCGCCTGCCTTTCCAAATCTTTTTTTTTTTTTTCTTTATTTGACAGAGAGAGAGATCACAAGTAGGCAGAGAGGCAGGCAGAGTGGGGGGGAAGCAGGCTCCCTGCTGAGCAGCAGAGCCTGATTCGGGGCTCGATCCCAGGACCCTGAGATCATGACCTGAGCTGAAGGCAGAGGCTTAACCCACTGAGCCACCCAGGCGCCCCTGCCTTTCCAAATCTTAGGAAGATTCAGTGCCTCAGGCTCTCCCGGCAGTCAGCAGACCAAACAGAGGACTCATGTGAGGCTGCCCTGGCCCTGAAGGAGAGTTTCCAGAGAGCAGGGGCAGTGGCTATGGAGAATGTTGAAGAGGGCAGCCTCCATTTCAGCAAGGCCCCGACTCGTGGGCAAGCACCGTGCCTCATCTCTCTGGTTGTCTGTTTAAAGACTTCAGAGGTGGTATGCTCTCACTGTGATGTGTATAAACATATCTGAGTTGGAAAATTAGTTGAAATTTTTCTTATAGCAAGTAGATTTGATTTAGCTGAATAGTTGGACCGGGTAAAGAGGCTCTGCCAATTCAGTCTGCAGGCAGACCTTTTTCATCAGCTGAAAATGCTTAGGGATGGCTGGCTGGCTCAGTTGGAAGAGCACACAACTCTTGATCTCGGAACTGTGAGTTCCAGCCCAGCACCGGGTGTAGAAATTATTTAAAAATAAACTCTTGGGACACCTGGGTGGCTCAGTGGGTTAAGCGGTTGCCTTCAGCTCAGGTCATGATCCCAGCGTCCTGGGATCGAGTCCCACATCGGGCTCCTTGCTCGCCAGGGAGCCTGCTTCTCCCTCTGCCTCTGCCTGCCACTCTGTCTACCTGTGCTCGCTCTCTCTCTCTCCCTTTCTGACAAATAAATAAATTTTTTAAAAATTTTTAAAAAATAAAAATAAACTCTTAGTGGTTCCGGGTGACTCAGTCAGTTGGGCATCAACTGTTGGTTTCAGCTCAGGTCATGATCCCTGCACTCAGCACAGTCTGCTTGAAATTTTCTCTCTCTCCCTCTGCCCTTCCCCTGCCTCTCCCCTGCTTGTATGTGCACTCTCTCTCTCTTTAAAATAAAGTCTTTAAATAAAAAGAAAGAAAGAAAGAGCTGGGGCACCTGGGTGGCTTGGTCAGTTCAGCATCTGCCTTCAGCTCAGGTCACAATCCCAGGATCCTGGATCAAGTTCCATGTCTGGGTCCCTGCTCAGCAGGGAGTCTGCTTCTCCCTCTGCCCCTCCCCCTGCTCATGCTCTTTCTCTCTCAAATAAATAAATAAAAACTTTTAAAAAATAGAAAGAGCTTAAGCTCACATGTTAAGTTGTACTTGTAAATTTAACATACTTAATGCACATATACCACATATAATGTTTCTAAATGTTAAATACTTTGCAACCATCTCAGGAAAATTACAGATGCCACCTAAAAAACATGCAACAGGATATGTAATTTTCCTAAATATTTCTAGAGGGTACACAAGCGGAAAAGATTCAGAGATGAGAGTAGTAGCACTTGCTTCTGCTGTCTTATTCTATATTTTCTCTCTATGTGTTTTTTAATGCTTTTTCTCCTTGTTTTTTCTCCTGCCCCACCTTCTGCGTACATATATTAAATTTTCTAAAAATACAAATTCAAAATCATACATTCTATTTTCATTCTCCTGGTTGCTACTCCTAACTTACTGTGACCCCTGTTGACACTTTTTTTTTTTAAGATTTTATTTATTTGACAGAGGGAGAGAGAGCGCGCCAGCTGGGGGAGTAACAAGGGGAGTGGCAGGGAGAGGGAGAAGTGGGCTCCCCACTGTGCAGAGAGCCCAACGTAGGGTTCATTCCTGGGACCCTGGGATAGTGACCTGAGCCAAAAGCAGACACTTAACTGACTGAGCCATCCGGGCACCCCACTTATACTTATTTTTTGTTGTCATTGATTTAAGGCTCTCAATGTCCATGGCCTCCTCAGTCTTCAGTATTCTCTTACCTCCCTCTATTCCACATAGACTAATAGCTGCACACACAAGGACTGGTGCATCTGGAATTTCTGTCCTAAATTATAGATAAGCTTTCCTTAAAAATGGCTATTGATTATTACTGCTTATCAAACAATTAAACCTCAGGCAATAAGAAACTTTACTAGGTCTTTGCTTCCCCCGGTTTTATTTTTTTAACTATTTTTTAAAACCATCTTAATCTGCAATTCCATTGTTACTGAGTACATTCTCAGTGTTATGCAACCATCACCACTATCCGGTTTCAAAACATTTCCACCTCCCCTAGAGGAAGCTCCATACTCACGAAGCAGTCTCTTCCATGCCTCCCCTCATTAATTATATTTTTTAATGTTTTTTAATGTTTTGACATCCTTGGGGGACCTTGCTAGCTAGGGAGAGGCTCACCGAGCTAGCTGATTCCTATAGACCGTAAACTGTTAGGGGGGCCCCATTTCAGGTACAGCCAACCCATCCCAGTCACATCCCCATCCCCTCCCTTATCTGACTCACAGTCCCAGGCCAGGATTTCCCCTGCCCGAAGCTACCCCGAACAACTAGGGACAGCCCCTGTCCCCTCCGGCCTGTGGGAATTATTCAAACTAGCAATTCTAATCTGCTTACCCTGCCCTGCCTTTCCCCCAGAAACCCCCAGAAGGGCTGTGGCCTGTCCTTTCCCCTTGCTCCTTCCTGCCTCCTAACAACACTGGTGCTTCCCTATTACCATGCCTCTTGTTTCACGGGGGAGCTGAGGGTAACATTAAACTTTTCTTTTAGTGGCATTATCATCATTCGGTCACCTTTATAGACTAAGACCCAGACACAAAGTATTGCTGCCACCCACAATGACATTAATCTGTGTTCAGAAACAGGAACAGAGATCAAAATGTATTTCTTATTATATATCACAGGTTACTTCATTTGTTCTTTTTCTTCCAAGTCTTTTATAGTGCTTGCACTTCTCAAAGATGTTCTGATTTTCCCCTGTGAGTTCATCATTATTTCTTTGGAACATTCAGTTGACTTGGCTGGTAATGTCTGTTTATGCTGCAGATGAGTTTGGCCAGGAGCTTGGTCAGGATGGAAGTTACTTGGGGCAGAGTACCCTGTATTGCAGACCAGATTCAAGCATTCCCTTTCCAGATGCTGACATTTGAAAAACAAGACCATGTCAGTACCCTCTCTGTACAGTAGTAATTCACATACTTCCCGAGTACCAGTCTTTTCAGCAGACAGCCTAACAGATATTCTGAACACACAGTATGTATCCCAAGAATTGTGCTGAGCACAACTGGTGATAAAAGATGAACAAAACGTGGTAGCCCCTCCCTAAAGAACAATCATCTGTGACAATTAAATGGATACTATTATAAGCTGCAGGAGAAATACCACAGCAGGAATAATGTTGTCTATCTTGGGGCTCGATAAACACTTCATTGAAGAGGTGATATGTAAATTGGGTCTTGAAGGGCAAAGCCAGGTGTGACTGCATTTGGTCATGCAGCATTGCCAGGAGATTTTCATAATGTGTCACTGATGGTAACTAATTCTGTGCTCCATCCCCTTGTCCTCCACTCCAAGAACACGAGGACCTTCTTCTCAGAACACTGTCTTTTTTTTTCTTTTGACACAAATTCTCATGAAAACTAGTATTAGGAAGCAAAATTTTTTTTTCTGTATTTCTTAGTCAAAGACCCTTTTATGCTCAAACATCCTACCAAGAGAGTAAAAAAGAGAACAGTCTATTTACAGAAAAACAAAAAACAAACAAAAAAAACAAACAACGAAGATCCATAGAAGTTAGGTGACTCTCCCAAGCCACAAAACAAGCCTTTAAATTTCATCTCTTAAGTAAAGTGTCCTGTGGTGTAGTTCCCTGATTTGTCATCAACCATTCTTCTCTCTCTTGGGATCTAGACACATGGGAAACATCTCTTTTAATCCAAGCCAATACAGTTGACACTTACTGAGCATTTACTTTGTTCAAGATGCAGAGCCAAAGGCCTTAGCATTTCGTATCCTGTGTGAGACCTTCCCGTTCATTCATTCGTGTAGTCATCGAGCAGTCAGCATTAGCACCTGCTGCATCCTGAGGAGTGTACTGAGTGCCGAGCTCAATTCATGGTAACATTATAAGGTGCTGCCTTAAACAGGACATCACTGACTGGTTCTTCAGATGTTAACAGTGCCTGTCCTATTTTTCCTACATTTGCTGTTGCCTTGACACAATTGAGTTGGGAATTGGTGTTGTACCTGCTTTCACAATTTTGAATATGGACAGTCCTTTCGTTGAACAGATGAGGAAACCAGGATTGAGAGTGGGGAAATAAATGCCCAAGGGTGTATGGCATGTCAGTAATAGAGCATGGGCTAGAATCCGTATCTCGTAACACCCTAGCCAAAAATCTTTCCATACTTCTTAGTCCTCATAATTTACATAAGTGCCTTCTTAAAGCTAGATGACAGGGTTAAAAAAAGATGCCCTCAGAAAGGTCACTCTTACCTCTTATCTATCTATGGAAACCAAGAAGAGGCAGTAGAAACATGACTGGAGGACAGTGGAATGAAGGATGGAAGGGAAAGGCATCTTCTTACAGTGAAGATATTTACACTCAGGCTAGCATCTTCAGGAAATGCTCAGAAAGTGAGAGAGAATACCCTTTGGTAGTTCAATAATCATTGACTTCTGCTTCAGACCATGACACAGGAATGATTGTGGACTTACTCTCCTGACAAAAAAAAAAAAACAAAAAACTATGAACTGAACAAAATATATGAAACACCTGAATATACGGATACTGAAACTCACATAAGATATTATATTCTTGCTGTTTTCAGGCATTGATAGGTAGCACAGGGCTCTTGGTCTTGACTAAAGAAACACGATAAGCCCCACAATGGCTCTGGCTTTCTGCCTGGGGCCTCTTTCTGGTTTGGGCACAGAATGGTGGGGCTCAAGCTCAGAGTTGATCTTAATGAGCTCAGAAGGCAGATAATGGAATTCTAGGCTACCAAAATAGCTGGATGTTGCAGGACAAAGAAATAGAGAAAAGGAAGCCTTGTGGTAGGAGCAAGGATAGAGTTTGTGTAGGGATTCATGTTGGGGACCCTGGGACTAAGTTCAAAATGGAAATACAACTTTAAAAAAGAATTAATACACACTTGACTTCACCAAAAGAATCTGCCAGTAATTTACCTGACTGCCAGGGCAAATTCAGTGCCTCTAAAGAAAGATTGTATTACCCAGACTCTCCACACCATGTCATCACAATGCCTAACATAAAATCATAAATTAGTAGACATATAAAGAGTCAGAAGATGTGGCCCCTACTTAAGGGGAAAAGCAATCAGTAGACCCTGAGGTGACTCTGAAGTTTGAATTTGCAGGCAAGTACTTCCAAGTTGCTATTATACATATGTGCAGAGACTTAGAAGATGGATAAAATGAGCAAACGTACAGAGAAATGGAAATTGTAAAAAATTTACCAAATAAAAATTCTGGTACTAGAGATGAAATTTTAAAATTTACCACAGGAGACTAAAAGTGGATCAGAGATTGTATTTAAAAGGGTTAGTGGACTTGGATACTGGTCAATAGAAATCACCTAATCTGAAAACCAGGGAAATAATATTGAAAAAAATTAAAAGCCTTGGTGACTTTGTGGGATGATACCAAGAGGTCTACATGGGTGTGATTGGGATCCTGGAGGAAGAGGAGAAAGGAAATGGGGCAGAAGAATAATGCTAGAAGAAATAATTACCAAAACCTTCCCAAATTTGCTGAAAAACCTTAACTTACATATCCAAGAAATCCTAGGAAACCCCTAGCAGGGAAAATACAAAGAAAACCACACTTCAGCATGTCATAGTTACACTGCTGGAGACTAGAGAAAAGGAAAAAAGTGGCCAAAAGAAATATGATACATTATATACAGAGGACGATAATACAAATGATGGCTGACTTCTCAGCAGAAACATGGATATCAGAAAGAGTGGAACAACTTTTTTTTTAACTGCTAAAAGAAAAGAAAAGAAAAATCTCAAAATTCTCTACTTAGGAAAAAGTATCTTCAAGTATGTTGGCAAAATAAAGGTGTTTTTCAAATAAAGACTAGTGGATTTGTTGCTAGTGTTCCTGATATATACTCCCAGGCTAAAGAAAAATACCAGGAAGCTTGGATGTTTAGGAAGGGATGAGGAGTACTAGAAAGGAAAAGTAAATGAGTAAATATGGAGGACTGTTTATTATTAAATATGTATGTGTGTGTATATGACCATTTAAAGCAAAAAATAATTTTTTTTAAGATTTTCTTTATTGTCAGAGAGAAAGAGCGCACAAGCAGGCAGAGTGGCAGGCAGAGGCAGAGAGAGAAGCAGGCTCCCTGCAGAGCAAGAAGCCCAATGCGGGACTCGATCCCAGGACTCTGGGATCATGACCTGAGCCGAAGGCAGTGGCTTAACTGACTGAGCCACCCAGGCATCCCTTAAAGCAAAAACTTATAACATATTGGGACTATTGTAATGTGTATGATGACTTGTGAAGGATGGGGGTGCATTTATATGATTGCTATGTACTTAATGCTTACATGAAGTAGTACAATATTAATTCTAAAGTATATACTAAGTAATTCTAAGTATACTAAGTACAAAGCTAAGAATGTATATTGCAATCCCTAGAAAGACCGCTAAAAAATAATGTTAAGAGGTCTAGCTAAAAGTCAAAAGAGAAATTAAAGTGGAATTCTAAAAAGTATTTACCCAAAAGAATGCAGGAGAAGAGAAACAGGAAAAACAAAACAAATGAGACAGACAGAAAACAAATAGCAAAATGGCAGACCTATATACAACCATATCAGTAAATTACATGTAAATGGCCTAATTACTCCAGTTAAAAGATAGAGATTGTCGGGCCAGATGAAAATGCAAGACGCAATCATATACTCGCTGTAAGACCCTCTTTAAATACAAAGGTACAAGGGGCTGAAAGTAGACAGAAGCTTAGTAGCCAGAACCATGCTGCCAGCCCACCCTCATCCCCAGAAGCTGTGACTGTGTTACCTTACTTGGCTTAAGGGACTTTGCACATAATCAGAGTGACGCACCTTGAGACGGGGCATCTATCCTGATTATCCAGTGACCTGTTCTAATCACGTGAGTTCTTAAAGGCAGAGAACCTAAAAAGAAAAGGCGGGGGGGGACAAAGAAAATGGTAAGTGTGTGAAGTGTGGGACATGTTAAGTAGCCTGACCATGGTGATTTTTCACAGTGCATACATCTATCATGACCTCAAATATAAATTATACATATCAATACAGTTTTGTCAGTTATACCTCAGTAAGAGTGGAAAAAATAAAAACCCCTCTCCCCCCACAAAACCCAGATCTGACAAGGACAAGAAGAAGCTAGCAGGGGAGACCCTTTCCTGGCTGTGGTCAGGAAGAGACCTTAGGGTGGGAGAATGAGTTGTAGTGACACTGTACTACAGTTCGCAAGTGGAGGAAGGGGCCATGGGGAAGGAGGTTGGGGGGCCCCTTGGAGCTGAAAGTCCAGGAAATTATTCTGTAGAGCCTCCCAAAGGAAAGCCAGCACTTCCAACACCTTAATTTTAGCTCAGTGAGACCCTTGAGATCTATGTCAGACTCCTGACCTATTATCTCACAAAACTTAAGATCATAAATTTGTGTTACAAGCTCTAAGTGCACAGTAATTTGTTACAGAAACAACAGAAAACCAGTATGGGGTGGAGAAAGATACCCCAGGCAATAAGAAAACCCAAATGCCTACATTAATACCAGACAAAGTAAATTTAAAGACAAAAATGATACCAGTGGTAAACAGGGGCAATTCATACTGATGAGAGGGTCAGTTCATCAGGAAGACACAATAACCATAAAAGTTTATGTACCGAGCAAGAGCTCCAAAATACATGAAGTAAAAATGGACAGAATTAGGGGCGCCTGGGTGGTTCAGTGGGTTAAGCCTCTGCCTTCGGCTCAGGTCATGATCTCGGGGTCCTGGGATCGAGCCCCACATCGGGCTCTCTGCTCGGCGGGGAGCCTGCTTCCCCCTCTTCCTCTGCCTGCCTCTCTGCCTACTTGTGATCTCTGTCTCTCTCTCTTTCTCTCTCTCTCTCTGTCAAATAAATTTAAAAAAAATTTTTTTAATGGATGGAATTAAAGAGAGTAATAGACAAATCCACTGTCACCAGCTGGAGACTTTAACCCTTTCTCTCAGCAGTTGACAGAACCATTAGACAAAACAAACCAGTAAAGCAGGAAGGACTTAGATCTGAACAGCACCTGACCTGACACTTTTAGAACACTGTACCCACATTTAGCACACACGTCCTTGTGCACACAGTACATTCACTGTGTAAACTACCTGCCGGGCCACTAAACAAGTCTCCATAAATCTGAAAGGATTGAAAGCCTACCTGGAGAAACAAAGGAAGTTGTGCTAAGTATGTTCTTTGTCCACAATAGAATTAAATTAGAAATACGTAACAGTAACATGTTTGAGAAACAGAAATTAAAATGCTCCTAAATAACTCATAGATAAAAGAAGAAGTCTTGTGGAAAAAGAGAAAATATTTTGAAGTCAAGGAAAATGAAAAGCACAGTTATGTCAAAATTTGTGTCCTGCTCCTACCGCAGAGCTCAGAGGGAAGAACCTGTCTTTGCAAGCCTTTTATAAGACGCGTTCGACATCCAGAGCACTTTCAGCTGTGCGTGAGAGCTGTTCCTTCCTTCCTGTGTGTAGGTGTTTTTCCCTGTACCAGTGATCGTGTTTTAACACGTGTATTCACTAGCATTCCAGTGTCTTCCTTTCTAGACTCCGAAAGCCCTTCCAGGACTTGAAAGGACCAAAGACTGCCGTCCTCTTCAGCGTTCCGTCTCCTGGTTCGAGCACAGGCCTGAATGAGGGACTGGGAATGGGCCTCTTGTCCACCACAGCCCGGTGGAGGAGGGCAGGGTCGGGGCCGCGAGCCCCCCCACAGCTGAGGAAGCCAAAGCCCCAGGGTCACTCAGTGAGCAAGTGACGAAGCCAACTTTCCAGTGTTCCTCGCGCCTTACCTGGCAGGCCCTCAGCTGCTGACGGAGCTCTCCGCATTAGAGACAAGCGTCTCCTCTTCGAGGAGCAAAACTGATACCAGAGTCAACAGTAAACCTTCAGCAGCCCCCTAAACATCGCCACGCGGCCTGCCTTCTCCGGAGGATCGGGGAGGGCACTTCTGAGCTCTCCGAGGCTTTTCACAAAGGCCTCCACGAAGCCGCCCACAGGGACCCCCCCCCCCTTTCTGTAGCAGGTGGAAAGAGCTAGGCCCAGGCCTGTCAGGTGGCTGTGGCTGAGCGGGGTGGCAGTGAGCGGGCGGGGGGAGGGGGGGCAGGTGGGGACCACCGCAGGTCCCACCCCCAACCCCAGCTGGCGGCTGCAGCCTCCCCAGAAGGGCTTTGCTGCGGGGCTGGAGGCCGGGCCGTGGGCCATGGGAGTGCCATGGGGTGACACAGTGGCTCGGCCGCCCACGCCAGGAGGTGGGGGCTCTGCACTCCGAGCCTCTCGTTTCTCTCTCTTCTCCCTGGGTTTCAGTTTGTAACTGGGGTTTGTTTCCCCTTTGTCTCTGGTTCAGCTTCCTTTTCCTGTTTGGTCTTAAGTAGAGTCTAAAAATCAAGTTGCTGCCCTCTGAGGGTCCGTGGTCCTCTGACCGGCATAGCCTGTGGGAGGACAGGACTCACCTCCTCAGGGTTCCCTGTGCTTAAGCCTTTCAGCCATGGCCACGGGGTGAGTATGGGGACCAAAAAGGGGACAGAGGAATGTCGAGAGGAAACCTAGACTCATAATCATGTAGAGCTGAAGGGACCATAGAAATCATCCCAGACCCCCTTGTTATACTAAGGGGGAGATCAGGGACCAGAGGGCGAGGGACTTACCCGGGGTCTCAGGGCAAGTTAGGCACAGAGCCCACCCCCTCTCCATCTGCTGGTGTGTCATTAAATGGGCCCGTGTCCCTCGATGTCTGTGGTCTGTAATGGCTTCTGTGTTGAAGGCACTACTCAGAAGTCAGACAGCTGCCTCGGATGGTAGACGGGCTCTGAGCCATCTAAGGGGGCTGTGGTTTGGCTCTGAGATCCTGGGCTCTTCTCTCGGGTTGTTTTCTCTGAATACTGGGCAAAGAGGGAATCACTGGGGTTCCTTTTTCAATGGAAACTTCAGGAACTGACTAGCAGAGTCCTGACCTGCTTGAGAGGCTGGTGACCAAGGCCATCGGCCCCTCAGACTCCCACTGCTCAGGCCGTGCGCCGGTGGCAGCCAGGCCACACTCTTTGTGTCTCCTTGTGGGCACTGCCTCCGATGTTGGGGTGACACCTCAGCTGTGATTCTCCCCACCCTGCGACCCCAGGAAACAGGGTCGGTGATAAGACAGCTCTGTCCCCCGGGAACTTGGGGTGTTGACTTGATTAACTCAGTACTGACTTTGTGTCGCCCTCGCTGTGCAAAGTGCTGCTTCACCGGTTTTCTTACTTGGTCCTATCGGCCGTGTTGGCGATCAGGAAGGTGTCAGCACTCGGCTTTTGAGGAGGAAGAAGCCGGCCTCTGGGAAGCAGGGGCGCTGGCCTAGGGCCGCATGGCTGCGAGAGGCAGGACGGCCGCCCCCTGCGTTTTTCCCAGGGCGCCGCACAGACGTTCTGGAAGTGTTTGGCAGCGAGCTAATAGAGCCGGCCCCGCGGCGAGCGGATGGCGGCCCATACCCCTTCTGCCCCAAGGGGTATTTGGTGAGGGGGCGTCGCAGCCTCGGCCGGGCTGTCAGAGCCCTTTCCTCTCGGCCCTGAGTCTCCGGGGCCTAGGAAACGCTGTCTCTTTGTGGTTGGCTTTAGTCCTGCTCCCTTGCTGCCGGTTTTCTGTCACTTTAGCAATTTTCCTATAACTCTGAAGGACTTGTGGGTGGAGCTGTGGAGAACCGAATACTTGGATTTCAAAGGCGTGTGAGCTTCCAGAGTGGGTGAGGACCAGAGTCATTTTCGGCTGTGAATTACAGTGTGAAAAAGTCAGGCAGTTTACTCTACCCTGTCCACTGCCGCTGCAGAAAAACGAGTCTGAAGTAGAGGGGGAGGAAGCAAAACGGGTTTTTTTCAGGTTTTTTAAAATTGTAAGAATCTTAGAGTTCTCCATCTTGAAAGGCCCTTAGAGCCGACCCACAGTCGGGCAACCAGGTCAGTGGTGCTTTGGGCGTCTTACCCTCCACTTCAACCAAATTAACTGTCTTTTATCTTTGTAAAGTCTTCTTCAGTATCTCTTTGAGGGAAAAAATGCGTATTGGCAATGTTGGTCTTGAAGTCTGGATACTCCTAGCGGGTCCGGTTCTGAGGTACACAGATCAGGAAACGGAGGCCGAGAGCCCTGGCAGGACCGGTCTGGTGAAGGAGGTGGTGGCCCAGCCGGGCGGAAAGCCCGGGGTCCTGCACCGGCCTCCCCACACCCGGCTGGTGGGGCAGCGTCAGTAGCCATGAGCAGAGCCGCTGGATAACCTGCAGGCTTTTTGGTCCTCCTGCTGCTGTGACCTAACGGGGTACGACATCTAGATTCCATTCACCCGCGTGCCTGTAGCGGGCATCCACAGGGCCTTCGGATCATGGAAACTTTTCTTCCGGCGCCCGCTCTAGCCACCCAGAAGCCAAGCAGCATTTCCCCGAGCACTTGGCCGTGGGCTGGGAGCGGGAGTGCACGGAGCCCATGGCAGTGTCCGGCCCGCCCGGACCACGCTGGGAGCATTGCCTTTCATTCTGTCGGCAGTCCTGAAGGCAGTGGGGCTTGGGTTTTTGCTTCCACTGCACAGAGGAAGAAACCAAGGCAGAGAAAGAGCGACTTGCCGGGAAACATAGCCTTGAGCTCCGGGCTGCTGGCTCCATGCTGCCCTTCCGCACTGACTGAGAGCTGCTCCGCTCGGGCAGGCAGAGGCGCACAGGGTCGGGGGGACAGCACTCGGGAGTGGAGAGCCCGCGAGTCCCCAGCGCCACGCGGCACACACAGTGATGAGTGTAGACGGGAAGAGCAGCAGGAGTTGAGACGTTGGGGCTGTCGGGACTGACTCTGAGGAGAAAGTGGGACCTCGGGTGAACTCCGAAGAATAGTGCATGATTTTCAGAAAGGCACCGAGCAGGGGCGCCTGGGCAGCTCAGTGGGTTAAGCCTCTGCTTTCGGCTCGGGTCATGATCTCAGGGTCCTGGGATCGAGCCCCCCATTGGGCTCTCTGCTCAGTGGGGAGCCTGCTTCTCCCCTCTCTCTGCCTGCCTCTCTGCCTGCTTGTGTGCGCGCTCTCTCCCTCTCTCTCTGTCAAATAAATAAATAATAAAACCTTTAAAAAGAAAAGAAAAAAAAAGAAAAAGGGACCGAGCAAGCATCCCGGTCAGCATCAGCCAGGAGCTGCTCCAGGCACCAGGGAAACAGGGGAACGAGATGGGCCGTCCTGTCCTGGAACTGCACTGGGGACAGGGTAGGGAGGGGACGCAGTCAAGAAACCATAAGCCAAAGACAGAGAGACCAAACAGCACCAGAGGCTTGTTGCAAATGACCAGGCCATCGCCTCACCTAGCGCCCAGGTGGGAGACCTTTATTCAGACACCTCTGCCGTGACGTCATGAGGCCACCATGCAAAACTCTGGAGATGGAAGCATGAGGTGGGGGCACACAGGGAGGGACAGCAAGTGTAAAGGCCCTGACGGGAACAGTTTGGTGCCGTCAGGGGTCAAAGAACAGGGAGGCTGAAGCTGTGTGAACCAGGGGAGAGGGAAGGGCAACACGGGCCAAGAAGGGGACAGGCCTTCTCACACAGAGCCAGCAAGCCTGGTGAGGGGGTTAGATTTTGTTTGTTGTGTCGTGGGAAACCTTTTGGAGGGTGGTAAGCACGGGGAAAGGCATCCGATGCAGGGAGACCTCCGGGCGGGCTTGGAGTCGTCCAGGTGAGAGGGGGCGGTTGGGGCTGGGGAGGGGACAGTCAGCGTAGGTGGGGAGCAAGAGCCGGGCTCAGGATGCACTGTGGAGATGCGGCCCCCAGAACATCCCGCTGGGTCACCTGTGGGTGTGAAGTGCATCAACCAGACTCAGGCGGCCTGTGGTTTCTCTTGCCACGGAGGGGGTGGGGGGCGCGTTGTAAGCAGCTGGAGTGCCAGCTGGGGGGTCCGTGGGGTTTGTGAGCCTGTGCAAGACAGGCTCCCAGTAAATGATGGTCAAACAAGTCTGCGCTGAGCGGGAACCCGCTGATTCCAGAGTGTGGCAGGAAGGGCCACGGGAGAGAATGTGTCTGCCCCTTTCTGGTGGAGCCGCTAATTTCAGTCCCTTCCCTGGCCTCCCTCTTGTCCTCATTGTGTTTGGTTGGTGTTTTGTTTTTTTCTAAAGGCTTATGAGCTTCCAACATACTACATAACTTGTTTATTATTTTTATTACTTATCTCTCTCTCCACACCTGTAAAATCTCAGTTCCAGGAGGGGAGGGGCTCTTGTCTGTTTTGCTACATTTATCGAGTTGCTGGATTTAATTAACTACTTTTGATGTGTGTGCTGGAGACGCCGGGCCCACCGAAGCTCCTTCTCAGTGCGGCTTCCCATGTGGCGTGGTGGAGAAGAGGCCAGAAGAGCAGGCTTTTCGCCCGCTCTCGGGTGGTGGAGGCATCAAGACTCCCTGTCCAGTTGCTAGCCGGTTGGCTGCTCGGGCGCGCTAATCGCCCCTTGTTCCACTGCCCTCAGATGTTGAATGCGTAAAGGAGTGAGAAGCCTCACACAGCCCGGGTCCGACCCACACCTCTGCCTCCGCAGCAGGCTTGAAGACCGCCTCTAAGAGGAGCATTTCCTGAACGAGTTGTCACAGGCCAGTCAGCGTGCAGAAGCTTACAGTCACACAGGCCATTGGCGAGCACGTTGTTCAGCAGCTGCTCCCAGGGCCATGTAGCTAGGTCACTTGGAGAGCTTCTTGAAACTTCTCTGTCTTCTCTTGTTCCAAAGAATCAGATGTGCCTCCAACTGAGACACATCACCACGCGGGCTCCGGGCCACTCTCATGGGAGTGCGCGGTGTTCCTCGGGTGTCCTGGCCTGAAGTCTGGCCACCAGTCTCATCCAGTGGTTTTACTTTGGTGGCTGAACCCGGAAAGGCAAAAAAGAACAACAGTTATCCCTTCTAGAGGGTTCCGTGCCAAGCACTATGATGTATGCTGTATTTAATCCTCATCCTCTGAGGTGTTGTACTGTTGGTCCCAGCTTGCAGGTAAGAGCAGGGCTCAGCAAAGAGGTCGACTCACTCCAGGTCACGGTGGTCTCACTTGACAGAGTCGGGTTTGAAACCAGATCTCTTGTGTTCTCAAAAGCTAAGCTTAGCTGTAGCCTCTTGAAGGAACTCACCCCGAATTGCAGAGTCAAGGTTAGGACCAGGGCCTCCTAATCTCTGTTACCATGCAGCCTCTGATTTCACACCATTCATACCACGAGAGACACGGAGACCTCCTCTGTCCTCCTGTGGCACCCTGCGCCCGTGTCTGTCAGTCACTCGTCACCTGCGCACCCAGGGCATGGTGTCACTCCTTTCTGCCTGTCCCTGTGCTTGCTCAGGTATGTAATGAACTGAGCTGATTGCCATGCTAATGATCAGGGGTATCTGCTGGGGCTCAGCCAGGTCTCATTCCTCAGCTATTAATTTACCCTTGGAGATAAGCATACTGCCCCAGTCCTGGGTCCAGCCAGATCTCTGTAGCTGTCCCAAGGCTGTGTTGAAACCCGTTCCACTTCCACAAGTAAGCAGAATCACAGACTGCGAGGACACAGGCATGTACCGGAATTTATAAACGTTTCTGAGGTTTGAGTAGCCCCGGTGTCCTCATGGACTCTCGGGCGGCTCCCCACAGAAAGGGTTATGTTGGTGGCCTGCTGTGGGAAGTGGGTGTGAGACAGCTTCTGTCTGAGAATATCAGACTCTCGCAACAGTTGATTGGAGTGTTTTTTCCACATTCCACCAGACTCCGCAGAGAAGTGGAGAACAGCTGTCCAAGCATCTGGGCCAGTGGCATTATGGCAGAGAAAAGGCAAACTTCTCGATGGTAGGCGACAGAGCAGGCTGGTCCTCCCAACCAGTTCGGATGGAAGGAAAGATGTCTGGGCTCACGCGGAATTTAGGCTTCATACAGCCAAAGCCTTCCTTTCATTCTGACGCTTACAAAAGTGGGGCTCAAACAGTCAGCATTTGAGTTTCTGCGTTTGAAAACACGCGGAACTCACCCACTGTTTTCGTTGCCGTCGTTCAGCCGTTCTCAAATGTGGTCAGGAGAACCGCCGTTTTAGGGGTTTGTGAGTCAAAACTATATTTATAATAACATTAAGACATTGTTTGCCTTTTTTCACTATTATCTTACAAGCTCATGGTGGAACTTTCCAGAAGCTACATGACATGTGTTGAGATTGTCACTGTGACAGGTAATGAAATGGGTGCTTGTGCGTTCTTGTGTTTTAGAAAGTTCTGTTTTAGTTTCAACTGTGGTAAATACTGATAGACTTAAGCTACGTAAACAGAAGCTTTTTGGCATCCTCAGTAGTTTGGTTTTTTTTTAAGATTTTATTTATTTATTTGACAGACAGATCACAAGTAGGCAGAGAGGCAGGCAGGGAGAGAGAGGAGGAAGCAGGCTCCCCACCGAGCAGAGAGCCTAGTGTGGGACTCGATCCCAGGACCCTGGGACCATGACCTGAGCCGAAGGCAGAGGCTTAACCCACTGAGCCACCCAGGTGCTCCATCCTCAGTAGTTTTTATGGGCGTAAAGCGGTCCTGAAACAAAAAAGTCTTGAGAACCACTTTTGTAAAATAGTCCATGAGTGTCAGCTGCAGGAGGCACACACAGAATCGGTGAGCCCCCAGCAAGATGGCGGCTCCTACGGCAGAGGAGGGGCCCTGAGACCTGGGGAGAAGGTGCCCGGTTTCCCTTGAGGTGACACCACATCCCAGACTGAGTGGTGGGATTGTGGGAACTTCTCACAGGTGTGAAATATTTCATATTTCAGAATACACTTTTTTTTTTTAAGATTTTATTTATTTGACAGAGATCACAAGTAGGCAGAGAGGCAGGGAGAGAGAGGAGGAAGCAGGCTCCCCGCTGAGCAGAGAGCTCGATGTGGGGCTCGATCCCAGGACCCCGGGATCATGACCTGAGCCGAAGGCAGAGGCTTTAACCCACTGAGCCACCCAGGCACCCCCAGAATACACGTTTTAAGTTGAGAACCTATCATTAAACATATTTTGAGCCTGTTGCCACTTAGAGGGAAAAAAGCCACCCTATGAATGGTTAACTAATTCTCAAGGTAGGAATGCACCTTTCCACTAGAGAGATCTGGCGGCCATTCCCTTAATCCACTTTGCGTCTGGAAGAGGAGGCCACTAGCACGGGGTGCCTCCTGCTGGGCTGGGGTCCAGTAAGTACCACCGTCACCTGTAGCGGGTTCTCGCCGAATCCAGTCGTGAGGAAACAGTCCAGAATGTGGACAGCCTACAAGGCAGTTGGCCTGAGCTCCTCACAAAAAAGTCAACATTGATGAAAAACAAAAAATGGCCTAACAGTCTAGCTTGGGAGAGAAAAAGCAGACAGTGCAACCAAATGCCGTGCGGTAGATCGTGGACCCGTACAAATCAAACATTTGGGGGGCAATTGGTGACTTTAAGGTGGGCTCTGTATTAGCTATTAGTAAGGTATTTTCTTAAATGCAGTAATGGTACTTAAGTTATACATTAGAATGTCCTCATTTTAAAGAAATCTGTGCTAAAAACCTTAGGATTGAAGTAACACAATATCTGCAACTTTCAAATGGTTCAGAAAAAAAACCATAGAAGAGATAAGTCACATGTGGTAAAAATGCTTTACTAAGTAAAGCAGAAAAGCCCTGCTGTATGGCGGAAAGGAAGATCTGTAGTCTAAACACGGCCCTTCCACATGACAGCACAGGACCCTAGGAAACCCTCCCTTCTCCAGGCCTGTTTCCTCCATCTGAATAAAGTACTTACTATTATTTCTCAGTTCTGACAAAGCTGTGATTCCAAGTCCCTGTGTTCCTCAGTCACTGAACTGGGACATCGCGCTGTAGGCAAATGCTAAAGCAGACATTTATCCAAAGGTGTTTACTGAGCAATCACGAGTCACAAGCACCGGGGCTACCGAGATGAACAATATTTTTAAAACAAACTGAAAAAGAACTATCCTCACTGGGGACAGAGAAAACCAGCAGACCTTCAGTACAGTGATAAGTGGCGTAAGGAAAGCAGCTTCTTCTCAGCGGGAAGGGATCACTGTCAGGAGATGACACACAGGACAGGTGGAGGAGAGTCCCGGCAGAGCAGGGCATTTGAGCTGCCTGGCATCAAGGCCTGGCTGGCGGGGCCCCTCCCAGGGATGAGCCCAAGCTCTGGACGCTCCACAGGACAGAACCTGACAATCCAAGTCCCTCCTGGACACCCGAGGTGATTCTCCAGGCCACAGGGAAGAACCTGCCGGAGACCTTGGTTTCCTCTGTAGAGACTGACAGAATAAGAGGTCATGACAGCTCTGCGTGTGGGGACAGAGGCACCTCACGCTGATTCCACCCAAGTCTCTGCTCACAGTGTGCCATTACCAGAGCCAGCATTTGCTCGCCCAGGATGGCAGCCGGGGGCCGATCATGTTAGTAAACTGTGCTCGGTTTATCTCCTCAGACGTATCCAAGCTCCAAGAAACTGAAAACCTAGTCAAGAAAGATCACGTCCCTCATTTTCCAGAGCTTTGCGTGTGCTCTCCCAAAGCCATGTCATCAGCTAATGACAGGCCAGGCCCGGGCTCCCTTTACTCCCCACACCGTCTCCATAATGGACAGTGTTGACTCGCTGCCCCCGGCTTCTGTTTCTGATACATCTCTGGTCCCTGGCTCACACCAGCCCCCCAGATTTTTCCTTTCTGCCCCTGTTCACTGGGAAAGACTGGCCAGAAAAGGGGCAGAGTAGGAATGGACCAAGCTGCTAGCACTGTCAGCCAACGGAAAGGTACAGAGAGGGGCCAAGAGGACAAGAACGAGGGCAAGTCTGTCACCTCTGGCAAATGGAAGGCCACCGGTGGCCCTGGAGAGAGGGACTGGAGTGGAGCGGGTAGGGGGCCTGCGCTCTGCTGGTGGGGCCCGGAGATGACGGCACAGCAGGCGAGGGCCGAGGGGTGCGGCGTGTGTTCATGGAGGCAGAGTTGAAGGGTGAGTGGAAGCACCCAGCGAGTAAGGCCCTAGAAGCCAGAAGCAGAGGCCTCCAGAGAAGGGAGGAAGACAGGGTCCGAGCTAGTGGTGCCTGTTGTTGGGGACAAGTCACTTCATGTAACATGGGGACAAATGTGATCACTTGCTCATGAGGGTTGTTGAGTATCCCATGGCATCACACGGGCTTTGACGCGAGGGACCTGCACATCGGGCAGGAGGGGCACTTCATACTTCAGAGAGAGAGGGTGGCGAAGGAGAGGACGGTCCCCTCCCCTCCGTGCCTCGCCGCGGTGCTGGGGGGTTGCCTCGCACGCCAGAGCGCCCAGACAGGTTTCCATGGCCCCCACCTCCCGCGGCGGCTGCCGTGCTGCCAGCTGAGGGGCTTCCTTCCGGATGATTCTCAGCCCGCCCTTCAAGTTCACTTCGTCGCTTGCATGTTGCAAGTAAACAAGTCAGGACTTTACTAGCCGCCTCAGAGTCTGGCTCTTTCTGCTTGGCTTTGGGAACATTTATTTTGGCCACTTCTCTCTGGTCTCCCCTGTTCCCTCATCACTTAACTAGTTGGCTCAGCAGCTGCTGAGCCTGGGCTCATGAGGGCCGTGGCCCCGGCCTCCATTGGGAAGGCCGTGGGGGAGCTGATGGCTCACCCTGGGGCCGCCTTCCAGCAGCTCCCCTTCTTGGGAGGAAGATAAGCGAAAGAGCTATCAGCAAAGCTTGAAAGTGATCAGAGGACACAGGGCCAACAAGGGGGGCAAGGGGCAGGCACACACGTGTTGAGCACACGGACTGTACTGAGACTGGGCACCTGCACAGAGAAAAAGACCTACATTTTCTTGGCTCTGTTTTACGGAAGAGAATTCCTCCCGCAGAACCCCGTGATTTCCCTGTGACGGCATTAGCATGCCCATTTCGTACCTGTTCATGTTTCCTGCTAGACTGGGATCCCTTCGGGGCAGGGACATGTCCTTTTCATCCTGAGAGACTTGCATCCTGCCGTTCCCTTCGCAGTTACCAAGTGAATGGGAATGAACCAGATGTTTGCTGAAGGCCATGGCACTTGGCCCGAGTTTAAGAAAAGGTGAGGTGCAGACCTGTAGGACATAGGAGGGAGAAGACACCTTGGGCAGAGGGAACTCCTTTCTTCTTCAGTTTCTTGAGTAATTCTGGCAAGTCATTTTAACTGGCCCAGCGTCAGTAGGATGTTCTCGCCATCAGACCTGGCTTTACCGCCAAGCTGCCGGCTGGGCCATAGACAGACCGCCCTTCCTCACACTTGGCACCAGGCACGGTGTGGGCAGCCCAGTGTCCGGAGAGCACAAGGAATTTACCCTGTCGTCCTGGAATACCCAAGATAAACAGGTGGGACAGGAACTGTGGGCTAAGCCTCTGACCATCCCACAGGGAAGCCTGTCTTGAGGAAGTGGTCCCCGCCTTGGTGGCACTCATGCCCAGCAGAGGGACCCAAGGTAAAAGGCTATTGGACGTCCCCTGCCGTGAGACCTGTTCTGTGCCAAGGCATAGGATATGCCAACTGGGTTCAGAGAAGGACCATCTAACTCAGCCTGGGGCTTCCAGGAGTGCTTTCTAAAAGCAGAAGTAACATGGGTCTCAGGTCTGGATGAGTAGGAATTCCTGGGAAGCGAGGCTAGAAAAAGCATCCCAGGCCGAGGGAACAGCACGAGCTGGAGCAGCGAGGCCATAGAGAATGGGAACAGTGAGTCATGAACAAGGTAAGCAAGGCACAGAATGTGAGGGCCCACGGGGCTGCCGAGAGCAGGGATCGGACCCTAGTCTTCGGTGTAGGCCTTAGGGCTCCCGGTACTGCCCTAAGGGCTGACACTTGCGAAGGCTCTCCAGAAGAGGGGTCTGAGAATTTGCGTTTTAACGAACACCTTACCTGATTCTCACGCCGCACACAGTTTTGAGAACCATGAGCACCAAGTGAGAAGAGAAGAACGTCTAACTGGTTCACATTGGGGAGCACCAAGATTTAAAGTGGTTTTACAGTCTGGTTTGGAGCAATGGCCCCTTGAGAACACGGTGAAAACCTACTTCAGAAAAAGTTGCACACTCACTTTTGCAAATAATTTCAGGGAGTTCTTAGACTCATTAAGCCTTTCTGTGGCTCCCATTTTAAGCACCCCTCATGTAAGTGGTGAGTAGAAAACCTCGAACGAAGAAGCCTTCAGGGGGCCACCAGAGAGAAGTGGGAGCCAGGGAGGAGGCAGAGGCAGAAGCAGGAGAGATCTTCAAAAGTATGGACATTGTCACAGCATTGTTCAGTACGAGAGATGAGAGGTTTGAGAATTCCAGAGCAGCCGCCTGCCCTGGGACGGGTGCGCCAGCGCCCTTGTGCAGAGCTGTTTAAGTGTCCGTCGGGGACAGAAGCCAGGTTCCAGAGGGGCCTGGAGCATGAGCAAGTGGCAAAGAAATGGGGGAAGCAGGCAGGCAGGGGCCTGATGGAAGAGAAGGGAGAGCCAGAGGGAGCGGCGGGGGTAGTAGTGGGCACCTGCTCACACTGACTCACATCAGCCAAACTCATGGGTGCTTATCAGGTGCTTAACCCTGTGACTGGCTGTGTTGAGTGAAAGATAAAGAAGGAGCTCCCAGGAGGGGGGCCACTCACCCTGGTCCACCTGGGATGTGCCAAATAACCTGCCTCCCGGGAAACCCCTTAGCCCCAGGCAAACCCTGCCCCCAGTCCTGCTGGGGAGACAGTGGGACAGTGTGATGACTTGATCTGTCTGCAGGGGGCGGCCACATCAGGGCACTGGACTGAGCAAGAGGCTCTGCCGGAGCTGGGGGAAGGGAGGTACTATCCTTGTCCCTGCAGAAGAGATCTGAGAACAGGGCATGTGGTTCCTCGGCCAGAGGGGCTGCGAAGGGCAGCCCACCCTCGCCCAGAACAGCCTTTGGTCTCCCCAGGCCTGGGCACGCAGGGGTGGTGAGGCCGAGGGCTCCTGCAGAAGCAGCCGCCCCCCAGCACTGGGCACGGTGAGCACCTCAGATCCTGGGCGTCTTGAGACAGACAGCAGTGTGGGTTAAGCCGGAACAGATGCTTTTATGTGGCAGCTGCTGGCTGGCTGAGAATAAGCGGAATGAGACTGTAAATGGGACGTTCCCACGGGCTCACGGTCGCAAACACGCTTACTCAGAATCGTGCATTCCACAGACACTTGGCGTCTGCATCATACCAGCCCCCGGGGTTACGAAGGGGAAAACAGGGGACCCGCCTTCGAGGTCTCCTGGGGAAGGGGGCGTGTATGCGGACCCAGAGGAGCAGGACCAACGGAAAGGGCCGTGATACACCGCAGACACAGCGCGTGGCTGTGGGAGCCGCCTCCGGCCCGAGGGGTCCCCGCGCTGTGCGGCTCCCAGCCCAGGCGTAGTTCCCCGCAAGCATCTGTGGTGAGCCCCGTTCCTCTCTGTTCCCTTTTTGGCCTTTTGTCCTCTGTCCTCAGTTGAATTTACACGCTGTCCTTTAAGTTTTTGTTGAAAAAGAGGCCCAGAATCACACAGTTTCTCTCCCCTAAGGCTCCTAACAAAAGGGTTCTTCAGAGCTTCGTGAATGTCTCATCTGCCACTCGGAGGGAAACGCAGGCTTCAATTTTTTATAAACTCCCATGCCCACAAGTACCTGTACAAAAGCCCGGATGACAATGGGATTGGACCATTTGTTCCAAGAGAACCTTCTGGGAGAGAGATTCTGGTGGTTCCTCCTCCTCGGAGCAGGCTTGTAGGTCCCCAGGAGGAGAGTCCACCGACCCAGTGACGCGGCACCAGAGGAACAAACCAGACACTGAGTTTTGGCTGATTCCCCCGCTAATCCGCTGGTGGTTCTGATCACAGAAAGACGGCCGGTCACAGAGGAAGCTGTCCTCAGGACTGACCTCAGCTTTCCCTCCGGCTTCCTGCACTTTGGGGTTCCTCGGAGCTGGGAAGGGCGGCAGCGGCTACAGATGGTGTGCGGACGGCTGGGGAGGGGAGATTGTTTGCATTTATGTGTATGTTTCATAAATAGTTTACTCATTTATCCAGTAATATTTTTAAAAAGAAAACATTTGTCTGACTGCCCTCAAATGATAACTGATCTAGACAAATGAAGCGTATGATGCCTGTCGTTAGTGTAGGGTTTTCATATCCAGGGAAGATGCGGAGAAGACCGTCGTCTCGATGGAGCTCAGAGACAATGTCCAGGCTGGGCAGCAAACAAGATTTTATTAAAACGGGCGCCTGGGTGGCTCAGTTATTAAGCGTCTGCTTTTGGCTCGGGTCCTGATCCCGGGGTTCTGGGATCAAGCCCTGAATCGGGCTCCCTACTCACCGGGAAGCCTGCTTCTCCCTCTCCTACTCCCCCTGCTTGTGTTCCCTCTCTCGCTGCCTCTCTCTGTCAAATAAATAAAATCTTTAAAAAAAAAGTTTTTATTAAAACAAATCCCAGAGGGATATAAGCAAGGTGAATCTTAAGTAGAAGAAATGGGTATTTTCTTGCATTTAGGTTTTGTTGTGATAAAATAAGCCCAGACAAGCGCCATTCAAATAGGAAAAAAGGAATAGGGTATTTTGGCTAACTCCAAGTTCAATTTGAACCTGAAGTGTTAACGACAGGGAACTGTGGCCATAACTTGAATAAGAAAATGAGTTCTTGGGTGCCTGGGTAGCTCAGTTGGTTAAGAGTCTGCCTTTGGCTGAGGTCGTAATCTCGGGAGTCCCCAGATCAAGTCCTGCATCAGGCTCCCAGCTCCCTGGGGCGTCGGCTTCTCCCTCTGACCTTCTCCCCTCTCATGCTCTCTCTCAGTCTCTCTCAAATAAATAAGGAAAATCTTTAAAAAAAAAAAAAAAGAAAGAAAGAAAAGAAAATGAGTTCTAGGGTTCTTGGTGTTTCAGCACCTAGTAGGGGCGAACACGGTGGTGGGTACCTTCTACCGTCTCCTGCAGCACCCCAAGAGATGGGAGCCCAGGCCCACGCCGGCCCTGCAGAGCACGCTGTTCTTGCCTCCCCCACCGAGAGTCCCACATCCCCTTCCTCAGCTCGCTGGGGCTTGAAGGTCTGTGTCTGAAGCACACGCAGCGTTTTCTTCAGAAGGTCTCCCAGCTTCCCCAGTCCCTCCAGCTCACCAAAGCGTGCAACGAGTTGTCTCATGTTCGGGGTGGTTGCAAGCTCTGAGGTCAGGAACCGGCCTGTTCTCCTCTGCGTCACTAAGTGTATTTGACTCACGGGCATCTCTGCTTGCCAGACTAAGATGAAAACCTACTACCCCGACATGGGACCCGGACGCTGCGGGAACATGCGACAAAGCGGGCCTCACTGGAGGAGAGTGACTGGCAGCTTTGTCCTGTGGATAACGAGGGGAGAGGGCCAGGTGTCCCTTCAGTTGTCCACTGGACTGTCATGAGCTGTCCCAGACACCTCTGTACCGGAAGGACTGTGAGGGCCTTGTCGCTCAGAACAAGGCGGGGGACGGCCTCCCAGCTGAACCACATCACAACAAAGTGGGCTGCCTTGGAGAGCAGTTTCTGTCGAAGGCTTAGTCTGCACGCGGGGCTGCTTTAGAAGGTGTGCTGCATGGGACATGAGTGTCCTCTCGGCCCTGAGGTTCTGCAGTGAGCGACGTGCCGGGCTCTGGGCCCACAGAGAACCAGACAGGCATGGCCCATCTGCGCGATGGCAGGGCCGTGTCTCTCTGGGTGCTCCCAGAAGCAGACGCTGAGACCCTTCAGATCACGGCATGCAAGAGATTTACGGGGAACCGTCAGTGAACGAGGGAGCAGGCAGGGGGAGCCCCAGGCCATGAGGCAGGAAGGGCACAAGGGCTGAGTAAGCGGCATCTCAGGCTGATGCAGGGCCCCGCGGAAGAGCCGCAGGTCAGGCAGGAAAGAGCTGGCTCCCGCTACGCTAGTCATTGGTAGAGAGAGGCCCAGGGAAGCATGGCCTCTGCGCATGCCTTTGGGTGGGTAACCAGGGCGGCGGCAGCTGGGACCTTGGTCAGTTCTGCTCCCACAGCAGGTTCTCCTGAAGGAGATCTGAAGGGCACACTTCAGCAGCTGCCCCACAGGGATTCTAGAAAGTGTTGCCCATCAATCACACTGTACCTTCCAGATTGGCTTCCCCAGAATCCTCTCAAGGGCTTCCATGGTCACATGCCAGCAAGTGGTAGAGCTGGGAGTTCAGCTCAGATCCATCTGACTCAGGAAGTCCATGGTCTGCTAAGTAATGCCCTGCGTATCTCAGGATCTCTCCCAGCCCCTGAGAGCATCAGGAACCACAGCTGCTTGCCCGTTCACGGTTAGCCACGAGTGTGTCCACAGCCGTAAGTGACGCAGTTTAGCCCATAACTTGGTGTGTGCTCAGCTCACATGGGGATGGAACCATGACTCGAACCAAGGTCTGTCTACTGCTGTAGTTTCCTCTCACTGTCACTAGACTTCATGAAAACAGGGCCCCAGAGACTTAGCCAGAGGAGGACGAACTCAGAGAAGTCAAAGCATAGCCACATTTTTGTGTTTTCTTTTTTTCTCCCTAATATGGCTATCCTCCGGGGAGGACCCAGGCCTACTTTGATCATCACTGATTTCCCCTTAAATATTTCTGAATGAGTGATGAATTACGGGGGGGAAAGAGTAGCGCAGTCGTACAACCGAACCCTTTCAATTCGCTGCCAGTACATCTGCCCACTGTACAGCTCTCCACGCACAGCGTGGTCACTTGCTGCCAAGCACACGCGAGGCCCCCAGGCCCCAGAGCACCGCTGGGGGGCCCATAGGAGATTGGAGACCCAGCACTGGCACACTGTCAGTGGCCGACAGCCGTGAAATGTGTGTAGATGTTGGTGTAAAGCGAAGCGGAGGAATATGTGTGGAAAGGCATGTGTGTACACCAGACACAAAATTATTGTTAAGATTTTAAGTCTGTACACTGGATCGCCCACTGCCCGAGTCATGAGGGAGCTGGGGCTGGAGGAAGCCCAGGCCTCTGGAACGCCGTAGAGCTGACCATGTAGACCAGGCTGAGGTTTCCAAGTCACTGAGAGCTCATCCCGTAGAAACCACTGTTTTGTCACCCAGCCATGGGGGTGGGGAAAGGGATCTTCCTCAAATATCTTATTTTCCTGCCTTCTTAAATACAGTAAAGTGGACACAGCGTGACTCTTTCTTGACTGCTTAGTCTCATCGTTATAATTATCTGTTACTCCTACACACTCTCGCTTCTGCATTAATTGACCTCAAATTTTGGGCTTTAAATATTGTTTCTAATTCTTAAATTGTAATAATATGGCCATTCTTTCTGTTAACCACCACTCCTCACTGTTCTGGGCGTGCCTACCTAGAACAAGCGCGCCTTACCTTTTCAGTTTGAGCCTTTAACATGCTGGAGACTAAGAAACGACACGTTCTAGGTCATCTGGCTCCTATGCGAACGGGGAGGCCAGCGGCTCTGAGACGCTCCCTCTGGACGCCCTGACAGGAGCTGTAGTGCGCTGATCATATCGATGGCCATCTTCTCTCTCCGGGGGCTTCCAGTGTTTCTTCCTGCTTTTCTGTCATGTTCTGAACAGAGGAAATGTCTTCAGCAACGTTGGATGCAGTTGTCTACGAGTTTTCCTTGTATTGCTGGGTTCTCTAGAAGGTCGTCTAATCATTTGGGGTCTGCACAGCTTGTAGAATAGTATCCTGTCGTAGTATCATAAATAGAACATTTTGTTGGATGTTGTGAAGACTATTATGTGCTTTAGAGTCAGACAGAACTGGTTGGAAATCCCGAATGTAATCCCTGAATACCTGTGTGAATTCGTAAAACTCTTCCTAAGTCTCTGAGCCACTCTTTGCTCGTCCACAGAATGGGGGCAGTGAATGGCTGTCCTGAGTTGTGACACGTAAGTGCTTTAATGCAGCGTCTTATTTAACACGGTGCCTAGAATGTTGTCGACAGTCGGCAAATTGGAATTAGAATTCCTTTCTCATTCAGCACTTTTTCCCGGAGAGGAAAGCAGTGCATCTTTTCTAAGCTGTATAAGCTGTGGGCACAGGACCTCCTTTGGTGGTCTTCGGAGAATGAGAACTCATAGATCAGCCCAGGGACAGTTGGATGCTCTTGGTATCAAGGGGCAGTTGGCCCCTAGTTCAGAAAAGGGAAAGCCTCATAGCAGAGCCTGACACTTAGCTTTTCTCTCGGTTTGCAGCGAACAGAGTATCTGCCAAGCCCGGGCTTCCGTGATGGTCTACGATGACACCAGTAAGAAGTGGGTACCAATCAAACCCGGCCAGCAGGGATTCAGCCGCATCAACATCTACCACAACACTGCCAGCAACACCTTCAGGGTGGTCGGGGTCAAGCTTCAGGATCAGCAGGTGAGCGAGGGAGCGACAGGCTGGGCTCGTGGGCGAACCCCCCCCCCCACACACACACACACACACATAGTGAAAAGAGCTCAGGAAAAAATAAGGTCAGGTTTGGAGTCGAAGGTCTGGGTTCACATTCCGCCTGCGCCTTCTCCGACTGCACGGTATGAGACCTTGAGCACACGCTCTTGTCTGAACGTCATTTTTCACATCTGTCTTGCAGAGACAGTAATCCACATGCGGTGTACCTCACTGTGTTATTATCCCATTAGACTAAAATAGATGGGAAACAGCTGTGGAAACGCTACCGCGGGCCGTGTTAGCGTCCCCTTCCGCCTGCACAGCCGTAAGTGACATGTTGTGAAGATGTTCGGCCCCTCAGCCCTCGAGGCTTCCTTTGGAAAGAATATCAGGACGACTGGGGGCGCCCGGGTGGCTCAGGGAGTTGAGCGTCTGGTTCTTGTTTCGGCCCAGGTCACGATCTCAGGGTCATGGGATGGAGCCCCACTGTTGGGCCCTGCGCTGGGTGTGGAGCCTGCTGGAGATTCCCTCTCCCTCTGCCCCTTCCGCTCCTGCGCACGCTCGATCTCTCTCTCTCTCTCTCTCTGTCTCTCAGAAATAAATAAATCTTTTTTGAAGACTCTGGGATCACTTCTGCCCCTAAGGGCACCTCCTGGGCGAATCAGACAAGATGGCGAGTGTACTGGCTAGTTCCGTGCAAACTCAGGGCCAGCCCTGGCAGAAGGAGCCGTGCGTACGTAACCCAGAGTACTCTGACATGATGCGACGCGGACTGAAACGCACGTGGAGGAGGGGACCGTGTAGCTTCGCCACGGTGACTTTGGCTACTGCTTCACGGTCTGCCTCCAGCTCTCTTCGAACAGACCGACAAGGACGTTTTCAGCAGTGAAATGAATGCTTCTGCGGTTTCGGCACTTAGGAAAATCTACTCAGATAACCCCTCCTGGCATCCTTTGTTGGTCAGGGCCTTGCTAAATCGAGCAGCAGGTTAGCTGCTATCTCTGTAAGAGTCAGCACGTTAGCCATTAGAAGACAAAGAACAAAAACTGAGGACTCTATTTGTAGTATGTTGCCTGTTGAATGGGTTTCTGCTTTGGCCCAAATGGCCCTGTTAAGTTTCAGATTCTTGGGGCTGAAAGGGACAGCCCCACTTTAGGAGCCTGATGAAAGGTCCAACCTGGAACTCTTGGTACCTTCAGAGGTGTCACTTTCCCTTGTCGATGAGCCATACTGGTAGAAAGGGTTTTCTAGAAACCTTCTGGAGGCTGCTTCCCTGTTCTTCCAATTCATTGGTTCTGTCTCTGCCTTTTAGACGGACACGGTGCTATATATTACAGGATACATATGGTGACGGTTACGGGCACGTGTCCCTAACACCCATGGGTTGGTATAGCAGTACCTCCCTGCTACGTGCTTTGACTTCAGGTCCATTACCTAGTGCAGCTCCTGGATCACAGTGGGTATTCCCTGAGTGATCACTTTTACTGTGGCGAGTTTCCCCGGCCCTCACACCTCATGGTTGCCCTCCAGGGTGTGCCAGGAAGCCAGCATGGTGTGCTGGAAATGCCCCGGTCCTAGAAAACTGGATTCCCTGCCACTGACATGCGTCTTGCTCTTAGGAGCCTCACGCCTCCCTGCCCCTGTCCCCAAAAGCCACACGCCGAGGTTCGTGTGGGAGGAAACCTTTTCCCCACGTGGGGAGGGACTGGTGGCAGTCCTCAATGGCCTCCTGGGTAAATTCGGAGGCTGTATTGACTCTAACTGAGAGATTCCCAGAGTCAGAGACAGAGAAGTTACCAGCACAGCCACCACCTGGAATTGCATGTTCAAGAGACAGGCTCCTAGAATGTGGTTGAGACCCTGTTCCCCAAACGGATGGGGCGTACATACATAGTATATGTACATACGTGCGTATGTACATGTGTCCATACATGCATGAACATGCACACATAGCAACACACAAGGGATCCTTAGGAAGCCAGGGCGTTAGAGAAAGTGGCCAGAAGCCTGGTCCGCAGCAGCTCCTGTGACCTCAGGAGAAAAGACTGATTTTCACAGATCTGTACATGGACTGCAAGGTCAGACACGTTAGAGATCCCTCAGGTTGTAACCAGGTCGGGATATGTTACACGTTTAACGTGATTGTGGTTCCTGAAGCACTTTTCATGTCTATTACTTTAGTCTCCCGGGAACCCCAGAGGATAACAGCATAAGCATGTATCAGCCGCATTGTCCTAAATGGGTAGCGTAAAGCCCAGTGACCATTTGTGGAAGAAGGGACAAGTACATGGCAGTATCGTCAGCTAAGGGCTAACCCGGGTCTCACAGTATAGGTGGAAAAACATCAAAAGATTTTTAGTTGAGAATGAATTATGGCCACCACAAATATTGGTGAATTTTCAGGCTGAATGAACAGTAGAGTTCCAGAAGGGCGCGACCGTCCTGCTCTGCTGTGCACTGGCCACACTACACCAAGAACACGGGGACCAAATGCAAGTGCCACAAGCCGGAGTCCGTAAGGGGAAGGACGTCTGGTCTGGTGAGAGGGCTGCAAGCAAGCTGAAGGGGGCAGGGCCACAGCCCTCAAACCTCCGACGGGCTGCGTGGGGAGGAGAAGGCATGCTTCTCTTTGTATCCTTGAGACAGGGCTAGGAGTCCTGTGTGGACACTGTCAGGAAGAAGATAGCTTGGTGGCCGGGAGCACGTTCCTCCGTGCACGCTGTTGGAGGGTGAACACATCCCTTTGCAAGCCCACGGGCTAGCTGGCCGCTTGGTGAGAACTCTGGGAAGGACATGCCTTCATGGAAGGGTAGAGATTTCGATGAGATGAGACCTTAGGAGCCTTCACCAATCAGTAGATTCTAGGGGTTTGTTTTTTGTTTGTGTGTTTTTTTAAGATTGATTTATTTATTAGAGCGAGCATGGAGTAGGGGAAGAGGCAGGAGAATCTTGAGCGGACTCCCTGCCGAGTGTGGAGCCCAACGCGGGCTCAGTCTCGTGACCCTGAGACTATGACCTGAGCAGAAATCAAGAGTTGGACACTCGACCAACTGAGGCACCCAGGCGCCCCAAGAGGTGTTAGATCTAGATGAATGTGTGGATCAGGAAGATTGTTTTCCACGAGTAAGTTTCTTTTTTTGTAGGGGCTCTTGGCTGCTTGTACTCAGAGGCCTCAGAAGCGTGGTGCATAGTGTTTGGAGTTTCTGGGCCTTCTCTTGGAAGACAGGAAAGGCCCCCTCACTCGGTCCTGCACCCCTCCCCCAAACATCGTACCTGTGGGCTCTTACGCAAAAAAAGTAGGACCTTTTAAAATAAGCTTATCCTGGAGTGCCTGGTTATCTCCATCAGTTAAGTGTCTGACTCTTGATCTTGGCTCAGGTCACCCTCTCCCTCTGCCCTTGCCCTCCTCCCCCGCCCCCTGCTTATGGGCTCTCTCTCTCTCTCTCTCTCTGTCAGTCTCGCTCTAAACTAAACTAAAATAAAATAAGTTTATCCTTCAGCAGTTATCCAGATCAGTCCTTCCAGAGCTTGGAGAATTATTTTAAAAATAAAGCTGATAAGGACACAGGCTGAACATGGGAGAGTGGAAAAAGGCAAGCCTTCCAAACACCAGGAGGACAGCCTACCAACCAGAAGGAGCTTGTGTGACTGTATTAATGTTAAATATGAGAGGCTTCAAGACCAGAAGCATTATGAAAGGTAAAGAAGGACCTTTTCAGTGATGAAAGGGTGGATTAAAAGGAAGACCTAACAATCCTAAATTGGTACACCTCTAATAATACATCTGCAAATATATAAAGCAAAATCGGACAGATCTAATGGGAGAAATAGACAAATCCAGAAGCAGAGCTGGAGGTTCTAATCGTCCAAGGTTCATAACCTCCAAGAAACTGAGCAAGCAGAAAGTAAGTAAAGAAATAGAAAATTTGATTAGCATTATTGGCCAACTTGACCTAATTACATTTACGAAACTACAGCCAACAACAGCAGAATGTACAGTCATCTCAGGTGTGAACTGAAATTTCCCAAAACAGACTGTTTGCAGCAGTTGTGGTACTCTGCAGTCTTCTCTCATCTTGCTTCGAGATCCCTTAGCCATTCTTTTTTTTTTTTTTTAAGATTTTATTTATTTATTTGACAGAGATCACAAGGAGGCAGAGAGGCAGGCAGAGAGACAGGCAGAGAGAGAGGGGAAGCAGGCTCCCTGCTGAGCAGAGAGCCTGTTGTGGAACTCGATCCCAGGACCCTGAGATCATGACCTGAGCCGAAGGCAGAGGCTTTAACCTACTGAGCCACCCAGGCACCCCAGCCATTCTTGACATAATGTGGTTTCCAGACCTCCTTCCATTGAAAACATTTCCTTCCGACTTGGTCTGGTTTTGTAATGTCCACTAAAAGTACAGCCCAAAAATGGAAACACCTGCACACAGAACTTCTGGTATGGTCTTCCCGTGGCAGAAAGGAACAGGTCTGCTGCCTCGCTCTGGTCTCTACACTGCCGTGAGTGTGCTTTCCCCTTAAGAGCATTTTAACCCGAGGTCACTGTGCTCCTTACTGTGCATACACACAACAAAACCTCCAGCCCTTTTCCTGAGGATTCGGAGCTCAACCTAGAGAGAGAACCACCCCAGGCACCGGGGTATAGATGCTGGCCAAAATTTCCTTGTGTCAAGATGTGGAACAATTGCATTTTCGTTAGCTGATTCAGCTCGCCTGCGCTCTCTGTCTGGACCGTACAATGACCCAAAGCCACCTTCCACCTGGCTAGGACCTGGGAAAAAAGCTGTTGTGGATGTTGGCCCTATCTGCCGCCCTCTGGCCTTACCCACAGCGCAGCATAGTGGAGCAGTAGAGGAGATCAGTCAAGCAGAGCTCATGCCTTAGTGCCCAGCCCGTGAGCAGGGGGCTTGGCCACGTCCCTCGGCATCTCTGAGTCTTTCCCTGAGCTCCCCTTCCTCATGGGGGGTTGGGGGTGGCACAGCAGGCAGAGTTGTCTCTAGCTTCAGGTCACAGAACCCTGGAGCCCCAGAGCCAGAGGAGACTTGAGCAGTCCTCCTCAATATCTCCTAAAACAGGTTTTTCCCATCACGTCGCCCACAGCCTCCTCCAGACTGTGCTTGCGTCCGTCCGTCCGTAGGGAGCTTGCCGTCTCCCAGCACTGACAGCCTGCTGTGTGCTCTCACATGCCCCATGAGGGGGCCGTGCTGCAGCCAGGCCTCCCTCTTCCCACCTTCCAGGCCGGAAAACTGATGGCTCATAAGTCCTTGAGGTTGGCTCACATGACTCCAAGTAGAGAATAAGCACTCCAGGCCTCGCACTGCCTCCCTAAGCCGCACTTACCACCTGTCACCTTGAAGAACTTGGAAGTCCTTCCCTGTCATTTGTCTGAGAGAGCAGCTTTGACCTCAGGCTGACCTGGAGCAGCTGCTCTGACTGCTTGGGAGCCCCCGAAGCTCTGGGCTCAGCCCTAGTCTACTTTACTTTGCCCTGCCGGGCCTGGTTTGCTCCTTGCAGACAGTTGAGGTTTGTTGATTGACTAATAACGCTATGCATTAACTTTTCTGAGTTATCCTTTTAATTAATAACCCATTTATTAATGCATCCTAAGTGTTAGACACTGTGTGCATGGCTTTGGAAGGCATAGATAGGAACTAGGCGACTCTGCCCTTAGGGTCTCCATGCCTGGAAATCTAGATAAGGTATGCATCGCAGTGTGGCCTTCCCAGTAACCCCAGTAGGTTAGTAAAGCATTATTACCCCCATTTTATAATTGGAGAAACTGGGCCCCTGAGAAATGCCATGACCGCCTTGGGTGACATGGCTGGACAGAGGGACCAGCCCCTGGGCTCGGGGAACCTGCCTCCCAGCTCAGGCCTCTCATCTGGAGGGCGTGACTACACCGCACTGTTAGTGAGATGAAGTAGCTGGTTTTCAACCCCTCACGGTTATGGAGGTCATACTGAAAAGCTGCCTGGCCTCACTGTCCCCTTCTCCTGACCCCACCCCGCCTCCCTGTCCTCTGCTAGCCCCAGGGGACACAGTATCCCTGCCCCGGAGCCTCGCTCTCCCGCTCACTTACTCACCCCGTATTTACTTACACGTATTTCTGTCTCTTTTCCCCTCCAGGTTGTGATCAATTATTCAATCGTGAAAGGGCTGAAGTACAATCAGGCAACGCCGACCTTCCACCAGTGGCGAGATGCCCGCCAGGTCTACGGCTTGAACTTTGCAAGTAAGGAAGAGGCAACCACGTTCTCCAATGCCATGCTGTTCGCCCTGAACATCATGAATTCCCAAGAAGGAGGTAAGTGGGGCTTTGTCTCAGCCCAGTGCTGAGACCCCTCTCTTTCCCCGAGCCCTCCCCCGGCACTGGCTCCCTGGGGTCTCAGCCCACAGCTGCATCAGGCTGACGTTACGTGGGCTCTCAGAGAGGCCTGCTGCCTGACTCCAGCTTGAAGGGGCATATTAAGAGTTTGAAGAAGGAGAGAATGGTGATCACACCTGCTTGCCATTTGTGAGACATGGCTTTGTACTGACGTGTGCCTGAAGCTAAACGTCCTGATGTCTCATGGGCGTCATCTTCCTTCTGTACTCTAGAACATGTATTTAGCAGAGATGGGAGGGAATGAGCAACAATTTGAATTAAAGTTGAATTAAAGTATTCATTCACGTCGTTAATGAACTGGTACCAAATATTTACTGAGTGTAGGAAACTGGCCAGACAGAATAGGTAAGAAATGCATAGATGGCGTCCTTTTGCCCAAGTCACACTTGAGCAGATAGCTTCGTGAACTGCTAGCACTGTGGGTCGTGGTGAGTGCTCCAGCCCGGGGTGGGCAGACTACTTAGGGAACTCTGAGGGGGGCGCCTGGGCTGCAGTTTGGAAGGGCGAGGAGCTCACTAGGCAGAGGAGGGACAGCAAAGGCACCCAGCGCGTGCGGGAGTGTGCACTGCAGTGTTTCAGGGGCCTCGGGCACACACAGGAAAGAAGGTGGACTTGAAACCTCACAGTGAAGGGTCCCAAGGACCTAGAAGGGGACTGGGGCCAGGCTTGATACTTGGGGTAGACGGTGGGCCTAGAGGAGGGAGCAGGATGGGGCTGGCAAAAGTTTCTAAGCAGAGCAAAAATGCATGTGGCTCTTTTTTTTTTTTTTTTTTTTAAGATCTTATTTATTTGACAGAGAGAGATCAGAAGCAGGCAGAGCAGCAGGCAGAGAGAGAAGGGGAAGCAGGCTCCCCGCGGAGCAGAGAGCCCGATGCGGGGCTCGATCCCAGGACCCTGAGATCATGACCCGAGCCGAAGGCAGAGGCTTAACCCGCTGAGCCACCCAGGCGCCCCATGCATGTGGCTCTTACTGGAAATCCGCAATGTGAGCTTCCGGGGAACATCGAAGCCTTCCAGGGTGCAGGTGTCTTGACGTCCACGCGTACGGTGCCGTGCTTCGCTAGAGGCCTTAGCCTTGGCAGAGCGAGTCAGGAACAGGGTTCTGTCTGCGTCCTGGTTCTGCACCTTCTAGCTGAGGACAGTTTGGACCAGTTACTTCATTTTGGGGGCTTCGGTTGTCTTCTCCATCGGATGGGGGTGATAAAGGTTGTTTTGAAGTTTCACTGGGCAGCGTGTACAATACCTAGCCGGCTGCCTGACGCAGCAGTCACCCACTGTTGGCACTTGTCCGTGGCGTCACTCCCATTGCGGCGGCTGCCAGAGTCAGGGTGGGAAGTGGGGGACACGGTACTTAGAGGGAGCTGGCTTTTATAGACCTGTTGGTCCTGACAGGTGGCAGCTTTGGGACCCAATGTAAACCCTTGGAAAATTTTTCTAAGTAAATAACACGTTTAGAGTATGGTCCCCAGGGGTCACACACAGAACGGGGACTTGTGGAATATTCTCCTCACCTCAGAAAGGCTCCAGGGTTTGTGGATTTCCCGACCACAGCTGAAGCATCGTAAGCACCCGACACACGTTTCTCAGACTGTTTTCCACCGGAGAGCCTCATACTTCCTGGTGAAATGAGCTGTGTTTACGGTTTCTGATCCGAGCCACCTCACCTGCGCCAGCATGTGAGAGCTCGGCTTTATTGGATCTGTACAGGTAGACACACTGAGGGTCAAAAACAACAATTTAATCAGACCAGTAACCCTTGTGAAGCAACTGCTCATTAAATAGAAACTACTCGTTGCTTTCTTAAGTTTATCATAGTCACAGGGAAATTAGCTAATAGGACCCTCATTTCCAAACGAGAAACCTTTGGGAGGAAGTCACTCACCCGTGTCAGCTAGGAACCCCCACCTCCTCTCCCTCCTTTGGGCGGGACGCGTGCCCTCGTCAGGGGAGGGGTAGGGCCCGCGTGTGCGGGTGGCTTCGTGGCAGCTCGCACCCTGAGAAGCGGCAGCCTGTCCCAGTTCGCTGGCCGGGCCCCAATGTCCTGCTTCGGCAGGCGTGACCTCTGGTGGAAGGAGATGCAGGCCCCTGAGTGAGTTCTGCTTTTCCTTGCCCTGAGGTGTGTACCGAGCAGCGGCTGGAGGTGTGCAGCCCGACTAGCTGTTGCACGCGTACATGCCGGCAGCCCCCGCCGCCGCAGGTCCCCAGAAAGACCGTATCCCGCTCCCGCTCCCGCAAGGACAGGGGACAGCAGCTTCTGAGACGACAGAGCAGTTCTGCCTGCATTTGAACCTCACTGTGTGTACTTTGTACAGTGCGTTCTTTGTGCCTGACTCTCCCTCAGCTTTGTGTTTGTGGGAGCCACCCGGGGCATGGTTCAGTCTTCCACGGCTGCCTGTGGCTACCGTGTGCCGCTGTGCCATGGGGCTGTGCCACGTGGACCCACCCAGCTCTGTCCAGCAGTCGCCGCTGGACATGCTCATGCTGCCGGATCACTGTGCTGTTTTCTGGCGCATCCCCTCTGGGTCGGGAAGTCCCAGCCTGCCCTCCCCTGGCGGGAGGCAGTTCACCATAGCATGAAAAGTGTTTGTTGGGGGCAGCTAGATCTCATAGTGAGTCTTTGTTCTGCCACCTGTGGCCCCGGGATCCTAGACCCTACTCCCTGGGGTTGTTAGGAAGATTCATTTTGAGATGTTGATAAAGCACTTAGCATCCGGTGCCAGGCATGTGATAGGAGCTCAAATAATACTGGTTCCTTGCCTTTTGTTCCTGTTAAACATGGTCATCTTCTATAAGCTTCAGTGTCCTTCCTGGTCATATAGGGTCATCGGTCCCACTGCAGAGCTGCGGAGGGGGCTCAAGGACCCGGTGTGGTGTCTGGCACCTCATAGGAGCTCGCCTGCTGCTCCTCCCTCCCCTCACTGGCAGGCCTCGCCCCCCGGCAGGCCTTTGCGGCTGGTGCCTTCTAAGACTCGGGCGTCTTCTCACATGGAGTCCTACTGGGCATTTCCCACCTCTGCCTCCTGTGGGGCAGATGCGACCGGGACCCCTCTGGGGTCTTTAGAACCTGGCCTACGTACAGACCTGAAAATCACCCATCAGAGTGAACCATGGACGCCCCCACCCTCCCCTGACTCTCGCCACCGCCCTGCAAGAGAGGGGGGCCCAAGCAAGCTGCGGCTCAGGGAGGAGGGTGACTTCCCTGTTGTTCCATGGCTGGAGAGGTCGCTGAAGTCCACCCCCAGAGCGGCGCTCACTCAGCAGTCCGCACTGTCCGAGCACCGAGGACCGCCAGGGAGCCGCGGGGCCGTGCTCTGCCTGGCAGTGCCCCTTCCTGCCTCTCTGCCGCGTGGGGCACTCTGTCGGCCGGGGTGCCTGGGGGTAGTCCGGAGAAAGAACGGACACAACACAGTCCCGTTTTTGCTGCCTAACGCCGGTGTGGACGTGATGGTCAGGCCCTGGGCCCTTCCTTGGAAGATCTCTTTACTGACTCGTTCCCTGTGCCCACAAAATCAGCTTTTCCTCTGCAGCAGCTTTTAGAGACGCGTCGTCAACTTCAGGCCCCAACCCAGAGAGCCTGAAGCCAGTTTAGCAAGTAAAACAGATCAGTAAACTAGTGGCCCTGCAGCTCGGTGGCCTCAGTCCCCTGGGTGGAGGACGGGGGCAAAGCCGGCTTGGGGCTCTCTGGGGACCCACAACATAGAGTAATAATAATGATACCTGTAGTTTCTCTTAAAAGCCCGGCACTTTGTTTTTACCAGGCTGCCTCTCCCACCTGCCCTTCCTGCCCTTCTCAAGAAAAGGTCCGCACTAATCAAACAGCCTCGGCTCCGGGGGAGCGGGGGGTTGGTGAGAGCCACAGAAAGAACTTATTTGGCTAAGGAAGTACTTCCTTACACTCTGAAGGACTTATAATTTGGCTTCTTTTCCCAGGCCAAGGTTCAGGATCTAGTGTTACATACATTTAGCAGACGGCGAAGTGGAGGCACAGGAGATTAAAAGAGGTAGCACGTCTGCCAGAACCTACCAGTGGAAGTGAGACCCAGGTTTTGGACTTCTGGCTAGATAGCCAGTGTTTTCTCTACACCTCTGCCTCAGTCAGTCAGGGAGGAAGGCCAGCTGGGGTCTCCTCACTTTGGGGATCACAGGGGCTTGGGCTGGGCGGCAGGCACAGCTCCTGGCGTGTTGCCGCGGCTCACAGGATGGCCAGAGACGGGGGCTTCTGCGCCCTGGGTCCCGACCCCTGCTTCACTGACTTCAGCTCCAGAAAGCACTTCCCCTAGACTTGCTCTGGGTGCTGTCCTTAGCGGGCGCACAGCCCCACCTGGGTAGAGCCGGTTAGCGGGCGAGGGGAAAAACGTTCACAGGCTGCACTTGGACACCCCAGCCAGGCTTGGCTTCCCTCCCCCTGCAGCCAGTTCCCTCAGCAGATACCAGTCCACAGCTCAGTAGCCTTAGCAACGCAACAGCTTCTACGTGCTTCTGTGTGGGCCCGCTTCTGACCCACCATGGAACCTCAAACACGGCCCTCTCTGTGGGCCTCGGTTTCAGTGTGGGGAAGGAGGGGGCTCAACACTGAACAGATCTCTGTAAGTCCTAGTGGCTTTGTGCACACTGTCGGGCAGGAGTGAGTTCTCGTTCACCACTGAGGGACCGTGTCGCTGTGGCCATTGCTGGGAGTGGGCAGAGCCCTGTGCGGACGCTGGAGTGGAGGGGTGCCCTCTTCACCCCTCGCAGGGGCCCAGCACACCCGGGAGGCAGGGCGCCTCCACGTCCGGGCTCCCTGAGCAAGCCCGTGCTCGGTTCTCATGGAAAAGAGAAAGTACAAGCAAGCAAAAGTGGCCTGTAACCCTACAACCCAGGGATGAGTGCTGTGGACGCTCACAGACGTGCTTCCAGACGTGTTTGTGTTCGTATGTGACTGAGTAGCTATTCCTTGGAAACGGTCTGTGCCTACTGACCGTAACCCTTTCTCACGTCGCGCTAGGCTATGCATGGCTCTGCGTGCCAGGACGGTCCGATCTCCGTCTGAGTGGCCAGATATCGCACTGGGTGCCGTACGATGATGCACCGTGACGTCCCCACTCTTCTGCTTTTAAACCTAAAAGCTGACCCCATTTTTCACTGTTCCATTTGTGTCATAGAGGGCCTTCTTATACCTTTACGTATTTATATGTGTGTTTGTGTCTCACAGGTGCATCCTTGCACACTTGTCCCGACTTCTTGGCCATATTTCTGAGTCAAACAGTACGTTTTTAAAGCTTTGATCTATTTTGCCACGATGTCTCCCAGAACGAGAGCACTAGCTGATACTCTCCCCAGCACGCGTGACCATGACGCTCTGCCCCAGCCTTCCCCAGTACTGAGCATTCACACTCTTGCTAATCCCAGAAAGCACAAGGCGAGGGAAGACATAGCCTTTCAGCTGGTGTTTTTGTTTGCTGGTGCAGGTGAACATTTCGTGGATGCTAATGGCGATTTCAGTTGTCTGCTGTTGGCAGCAGGTGCTGGCCGTGTGTGAGCTCCCTGCGCCTTTAGTCACGCCTGCGTGACTTCCCACTCCCAAAGTGTGTTGCTCCTCAAAGGACAATGGTCTCTTGTGTTTGCTCGGGCAGATGAGCGGAGGCAGTCTGGCCCCATGTGGCGGGGATCAGGCAGGGGCCCGTCATAACGGCACCTTCCTCCGCAGGCCCCTGGGGAGCCGCACCTGCACTGTGTGTTAGGCGTTGTTACGGTTCCTCGTGTCTGCACGGCCGCAGAAGGGAGTCCTCGCCTTCACTGTCTTTCGTTCCCTGCACCTCTTCTCGCTGGAGAACTTGTTCAAGTTCACTCTCTAGAGTCACGTGGGTCAGTGCTCACTTCGGCAGCACATATACTAGAGTCATGTGGGTGGGTCGCAGGGAGATTTCTTGGCTGTTCTTCGGCTGGCTTCTTAAAGGAGGGGAGGGAGGTCTCGGAGTTAGAAGACCTAGATTCTGCCAGAAGCACAGGTGGCGGGTGGGGCGGCCTCCCAGTTAGCACAGGCCCCTCTCAGCCTTCTCCCCCTCTTCAAGGGCACATCTGGCCAGGGTATTTCCCTGCTCCTCCTGGCCCTGGCACCCATCCTCCTACTGTCCCCTGCTTTAAAAATGGAAAGAAACCAGAGAGGCGGGATTCCGTGGCTCTGGGGTTTGAGGAGGTGGGAAATGTTACCATTTTAAATTATCTCAGGAATATTGAAAAGAAGAAAGGATAGCAAGGGGCTCCTGGGAGGCTCAGTCAGTTAAGCGTCTGACTCTTGGTTTCAGCTCAGGTCATGATCTCCGGGTTGTGAGATCCAGCCCCGAATCCAGCTCTGCACTCAGTGGGGAGTCTGCTCGGGATTCTCCCTGTGCCCCTTCCCCCAGCTCACATGCGCGCGGTCTCTCTCTCGTATAAATAAATAAATCTTTGAAAAGAAGAAGAAGAAAGGATACCAAAAGTGACAAGAAGGGCACTCGGAGAGCCTTCTGATAAGCTTGTGGTCTTTTCAAACAACGTGCAACCAGTAGAATAAGGTCACATAGCCAAGGACAAATCTAGAAAGGGCAGAGGGGCTGATGCCAAGCTTTTTCAAATATTGCAAATTCAAATTTGCAATTGCAAAATATTGCAAAAAATTCAAATATTTCAAATATTGTTTCTTTCTATCTCTGCTTCTCCCAGCCCTGCCCTCCCCAGGCCTGCCCATGCAGCCCTGCCCTCCTCCACCTTCTCAGCTCCCTCCTCTGGCCCCTCTCTATTCATTCCTCCGTTGTGCTTCCTTGTGTACTTACCTTCTCTCTCTCACTGGAACTTCAGTGCACCACCCCCCTCCCCAATTTGTGCCTCTCATGCCCCCTTCCATGCTCCTGGAAGCTCCCTGTCCATGTTGCCTTTGGCAACGTAATGCTCGAGCCTGGCTGCTGTGAGAGGCAAGGTCATGTCCATCATGTCCCCAAGGCACCCCAGTGCCTTCATAATGCTCTCCCCAGCACCCAGAACCTCTTCCCAGGACCGAGAACAAGCTGCAGAGTGCTGAGCGCCTGCTGGGAGGCCTCCGTGGTGTGAGCGGTGTCGGAATGGGGAGCAAGCTGCTTGATCTCTCTGTGCGCAGGTTTCTGGACCGTAAAGACGGGATGTCAGTCATTACAGCATGCCTCACGGGATGTCCTAAGGGTTAGCTGTGGTCCTCCCCATCCCGTGCCCAGAATAGTGCCCGTCACACGGTACGTGCCTGACAGACATACACTCTTTCAAAACCCACTGCGATCTTTTCGGGGGGCTGGGCTGGGGTCGCGTGCGGGAGTTACCGGCCTCTACATTCCTCGGCCCCGGAGGACTTTACTCTTCCAGTTCTATTTGGTGGTGGCGGTTTAAGTCTCCTTCATCTCTCTAGCCAGTATTTCTCACTGCTGGCCAGTCCCTGGCTTTGATGCCGGTGATTCTGTCCCAGACTGTGAGATGCCTCCCAGGTCAGGCCTCCAGATTGCTGGTGTTTGGCCCGCGGTTTGTTCGTGAAAATCCCAGGGAATGTGGTGCTGCCCGCTCCAGTGGCCCAGAAGGCCCCGCGCCCCAGCGAGGGCCAGTGCTCCAGGCCGCTGCAGGGTCTGCTCCCCTGCAGTTCTCACCCCTCTTTTTCCCTCTCCCGTGGACAGCCTTTCATAACCCTTGCGAGGCTTCCTTAGAGTGCAGGTGCAGTAGCGACACATTAACAGTGGTAGAAATGGAAACAGGAATGGTAGTGATCTTCGTTCTCTGCGGCGGGGGTCTGGGGCTCACCAGAGACAGCATCTTCCTATTCCCGGGAGTACCCCGGGGAAGAAATGCAGCTGCGCCCTCGGAAAGCCACACGGGTAGGTCAATTACTCCCTCGCTGAGCTGTGTGTTTGCCTTTCTTTATATTTAGAGATGAGGTTAGGGACGCCTGGGTGGCTCAGTTGGTTAAGCATCTGCCTTTAGCTCAGGGTCCTGGAATTGAGTCCTGCATCGGGCTCCCTGTTTGGCAGAGAGCCTGCTTCTCCCTCTGCCTGCAGCTCTCCCTGCTTGTGTGTCCTCTCTTTCTTTCTCTCTCTGACAAATAAATACATAAAATCTTTAAAAAAAAAAAAAGAAGAAGAAGAAGAAGAAAGAAAGAAAGAAATGAGGTTAAAGATGGGAAGGATTGGGGCGCCTGGGTGGCTCAGTGGCTTAAGTCTCTGCCTTCAGCTCAGGTCATGATCTCAGGGTCCTGGGATCGAGCCCCGCATCGGGCTCTCTGCTCAGCGGGGAGCCTGCTTCCTTCCTTTCTCTGTGCCTGTCTCTCTGCCTACTTCTGATCTCTGTCAAAATAATAAATAAAATCTTTAAAAAAAAAAAAAAAGATGGGAAGGATCTTAGAGATACTTAGTTTTCATTTTTCCCCAGAACTCCATTTTGACTGTAGAGCTGCTTCTGTGGCTAAAGGGGGGGACATGGGGGAGCCCCCGGCTCTAGAGAGCACAGACCTCAGGGGTCATGCTGCAGCCCAGCCTCGCACCTGCTGTGACACCGCTGCCTCTCACTTGGGCGGCTGCAGCCAGCACCCTGGCCTGCACCCGCACCCCGCCTACCCTCGCTCCTCCACTGCCCTCCAGAACTCCTCTGGGGTGGGAGGGGCTGCGTTAGCCTTCTGACCTGGCCCTCAGTGACCCTGCACAGAACAGAGTGCCCAGGTTCTGTTGTTCGGGACTGGGACTCAGAAGGCCTGGCTCTGGTTCTGGTTTTGCCATTCACTCACTGTGACCTATGTGGTCCTCCACTCCCTCAGCTAGGGCATGGAGTGTCGATTGTCCCCGAGGTCTCCTACCAGCCTAGTGGCTGGTCACAGCCCTCTCCGTGGAGCAGGACAAGCTGCCGTCTGCTCAGGGGCCAACAGGCATGATGACGGGGAAGTCAGTGGGCCCGGATGCTGGGCCTGGAATGACACTTAACCGACAGGTGCCCTGAGCCAATCACTTTCCTTCTCTGGGCCTCGGTCTCTTCGTCTGTGCGGTGGGTGGCCTGTGGGCCTGTGGGCCCCCCAGCATGGGAGTGCAGGGAGGTAGTGGGTGTGGACGGCCTCAGAGGCATCCCGCACAGCACAGATGTGGAGCCTGTGTTGGTCGCCAGGTTGGCCAAGCCCCGCTAACTAAGGAAAACGCCTCAGCTGCTCCAGTGACCGAGTTCTGGGAACACCTGACCCTCCGGGAGTTCGCTTGAGCCCTTGGAGGAGCCTGGCCTAGACATTAGGAGTCCGGTTCTTGGCTCAGTCAGCCATTGCCCTCCACGTGCCTTCAGGCCAGCTGTAGCCCTCGTGTCATCCAGAGCTGAGGTGGCAGGGCTGGTCACAGCAGGGACAGCTGAGACACAGGGACTCGGTAAACGGGAGGCGAGGAGCGTGGATGTCTTGCAGTGTGCAGGGCAGGCCTCCGCGGTAAAGAAAAGCTTCGCGTGTCCCACTGAGCACATGGAGGTAAAAACTCACTTATCTGAGCCAGAACGTAGCTCTGTTCGAAGAAATGCTGCTTCCTTTTTTCCACCAAGGTCTAATGTGCACTGAATTTTCTAGGAATGCCGCTACCACGTACTGCAAAAGAAAATTGTGCTTTAGCTTGTTTGTAACTTTACCAGGAGTTGTTTTCTGTTTTCCGTGAGCACTGTCACTCAAGACTGTTCGTGGTGCACACGGCTTCCCTTGGTCACTGTGAGTCCGGGGCCAGGGGCAAGCATCGAGGGACCGCGTCTGCTAGTGGAGCCGGACCTGCGCGCTTACATCCTGCAGTGCGCACGCAGTGGCGGGTCCCTCTCTTTTTCTCCTTTGCAGTACACTGAAGGCATCGGGTTTTTTCTAATTTATGTAGGTAGGTTATATGACCTGTGAATCTCACTGGCGATGACATAAGGGACCTTATAAAATGTTTGTAATAAAAAGAGACTATTGAATCTGGAAGGGTGGGCCAAAAGTTCTGTGAAAATCAGATTCCTTCCTTCTTGATCACGGCTGGCGTCTCGTGTGCTTGTCACGTGAAAGAGCCAGGCAGATAGTGCCAGGTCTGTGCCCATCTTACACGGGAGGAAACTGAGCCCCAGAGGGAGGAAGTGAGCCCGTGGCCAGGCAGTAAGAGAAACTAGATTAGCTAGCTCACTTTCCTCTTCACCCCGAACAAGGAGGTGTGGTGGAAACAACATGCCACAGTGGGAAGAATGTCCATTTTGGCACCAGGGTCCCTTAGTGGAAGGAAGGCCACTTCTGTCACACTCCTGTGTCTCCTCTGCCCACAGTCCTTCACTTCTGACACCGGATGTGTGTGGTTTCCACACATGCATGAAGCAGTTGGCGGGCCGGCAGGCTGTCCTACAACCAAACTCAGTCCTGACACCGTCCACCACGAGGTGGCGTCAGACCCCACAGGTTAGGGCTCCGTCCCACAAGACAGCCCCACCAGCCGAGGCAGAGGCCAGTCAGGCCCGGGTTGTCACCTGTGCATCTGGCCAACAGGCTGTAAATCGAAGGCTCCCACAACCCCCTGGGGTTTGATTAATTTGCAAGAATGGCTCATAGAACTAAGGAAAACATTTTACCTGCAAGATCACTGGTTATCCTAAAGGACATCACTCAGGAAGAAAACCCAGGGATGAGAAGCCGAGGGCGAGGTGCAGAGAAGGGGGAAGGAGCTTCCAGGCTCTCTGGTGTGCTGCTCCCCACACCTGGGCTCAGATTTTTGCTGTGCTGCTTACAGCAAGCCAGGCCATCTGAAAAATGGATATAATAATGCCCCCGATTGTGGGAGGATTGCTGGACGCAGCTCCTGCGTATGGGTGTCCAGTAAATACAGCTGGTTTCCTTCCGGCTGCCCGTGGCCTTGTTTCACCTTTTGTCCCCAGTCCAGCACACTTCTGTTAGACGACTTGAGGTTCTCCCAGAATTTACCACAGTCACTGTATCATGTTCCAGGACAGTAGGGCCCTAGCGACACCTGAAGCGAGACCCCAGGTTGATGGCATCCAGCCAGCTGGTGGGGGGGGTTTCTGAGCAAAGCTTCCACCTCGAAGCCACCACTGGTGTGGAAGACAGATGGTTGAGGCCCAGCTGGGCCGGTGAGTGGGAACCAGGAGAGAGCCTTGGGTGTCATAAAACGGAGTGTACGTTTTGCAGATGACAGAACTGAAACCTGGGGGTGGGGGAGGACTTGCAGGTCACACAGAAAGTCGGGAGCAGAGCTGGGGCTGCTCCTGAGGTCTCTCCTACTAGCCCCAGAGACCCAGGGTTGAGACACTTGTTCCTTCCTTAAAAAGGATTTTCCCTGGGACCTAGGACCAGGGGTTCTTTCAGAAGAGACCTAAAGAAAGTGCTTAGGAAGGCTTGCCATAGCTTCGTTTGCCCACTGTTTTCCCTTTTGGTTCTGATGACATTGAGTCTGATGTTCCCAGTGGTAGAACAGCCTCTCCTTATGGGCAGGCCCTTCCCCATTCTAGCCTCCAGGAGCCGGGGGCCTCACCTTTCCTATTGTCAACTCAGGACCAAGTGGGAGACCCCAGACCAAAACAGAGGGTTCATTTCTCAAACTCCCGCTAAGACCCCAAGATACTTTTGAAATCAGAAGATCCATCAACCTCCAACTCATGCCAAAGTCATGGCGTCTCCCAGTAGGTCACTGGGAATGACAGGGGAGGAGGAGAGGGGTGGCTGGCCAAACTTTATGTTGTGACTGAGCCAGACTGTGTCAGGAAGGGTAGAAAAGAAAGCCCCATGGTGGCTATGAGACCTTCCACACAGATCGCTGGGGTCTGTGGCCATGAACACTTCTGCTGTGCAGCCCTTGTGTCCAGAGCTGGGGATTCCCCAGTGGGATGTCCTGGGGCGCACAGGTCCCAGCACCCAGACTTCTATAGCAGGACAGGCTGCCTGAACAGCAGCTCTCCAGCAAACCGTGACGTGAAGCAGCGTCGCTGGGCCGAAGTCAGATGGGTTGTCTGGTCTCCGGCAGAGACTGGACTGTTCTCTGGGCCTCATTCTCTTCGTCTGTAAAATGAGCTGGTGATGCCCATCTCAGTGGGATCCAGGGTGTCCAGCAAACCCCGGCGCCGATGGCAGTTCTAAAGGCTGGCTGGCTGGAAATGAGGAGCTCACGCCTCGTGTCTCCAACTCGGTGCTAGAAGGCAGCTTTCCTTTACAGGCCTGAGGCCCAGACTAGATCCAGAAATGCCCGAGAAGCTTAAGGCCTGGTGTTGGGCTGGGCAGGGGCTGGGACAGAAGCAGAAAGTGGAAGGCAACTCTGTTTACGCTTTCTGGGGGGAAGGCTGTGAATTTCAAACTGTGTTTCCCAGCCAGGTGCGTGCCGGGGAACCGCACGCTGCTGCAACCACAAGTCTTCCCCTTGATCAGGTCTGTCTATCTGGGCTCTGGAAAAAGGAAAAGAAAAACCTGGTAGCTTGTGGAAATCCACGTGGAGTGAATTAAAACCCATGACGAAGGAGGTATTTTCATTGGCCCCGCGGAATGGAAGGGGAAAGCCTTTCCTCTCTTGGTTTGCTTGTAATGACCTCATCGGGACTTCCCGAGACCTGGTTGGCCTGGTGCTGGGCGGGCAGAGTTCTCTGGGTCGTCCCAACGCCCGGGGACCTTTGCCGATCCCCCGATCCCCCGAATGGCGGCAGCACAGGCATGGGAAGGAGGTGCGGCAGGGACTTCTAGACACCCCTTCTTGCGCTGCAGGCCCGGCCCCGTTTCTTCACGTTGTTCCACTTCATGGCTTCTCAGACTTGGCGCTGAATTTCACTTCTCATAAACCTTTCTGTGGAAAATGACCTATCTTTTCCCCTAAGAAAAACAACCGGCTCTCTTCCTCTCCCGCCTGCTGAGGCCGTTGGCGCTTTCTGCCCCACCTGCGACACAGCAACCCCACCTGAGTGACAAACTTCCTCCTCCCACGCCCCCTCCTGACCGCCCGCTGGTGGCTGGTTCCTGCCGAGCCTCTGTGCTCAGGTTCACGGATGCCGGGCCACGCCCTGTGCCCTGCTCGTCACACGCTTCCCAGAGTGCCCCCGCTGTCGCCCTGCTCACTGCCCCACACTCTCAGGCCCCACTCCCCCTGTCCGGCAGTTCCCCCTCAGATGAAGCCTTCCCAGCCACTGTGGCGGCCTCATCCACCCCCACCCCCGTGTTTTCCTTCTGCCTCCATCACCAGGGTCACCCCGCTTGGCATTGTGCCATGGGGATCCGGTCGGGGTGGGTGTCATTAAGTGTCCTGTGTGTCGCTGGGCCCTCCGAAACCAGCACACCGTCTAACCGAGGCTGAGTGAGCGCATCGAGGCCCAGGGCCTTGCGCAGGCCCCCAGACCCGTGCTCCACCGCGCCGGCTTACACCAATGAAGGTGTGTGTGCACCTCACCCCGCCACATCTCCGATCATCCCGTGTGCTCGCTGTCTGCCCCTGAAGGCTCGCAGCAGGACCCTAACTGGTCAGCCTCGCTTCCCTTCTTCAAGCTGTCCTTTCTGCTGGTGCATCCGGCATGACCTTCCGGCAGAACCGGGGTCAGGTTGGCAAGCCTTGCTTACCTTCTCCTCAACCCTTGCCGGTGAGTCACACCAGCTGTGTCATGCTGTCCCCTCTCGGTGCCGCCGTACTTGGGGCTCCTTGCCTATGTGTGTGCTGCTCCACAGTGCTGTGCCGGGGGCGGGGGGGGCTCCCCATGCCCCCGCCGACCTCGGGGCTCGCTTCTTGGCTCCAAACGTGCAGTCCTCTGTCCCACTTGGTCTAGACCGTGAGACCCTCGAGGGCAGGCTTCTGGCTCCTCACCTCTCCAGCGCCCCGGGGTGGGGGAGCTGGCCACCCTGTTCCTGGGTCTGTCGTGTGCCTCCCGTGGCCTGGCGCTTCCTGCCATCAGCACGCCCAGTCTGCAGACCAAGACGGCGCTCCTGAACCAGCATCGCTCGCAAGCCTGTGACACTGGGCGCAAGGTGAGGGGTGCTATCTGTGATTGAGGGACATGGCAAATAGAACTGTCTCACACAGAAATCGCACCCGTCACCTTGGCCCGCCTACCGCCACCCCTAAACGATGGAGCGCTCCTTCCCAAGCAGCCTCGTGTTTGTGGACCTACAGCTGTTTGCAGCCCGGAGGTGCGGGCACGTCGGACATGGCGCCGGGTGGATCTGGGTTCAGGCACTGCTTGTGCCAAGGGTGTGCCCTGGGGAAGCCACGGTCCTTTTCTGAGACCGTTTCTCCGTCTGTACGATGGGGTCATACCTACCTCACAGGGTTGTTGTGAGGGTAATGGGACATGACGTCCGTGAAAGTGCTTTGTCACCTGGAGATTACTCTAACAATTTGAAGTTACTCTTTCTTTTTTCCCTGTGTTTCCCAAGTTAACGAACAACCTGCACTGCTGTGCTGATGCTGACCCCCGGCTTTGGGACACGGAGGGAGGCTGGGCTCAGGACTGGGATGGTCCGGAGTGCGTGGTTGTGGACGTGGCGGGGCCTGAACACGGCTGTGGAGCCGGGACTGAGCCGGGGTGGGAGCAGCCGAGGGTGAGGATGGGCTCTGTGGTTTGGGACTTCAACTTGAGGCTTTGGGAAGAAGCTCTGCCTGACCTTGGGGTCTCCGTCTGCCCACTTATAGCACTCGGTATCCTTCCTGGGGACCCTGATTGCCAACATCCCTCCGTTGTCTTCCTCCAGGAGCTGCTGGTTGGTTTGCAGTTCACTTCCAGCCCCAGGATGTTCTCCCTAACACTGGTTGGGTAGATGTGTCCAGGGCTTGGAGTTTTCCGTAGCTACGGCCTGCACACCAGGGCCCAGTCGGGGCTTGGGATGCTGCACAGTCTGCCTCGCCGTCCCTGACCATGTGCCCGGGTTGGGGCACGGTGAGTAGCCTGTGGTTGGCACAGGTGATTGGCAGAAATGACACGGACTCTGGCAGCAGGTGACAGGGTGGCAGGCCCATGCCACGGGTCCGGCACACGGAGCAGCGAGGCAGCCTTGAGCAAGCCAGCGTACCACCCGCGGCCCCGGTCTCCTTATCTTCACCGTGAACGTGGTGGCCGCCTACGGAGTTGTGGTGAGGCCCCGTGAGACAGTGGACGGGAATGTGACTCGTCAGCTGGAAAGCACAGGAGGACCCAGCGGCGTGTCTTTGTCCGCGGAGCACCCAGTCCCAGGCCGTGCTAGGGCCTCGCCCCTCAACACGGCAGAGTCACGCTTACGCTGCTGTGGGAGAAGCTGAGCCGGGGCTCACCCACCTGCTCCTTGAAGCGAGCACCGGCCCCTCCCCACACGCCGTCGTGCTGGCTCATCCCACCGGCTCCCCACGGCGTCCTCCGGGAGTGACGGAGGTGTGAGGATTGTTGTCCCCACTTTAAGGAGGAGGACATGAAGGCTCAGAGCAGTAAGTGCCTTGCGCAAGGCCATGCCGGGGAGGGACGCACCCCCAGGCTCCTCACTGCCAATTCAGGTCTCTCCCGTCGCACAGATAGCCTCTCAGAAGAGACACTCGTCAGCTGGTGGCCTCCATGCTTCCTGCGTGGTAGCCCAGCTTGACCCCAGGGGACTGGTGCAGGCCCTCAGCCTGGCCCCTCTTCTGAAGGAAGTCAGAAGTTCCTTAGCATCCGTGTTCTCATTTCTTAGCTAGCAACTATTTCCTTCCTAAAGAATGACCCCTTCACAGGTCAGCTCCCGTAGGAGAGGAGCCAGCTCATATCTCTCAGTAAGTAATGGTCACAGGACTCAGCCCCTAGTGCTGACCTTGAAGTACGACTCGCAGTCTCCGGAGTGGACGGCGTGTGAGCGTTTGAGGCCCTGCCCCCCACCCGTTTGCCGCCTGCCTTCACTCACCCACTGTCTTCACTCAGCGCGTGGCGGGGTCTTCACCGCGGACACCCACTTGATTTACCTTCCTCTGTGCTCAGCCCGTAATAGTCTGGTCTTCACGGGCAAGCAGATTGGTCTTTTCCATCTAGCCCAGGTCAGGTCATCCTTTGCTCAAGACTCTCCAGAGACTTCTAGTCTCACTCAGAATCAAACCCAAATCCATAGCAAGGCTTGCAGGGGCTACTCGGCCCTGGCGCCTTCCAAACCCACCTCCCCCCCATTCTGCTTCCCCACTGACTTCAGTCACACTGGCCTCCTTGTTGCTTCCCTGTGGTCCTGACACAGGGTCTTCAACCTGATGTCCCTTCGGCTTAGAATTTCCTCCCTGCAGTAGCCTGTGGTGCCTTCACCCCCGCTCACATGTCCCCGGATCGTCACCTGCCACCTCCGCTCTCTTCCCTGCCATGTTCCCGTTTCACGCGTGTCTTTGTTGCCTGAGTTCCAGGGCAGCGGTGTGTGTGCCTCGAACCGTGATATTTGTGCTGTGGCAGAGCCCAGCAGGGCCTGCGGGAGAGGAGGGAGGAGGCCCGGCCCACAGGCTGAGGTAAGGGACCAGGGGCCGGCAGGCAAGCCTCTGCAGCAGGCAAGCCTGATCTGGGTCTTAAAGCGTGGGGAGAGATGAGACAAGCAGTTCCAAAGGGAGGCAGCTCCACGTGCGACGCACAGAGGCTGGCGCCCTTCCCAGGAGCGCTGCCCATCCTGGGCGCTGTTGGAGATGAGGCTGCGGAATAGGCAGGGCCAGATCCTGAAGGACAGCCTTTGGGTAGAACATTCTAGAGCGGAGCCCTTCCCCCAGAGCCGTGGGGGAGGAGCCCCCCAGGCCCACGCCTTCACGGCCTCGTCTCCCAGCCAAACAGATTCTCAGAGGTGAAGAATCCCCGCCGGGATCTCTTTCCCTTTCCCCGGGCCGCCGGGATCTCTTTCCCCAGGCGCCATGCCTCCTCGAGGGGCCCAGCAGGTGCACACCTGGCTCGCAGCTTCCCGAGGCCTGGGAGCTCTGGGCTCTGCCCGCCCTGCTTCTGAGCAGCCCGGACCTCTCCCCAGTGGCATCCACGATGGTCTGCCATGGAGGCCGGCCTCAGCGACTCCAGAGCACAGACAGCACGCCTGCCTGTCACCCAGCTTCACAGCGACACAGGCCCTGTTTGCGGTGGCAGAAAGGTGTATCTGAAAGCCTCCTGGCTTGACCCAGCTCTACCACTGACTCATGCCTCTGAAACCCCATTTTCTGATCTGTCACACGGGGTGATAATAACAGCTTGTCACATTGTTTTGAGAATTCTAGACGGTGATGTGGAAGCATAAGTACAGGGTGTTTCTCTTATGCAAGGTGCTCGGAGTCCAGGAGGGGAGCAGACAAGCACCTAGGGGCTCTAATAAAAGGCAGCCTGGGTGCCAGGCCGGGCAGGGCTCACAGGAAGTGCGTTCCCTGGGAAGATGTCATGCGGTGCCTCGTACAAGCCCCGAGCAGGCCTCAGAGGAGGGCGGGCTTGTGGGGCGGAAGTAGGGACATGCCATGTCACAAGCACAAGGACCACCAGGGAGAGTCAGGAAAGACAGAAACGGCTCAGGAGGATGCAGGTGACCCACTGAAGAGCAGCAGTCCTTAGGCGACAGGGCCCCTGGGTCTGGGCTTAAGCTACACCACAGGTGGGGGGGCCGTCCTGTGCTGGTTGTGGTGTGGCCCAGAGTCCCTCCAGCCTCGTGCAGATTGTCTGTTCTACTCCATGGACCATCTGTGCTTATTTCCTGATTTTAAATTATTTACCTTTCAGTGAACCTGCTCTCAGATGGTCTATGTTCTCCATTCCTCCACATACCCCCAGAGCACCACCAAGCTGTTGGGGGGCCCACCCGCAGATGGAAGGGGCTGCCGCCGGCGTGGGAACCCCTTCCAGCTTAGGAGCAGGGGGCAGAGAGTAGAGCAGCCTCAGAAGCAGAGGGTAGGAGTGCCTGTCACAGGGGGGACTGCTGGCCACCAGGTCTGACCTGGGGACTCAGGCACAGCTGGAGATTAGCCAAGCCAGGCTCTATTAACAGAACATTCTTACATGATTCGGTCTAGAAATTACTTCCCTCTCTTGCTCTCCTCCATTGGAGTGCAGAATTGGGAATAGACACTTGTTGAAGAAACAAATAAATGTCGTTAATTAGTTTGCAGAAGGCCTCCGAGACTACATCAGCCAAGACCCCAGCTTTTTTATTTTTTTTATTTTTTTGAGAGAAAGAGAGAGCACAAGTGGGGGAGGGGCAGAGGGAGAAGCAGACTCCCCACGGAGCAGGGAGTCTGATGCGGGGCTCCATCCCAGGACCCTGGAATCACGACCTGAGCCGAAGGCAGATGCTTAACTGACTAAGCCCCCCAGGTGCTCCCAGACCTGGTTTCAGAGATGGAGAAACTAGCCAGGAAGGTCAGACTACAGAGGCTGCACTCCGGTCCCACTAGATGCCTGCCGGCCTGTGCTTTGGGACACATGTGCTCTCCCTTTTGCAGACACTGCTACTGGGACTTCACTCCTGGGCTCCTGGGGCACCAGGTGGCAGCAGGCAAGGCGGGCAGCTCAGCCCGGGTGTGGCCGGCCAATGGGCGTGGGCAGCGCCCAGCTGGGAGGCCGTGCAAGGCCACAGGGCCACCCAGTGCACCCTCCTCGGGGATGGAAGTCAGGGAGAGACTGAAGCCAAAGCAGAATTAGCACATAGGTCCGCTGGGCCTGTAGCCCACACGTGTGCGGCCTCGCCTTCTGTTCCTGCAGCTCCTTTTCCCTCACAGGCACTGCTTTTTAAGGAGAAGAGGCCCACTGCCAGGCGGGCAGACCTGGAGCTGGTTTTCGGACTCCGCACCCTGGAGAGCCTGCGCCCAACGGCCTCTCCCCCAGGCGGTTTCTGTAGCGTCAGCATCGGGGAGGTGGGAGCATGGGATTGGAAGCTGCAGGACCCAGTTCTGGGTCTGACTCTGTCATTCACAGATTTGATGTAGACAAGTTTTTAACGTCTCGGGGCATCCCTGGCCCGATGCGGTAGTGATCACACTGTTCCTGAGACGTGTCATGAGAATTTCACAGACACAAGTGTCATTCATGCGGCACTACCTAAAACAGAAAGCAGACCCCATCGGTGGGTCGCACCGCATTGGACTGGAGGCTGACGCTAATGGGTTACCGATCCACACCCCCAGACAGACGGCGCTTTGGTTGTTTTTCCGATAAGAAAACAGAGAAACAGTAACTTGTCAGGCCAAGAGTAAGTGACAGAGCCAGGGCTGCGTCTAACTCTAAGTGACCTCGAGTCTAGGCGCCCAGAACAGTGCCTGGCACATGGTGAGCTCGTAGTAAGCGGTGGGGCCGCTGTCGGAACTGGGATGCCACCTCTCTAGTCCAGCCCACAGACAGGAAGATACAGTCCCAAAGACCGTGACTAGCTAGCCCCAGGTCCCAGAGCCCCTTAGAATGGATGTCAGCTGTTTGGGGAAGGATCTGGACAGGCAGGACCATGCAAGCCTTGTGTCAAGGAGGAAATAGAGGGGGAGGTGAGGTGCCAGCCTTCAGGCCACCCTCCTAGGCAGTGTCTGGGGAGAGAGAGAAGCCAAATTCCTTTGAAGTCCAGTGTCGTCCCTCACGAATTTGTGCATATTTCACATATTTGCCTTTTATACCCAGGGAGAGAAAGAGGGAACAGGGAACAGTCCATATCCACAAGGGAAGATGGTGAGGAAGGTGGGGTCTGGGCCAACTAAGGCACCGGTTGGGAACGAGGGAGCTGGAGAAGGTAGTTAGCAGCTGGCCCAGGCAAGTTAGAACCTAGAAGGCCCTGGGTCCGAGAGTGAGGATATTCCGTGGGTGCTGGGAGGCCCTGCTGGGGCGCTGGCTGCAGAATGGCACAGGAGAAACTTGTTTCCTGCTGTTTAGTCTGCAAACATCGCTCAAGGCAACGAGCCGGAGGCTGGGAGACCCCGCCACTCGAGCGAGCACGAGGCTGGGGCCCAGACAGCCCAGGGCAGGCAGACCTGAGGGGCAGTTTTCTGGAGAGCCGGTGTTTCCTGGAGACCATAGAGGGCACAGAGTGGAAAGGCGGGTGGGACCGGGGCTGAGCGGGTTCCCAAACGGAGAGTGTGATGCCCGTGATGCCGGCTTTGGGCAGGCCACACAAACATGCTCTGTGCGCTTCCTGCCAGGCCCTGAGTCGGGCTCAGTTCAAGAAGGGAGAGGCCTGGGGTTTGCTCTCGAGCTCACAGCTGGGCGGAGTACACAGAGGAGAAGCTCAGGAAGTGGCAGTGGGTGAGCTCCCTCGGCACAGTGGGGCAGGACACTACGGCAGAGCAGGTGGCAGGAGGAAGGGGAGTGCTCCCCACACAGCCTCCAGAGAAGCCAGGGAATGCTAACCTCACCTGGGCTCCAGGTCCTGAGGGTCACCAGTCAGGGAGGTGTGGACGAGGCCACCCAGCAGAAGGAGCAGCCTCTGTGCCCACAGCTGTGACGACGGGATGGGGTCCCAGGGCAATGGAAGAGACACGTGCCTGCGGGCAGGGTGAAGGACTGAGCTCTTGCAAACCTTGGAACTGGTTGGGCTGGGAGAGAAAGCAGGAGTGGCGGGCATCGGCTGGGAGGAAGCAAACGTGATGGCAAGGAGCGGGCAGCGAGAGGAACAGCAGCCAGGGTGCTGGGGGAACCGGGCAGAGAGGGTGGCCTAGGCAGACCGTGCCCAGGCTTCTGCCTTTGGTCGCTCACCTGTTCCATTCTGGCTCTGCGCCTGCCCCACCCATCCCACTGCCCACAGGGGACAAGAGCCACAGTGAGGGGGTTCTTCTGGCAGACACCTGGTGTCACCAAGGCCCGTGAGCTGACCCCCCAGGGGGTCTGGACACTTGTCCCCAGCCCCCAGAGCTTGCTGGAATCAGGTAGGCAGGAGGGTTCTGATAGGTTAGCTGGGAAGCCTCATTAAAGATTGAGGCAGTGAAGCCCATTTGACGGCTGCCTGGCGTATCGGTTTCGCACTGCATAAGCCGGGCGGCCAAGGAAGGAGAGGTAAGTGGCCGGGATGCGAGAAGCGCCCTCCTGCACCGCGCCCGGGGGCCTGCCCGTAATGGTCAGCAGAGAGTGGGCCTCCCACTGCTACTGCTTCTGCTTCTGCCACTGCTCCGTGCTTTGCAGAGTGAGCTGTAGGTGACGGGGCCCCCCCTGCTCCTCACGGGGTGGGAATGGGGCCTCCTCCAGTCCTCACAGGCCTCTCCTCCCCACTCCTCATGGGCCTCTCCTTCTGCTCCCGTCTGCTGGGGTGGTGGACATGAGCTCTGGATCTTGGGACGAAGCCCCCGTTAGTGGCTGACCAGAGGGTAAGCGCTGCTTTGCACCGAGGCCTTGCCGAAGTGTGGGCAGAAGCAGCAGTGTGCAGACTGGGCTCGGGAGACACGGCGGCACCAGTCACTCGAGGCGTGCGTGGCCCTGGGCGGTGGCTCCCCCTCTCCCAGCCTCAGTCTCCTCACCTGTAAGGAGGTCTGACAGGCCCCGCCCTGGAGAGCTGAGCAGATTAATGGCCAAAATCATCCAAAGGCACTTTGTCACGCACACCGTAAAGGTGTGACAGATTTTTACCGTACTTTGTTTTGTTTGAGGTTCTTGTCAAGGTTTGTTATGTGTCCTGAAGTGAGCTTGTGAGGAAAGGGAGAAAAGTTACTTCAGCAGGAAAGTGGCCTAAGACAGCCTGAGGGGGTGAGGCAGGCTGGTTGGCCGTATCCTGGCCTGGAACCCGGGAGCCTAGGTCTCAACCCCGCTTCTCCCGAAAGCAAGTCCTCCTTTTCCCCGAGCCTCCTGTGCAAGGACAGGGACAGGGAGGTGGGGCTGCAGCCTCCACAGGCCTCCCGCGGCCATCAGCGCGGTGCAAAGGCCGGCTCTGCCTAGACTCCGGGGGTCTGCGTCATGGCCAGGACGGCAGGTGCTTCTGCCTGTGTGGCCCAGGCCTTAGCTCCCGTTGAATCAGCCCCGCATCTGTACTGGCTGACCTGCCAGGACTGCAGGTCGTGTAGACTCTGGCCTCTTGGAGGCAGCCTTAGCCATGGGTCACCACGGGGTGATGGTGGAACCATGACTGGCAGCCTCAGGAGTGAGGGTCTGTTACAGGAGTCTGGTGGGCGACACCTCAGCTGCGTCCAGGGATCTGAGTGAAGGGAAACAGGCTGCCTCACATACCAGCCCACTGGGAGCCTCCGTTCCTTAGTGCGGCCTGGGCAGGAAAGGCACTGGGAGATTCACCCAGGATAACTCTAGGCAAGCAGCTGAACTGTCATTAAAGCAGGAGGTGGCAGGGGCGCCTGGGGGGCTCAGTCTGCCTTCAGCTCAGGTCATGATCCCAGGGTCCTGGGACCGGGCCCTGCATCGTGCTCCCTGCTCTGCGGGGAGCCTGCTTCTCCCTCTCCCGCTCCCCTTGCTTGTGTTCCCTCTCTCGCTGTGTCTCTCTCTGTCAAATAAATAAAGTCTTTAAAAATAAGTAAATAAATAAGCAAGAGGTGGCAGTCAGGGTTGTCTAGTGCCGAGCCACCTTGGCTTTGTAAGCACGTAAGTGGGGAGACAGCTGCTTGTCCAGCCAGAGCCTTGGGCTGGGAGACATTCGTCTTGGGCGCTGGTCCCAGCTCTGCCACCAATTCCCGTGTGGCCTTGGAGAGGCAACTGAAGACTCAGGCCCAGACCACAGACCCCATTCCCACATAGACACCAGCTTGCTCACAGTGGGGGCCCTGAAATGGGAGGGAAGGAGTGCTTAGGCATTGGTCTAGAAAGGCTGCCTCCATCTCAGAGTGCACTCTAAGTCAATGCACAATGCAGGGACCCTCTGGAGAGAGGGGAGGAGGCAGACAGAAACATGGAGAGGGGAGGAGGGCGCCTCAGCGGGGCTCCGGGCTCTGCCCAACCCAGATTAGGTAGGTGTCGTTTGCTGGCCGGAGATGCCATCAAGCCTCACTGAGCTGGCGCTGGATCCTTTGTCCTGGCACTCCTGGGATCTCGGGTTCCATCTTTTCAGGAGGCCCAGGGGATGCCTTTCCTATAGAGACTAACTCGAAACCTAGCCTGTCCCTTGTGTCCCAGAGGAGCTGGGCGGCTGGTGTCCCAGTACCTCATGAATGTTAATGGGCAGGCAGGGGAATAGCCTCTCTCAGGAGGAGGTGTTGGCCATGCCCCGGCTTATCTGCCCAGCTCGGGCTGTGTAATTTAAAGTAGGGTACCTGGGCCAGGAGCGGTCAGGGCCTCTGCCTGCCCTGCACCACCGGACTCATGGGGAGAGCATCACGGAGTCCCCACGTGTGCCCTCCTTGGGGACTCCCAGCCATGTGTTTCTTTATTTTAAGGTAATACATCCCACTTGGACAGACTTTGGAAGTTCAAAAAGAGAGAAATAATTTCTCACAATCTACAGATAACCACTGTCCCCATCTTGGTATATGTCCTTCTTTGTCCTTTTCAGTTGTAGAGATTTAGAGATAGATGGTCTTTGGTTCCATTCTTCTCACTTCATGATAAACTGAGGCCCAGAAAGGGGAGGGACTTCCGAAGGCACCTAACTACTTAGAACTCCAGCAAGAACTTGGGTCTCCTGGCCCCAAATTCACTCTGAAGGGGATTTGTATAAAGGGGAGCCATATGGAAGAAGCCAGCCAGAAACATGGAGGGACTGGAAAGTGGGAGCCAGGGGTAGTGGGAAGCCTGGGCTATCTTCCTGAGGGTGGGGACTGGCAGGAGCATGAGCACTCCCCACTGTCCAGAGGCCCCTGGGCCAGCACTTGGAAGACCGCCTGTCTGGTCCTGCAGCGGACCCTTGGGGGCAGTGCTAGCAAGATTCCAGCCCACGAGGACGAGGAGGAAGACTATCAGGGAGAACCCTACACAGAGCCTGGCCCCAGAACATAGTAACCACTCAGTTAACTTGGGCTGTGTCTTCCCTTATCCCATCTGTGGTCCTTTCCGAGCACCACCTCTGCTGGCGACCTGCGGTGTGTCTCCTGCTGTCCTAGCTCAAGGCTCGCGAGGCGCCGTCGCCAGCTTGGCCACTGACCATTTCCAGCCGAGAGCTGAGAACTTTTTAAGAACGTGTCGCCTGCTGTCGTCTCACCATTTGGTTGGAGAGCTTCACACAGTCTGCCTGGGGCCTAGTCATTCGCTTGTTCAGCAAGTACTGAGTGTTGACCGTATGCCAGACTACAGTATGTGCCAGGAATACAGAAGACAAAGGTTCTGTCCCTGGAGAGTGAAAGTCAGACTGCTCTGTTTGCCTGGATCTGTTTCGCCGTCTTTCCTGGTCCGTGCGGGTGGACACATGGGGTCCTGGTGGACAGGGAGCTCGGCACTTGCAGAGTCCCCACAGGAAGGTGCCCTGCAGCCACATGGCACCCGGGCCCAGCCTGTGACCCGCGTGCCTCTCTGCCGCACAGTGAGGCTGGGGGGCCTGTGGCATTGTCCACATCTGGTTCATCCTCCTGGCATTAGTCAGGCGACCGGGTTTTCTGTTGAACAAGGGTGGCTTTCCTGAAGATGATTGTGCCTCGCGTTGGAATCCTCCGTCAAGTCTTTACATCCAGGACAGGCACTGTAGAAGGCTTTAGAAAGGGCCAGTGCCCAGTATGCTCTCATCCCACCTCAGACCGGCCCTGGGAAGGGTGTGGCGATCATTAACACCCTGCTCGGGGGCTCCCAGTACACCGGGGTCCCAGGGAGAGCAGCCGCCCCTCAGAGATGACCTCAGATCCCCCGGCCCCACTTTCTCCTTTGGTCTGGCTGACACTACTGCCCCAGGTCAGTCACACGGACTCTCCCTTCGGTCCCTCGGCCTCTGTGGGACAGCCTCTGACGGCCAGCCCCGTCCCCTCTGGCCAGACTCCCATGTCACCCCTCCTAAGCAGGCTCATGGCTGGAGTCTGGCCTGGCCTCAGCCCCGTCTAGCTTTGTTTTCTCCTCTGTCTTCTCCTACCTCATGACCCCTAAGGATGAACAGTCCTCCTGTGGATCACCACCGGCTCTGTAGGAGCAGGTGTGTGATGGAACTTAAAGCCATCTGGAAAGCGGGCCTCAGAGATAGTGGGGGCTCGCGCCTCCCCCAGGAAGCGTCACTGTCCAGTGGGACTTGGCGCAGTTGGGCCTAAAGCTGCTGGTCAGTGTGGGCCTCACCCTCTGTGCCCTGCCCCTCACTCTGTTCAGAGGGAGTCGGCCAGGGCGTGGGCCACCCTCTGCCAGGCCGTGGGCTGGACCCGCACAGCAGTGACGCACAGGCGCCCTGCCCCTCCCCACCTCTGTTCGCTGCTCCAGCTCACGTTTCCCTTCCTCTGGCTTACGCGTCTGTGGTGCCGGTGGGCTCTTTATTCTGACTTCGGCAAAACTTACCTGGGACAAGCGAGAAAGGATAAGTTGTCCGAGGTAGAGCCCTGGACCAGCTCCCACACTCAGCAGCCTGAGACACTGAGGCCATCACCAGGAGCCCCTTGGCCTCAACAAGTCCCCTCACCTCCCAGAGACACGCCACCACTTCTGCAGGGCTGTCGTGGGACCGGAGAAGGCAGCGCTCTGTAAATGGGGAGTGAGACGCCTTCCTAAAAAGCCCCAGCAGCCTGACTGGGGTCAGGGGCCGTTCGAATGTGCGAGGACACAGGCAGGTCAGTGACCAGCAAGAGATGTTGGACTCCGAGCAGAGGCCAACCTGCTTTTTTTTTTTTTAAGATTTTAATTATTTGACAGACGAATTTGCTTTTTTAAGTAAGCTCCGCGCCCAGCACGGAGCCTGACACGGGTCTCAAAATCACGACCCTGAGATCAAGACCTGAGCTGAGGTGAGGAGTTGGACGCCTAACCGACTGAGCCCCCCAGGTGCCCTAAGAATTTGCCTTGAATACTAATAAAAACGAATAGTTTTCAGGGCGTTAACTGTTTACAGAGGACTTTTTCATGTAGTTCATTTATTCCTCACAGCAGCTGTGTGGGGCGCCCCTGTTGGCTTTAAGGGTCCTCTTCTCATTCATTCTGTAGACAGGGAGGCCCAGCTGACCGGTGTGGGGCACAGCTCCGGCCAGGCCTTCTCCCTCCCGACTCTGGGCACCTCCCCCGCCTGCCTGCGCACATCAGTACCTTGTGGGGACAAGGCGGTTAAATGTGATCCCTCTAGATGAATGTCTGCCATCACATACAAAGAGGGGCGTCCGCACACGGCTGCGCACAGAGCTCATCACACCCCATGCCCTGTGACAAAGGCCAGGTCAAGCTGTCTCTCGGGCGTCCGGTCGGCAGCTCAGTCCTGGTTATGGCAGGGAATCGTTAGCCTGAGATCTGTCTCCTGGTTGGCCTCCTCTCTGAACAAGCCTGAATTTGGGGATCGCTTATCTGAAGCTTATCTCTCCAGTGATTTTTATTCTTATCTGAGCGAGTTCAGCCCCGTCCCTTCAGCTGTGCTTCCCCAACTTGGGCCAGCAGTCACCAGTTCTCTCTAACCGTCCCGACTCAACAGCAAAATAGAGCAGGGTCCCGTGTGAGCGAGGCCCTGTACGCGGGGTGACGAGGAAGAAGTGTGCTCTCCGCCCTCCGGAGCCACAAGAGCTCGCAGGGAAGAGGAGGCTGCTTTCCCACCTCTGTTGTATTAGTGAGAGCTGGGTTGTGACAGGGGCCCTTGCGTGTGGAGCAGTGAGGAGTGTGAGGGTGTGGGAAGGCTTCCTAGAAGAGCAGACAACAGAGTCAAGCCTTGCAGAAGGTCCCCAGGTCAACTGAGGGCCCCACACGAGGACAGAGAGGTGGGTGGCCCAGCAAGCGGTCCAGCTCAGGGAGCAGATATGCGAACGCAGCTGCGGGGCGGGGCCTGGAGTCCTCTTCCACAGAGTGTGGCCCCAACCCCCTGAGGGTCAGGCTCGGGTCTCCCACAGACCCCAGAGGCTGTGATGTCCATGTGGAAGAGGAGCGGGAAGCAAGGAGAGAGCGTGAAGGCACAGGGTCCCGCTGGTGGCCTGAGGCATCGGTCAAGGAGAGAGCTGCCAAGGCGGGCACGTGGGATCGGAGAGGGAGTGGGCTCTGTCGGGATCTCAGACAGTGCCACGGTAAGACCTGAGAACCAACTCGCAGTGGGAGGCAGAGGAGCGCGGGTCCCCACCTGCTCCCTCCCTTGGATCCTGAAGGTGGGGGCGTGGCTGGCTGGGGTGACTCTGTGGCAGGGGCTCTACCTGGCCTCCACCCTGGCTTCCAGCAGCACCGCACAGGGACTCATAGAATAACTCAATGCCGGGACAGTGTTCCCACCGTGAGATTTCCCACCGAAGCTCCTGAAAGGGGGCTATGCCAGGGCCTTCCCAAGGAACCCTAGATGACTCTGGAGGAAAGATCCTCCTCCCTACCCCTCACCCCTGCCTCTGCCACTGGGGCCGCTGGAGCCAGTTGGGGGAATCAGCCAGGAGTAAGGAGGCAGTGGGAACCTCATGTCTGAGGCGGATACCCCTTGTGACACTGCCAGGCCCCTTCCCCGGGCCCCAGCTCCCACCTCTGAGACAGGGACCATGCTTCCTAATGGCAAGAATTCTCATAGCTCAAAACAGACTCACATTTTCTTAGTTTGAGAAGAACGGAAGGCCTTACGCAACCAAGCATCATTGTCTTTTCCTGCTCTGTAGTATCTGAAATTCCAGCTGTCTGGTTTTGAAGTATGTCTGCCATGCAGGGGGCCAGAGCCCCCTGGGAGCAGCCAGGTTCCTCTCGGATGTCCCCCCCGCTCTGGAGGAACAGGCTGGCTGAAGGTATTGGAAGGAACTCCAGCCCAACAGACAGCCATTGGCTGTCATCGGGGGTCCCAACAGAGGGATGGGAAACAGACACCGTGACCAAGACCAGACCAGGCTGGCCGACACAGAGACATCTCAGTAGCTGGCAGAGCCCAAATCATGTGACCTCAGTGCTAGAGGGGGCCTGGCTAGGGTACCGGAGGGCTCCAGTCCTTACACCAGCTGCCAGACAGGGTCCCTGGTATGGGCTCAGCCGTGGAAGAAGGGTGACTCCAGATTCAGGCATGGGCTCGGCAGCCGAGGCCAGGCCCTAGAGTGAGGCAGAGCAGCTGTTTTCCAGAAGTCCAGCCAGCGGCAGAGCAGCTCAGGCCCGAGTCCCAGCATGGGATGGGAAGGGGAGGCTGAGGTGTCTTAAATCCCTCCTGCCTTGGCCAGGACAAGCGGGTGGAGGCACAGAGCCTCTGGGGGGGGCCAGAGGACGCCTGTCCGGCCTGTGGACACTGCAGGCTGCAGCCACTTGTCCTGTGGCTCTTCTGGTGGTGTGTCCCAGAAGGGCACAACCCCACGGTGTAACCGAACGGAAGAAAGAGAGTGGCCTTCTGTGGGTCATGTGGGTCTTGCTCTGCCGCTCGCTGTCTGTGCGACCCAGAGCAAGTTATTTCCCTTTTGCAGCCCACCTCCCCCAGGACAAGTCCTCTCGGTGGCCAGCAGGGTTGTGAGAGTGAAAATGAAGTTAAATTAGGAAAGTGCCTTGGTTCTGCTGGATAGCGGGATTCTCCTGCCCCTGCTTCCTGAGAACAAGGCAGAAGGGGCACTAGGACTGGGGCCTTGCCGAGGAGGAGACAAAAGAAATCCCTTATCAAGGATTTGTTTTTGAATTTGTTTTAAAAAATTTTTTTGAGATTTATTTATTCATTTGAGAGAGAGACAGTGAGAGAGAGCATGAGAGGGAAGAAGGTCAGAGGGAGAAGCAGACTCCCCGTGGAGCTGGGAGCCCAATGTAGGACTCGATCCCGGGACTCCAGGATCATGACCTGAGCCAAAGGCAATCACTCAACCAACTGAGCCACCCAGGCACCCTGTTTTAAATTTTTTAATGTCTGTCCTGAACACATACAGTCTGTCCTGAACAAGACTGTTACTTACAGTCAGAAAAAGCAATTATTTTTAAAAAAAAAAAAAAGAGCAAAGTGGTATATGTTTAATAATTTCCTTTTACAAATGTGTTTAGTGGTGGGGAGAGAAAGCTCACAATCTCATGCCTGTCGAGTGCCAGGCCGCCCCGCCAGCATTTACAGAAGCCATCTCTGTCCGTGTGCCAGCCCCTTCTCTGCCACCCGTGCTCTGAATGCCGCAGAAGGCTCCAAGCAAGGGGAGGGTTGGGCAGGTCCACCCCGGGAAGCATCTTCCCTTGATTGCTGGGAGGCCCTCTCCTCCCACCAAGCAGCAGGCCCACTGCTTGCCGTCTGGATCCTCTTCCTTCCCCCGCTGGAACATTGACACGGGCTAGCAAGGCAGCAGGGTGTGGCTCGCTGAAAACTTGACTAGAGATGATACTGGGGCCCAGGACAGCAAGGTCTGGAAGCTGCTGACCGTGGAAGCTCACTTTGGGCATGAAAAGATTCGACCCATGTTGTGTCCCACCTGGTGGTGGGGACAAGGCCTTTGAGGATCAGTAGGTTTGAGACTTCTACAGCAGAAAGCCTGTGGTCACGGGAGGTAGTGTCGTCCGTTGCTGGGATCAGGCAGGAGGACCAGCCTGGGAGGCACACAGGAGACTCCTGTGCTCTGGGTCGGAGGTGTGCCCCAGATGATCCATTTCCACTCTGAGGTTCTGTTGCTGTCTCTCCCACTGTGCCCCTGATCTGGGGGACGACGTGCTAATGCCTCAGCAGCTCGAAGCACTCGCGCGAGAAGCCTTCCACATATGGTGGATTTTGTTGTGGGCTGAGTGGGCTGCCACTTTGTCCTAGGGGAGAGATAAGCCCCTTCCCCATGTAGTCAGGGAGGAATGAGACCGCCCTGCCCAGACTCTCTGCCCTGTCCCTTTGACTCTGTGCCGTTCCCCAGTGACACCTGAGCTGGCAAAAAGAAGGATCAGCCTTTTCTCAGTTTGGGGCAGAAGCCTGCCTTTTCTTGTGAATGTGGCTCGGCACCCACCCCCATCGGAACACAGGGCACTTGCAGCAGGCCTGGGCTCCTCTGGGCCCTTGCCTGCAGGGCCAGGGCGTGGCCCGGCCAGTGACCGCCTCTGCCGTCCCTGCCTCGCCGTGCCCACAGCTGCAGGTTCCCAGATGGCGGGCAGATGGGCCCCACATCATGGTGAGGAGCCGGGGCTGCGGCTGCACCAGACCAGCTGCAAGTCCCTGGCTCGGACGTTTAACCCACCATGAGGGTCAGTCCTTTGCTCACGAGGAGGACAGAACGGATCCCCTGGTTTGGTGATGCCGAGTGTGCTGGTGGTCTTAGGAGGAACGGCCTTGTGCGATGTGCAGAGCACACGGCGAGTGTGGTCTGAGAGGGAGGGGAGAGGGCTCAGAAGCTGAAGGACTGTCTCTGAGCTGTGGGAGCAACGCGGTCCAGTTCATGGGCTCTGGGAGAAGAGCCCCGGGACAGGGACAGAGAGGTGATTGAGGGGACAGGGTGGGGGCGGCGTTGGGCCTGTTGAGAGGTTAGGGACAGCTCCTGTGGGCCAGGAGGGCAGAGGCAGGAGAGTTCCGGGTTCGCTCGCCAGGGCCTTTCTTTGCTAACCTCTGTGCTTCTCTGTCCTACAGGCCCCTCCACGCAGCGTCAGGTGCAGAATGGCCCCTCTCCTGAAGAGATGGACATCCAGAGAAGGTAATCCCCCACCAGCAGGGCCAGTGGCCCTTCGACTCCCAGAGACAATCACTGGGAGGGGGTGGGGGGGGGGTCAGGCCTGACCAGAGGTAAGCAGGAGCCAGGCCTCTGCAGCTTTGCCAGAGTGAGGAAGGGAACGTGTGGTCTCATGGAGACTTCCAGTCTGCAGCACCCCGGGTGCTGGTCCCTCTTACTGAACTCAAGCCTCCCCCATGTGTCAAGAGGTGGCTGTCACGCTGTAGAGGGGCTCGGTAACATGACCAAGGCCACGCTGCTGGAGCTGGGTGGATGACGCCCTGGGCTGTCTGCCTGAGGCCTGTGGCCTAGGCTCCATGCTGTGCTGCCCAACACTCCCTCACTGGATGCCTCAGGCAGGGGCCACGGCCTCAGGAGGATCGTAACCCCAGCCCACTGACCTCACGGCTGAGACAGGTGGACAGAGGCCGTGAACTCCCTGCAGGGGCTGCTGCTGCTTTCCAACAGCCTGGCCAGGGCTGTGGGGGTGTCGTTGTTTGCCAGCCTGTGGAGCCGGCAGCTCCTGTGGGATGTGGGCTATAGGATGACACCCACCCCCCTCCAGGGAGTCTCTAAAGCGCCTGAAGTGGGAGGAAGGGCCGGTGTCATTGCCCAGGAGTTACGGAAGAGTTCATGGTGGCCAAGGAGGGAGCAGCTGCCCCAGGTCATGTTGCCAGGGAAGGCAGGGCCAGGGAGGGAGCCCAGCCTGCCATCGCCTTGGCAGGGGCTCTGCGTCTCCGAGAGGCTCTGGATCGGGCTCTGTGGGAGCTGTGTCCAGGACCTGGGCCTGGTGCAGGCCCTCCCCACCCAGGTTCTCAGAAGAGGGGCCGAGCCGGGGCCCTGCCGCTAATCTCATGTGGAATCCTGGGCTGGGAGTTGGGGCCCCGTGCCCACCCCTCGGCTGGCTGGGAGGATCTCCAGGGCCCTCCTGCCTCTAGCCTCTCCCTGACTCTGAGGAGTAAAGGCCACAGCTCGATAACCTCTGGGAGCTGGCTGTGACGGGGTACTCTGGAACCCTGGGCAGGTTTCTGCTCTAGACCTGTTTCCTATTGGAACACGACAGTGGTGTTCCTCGCTCCACCCGCCTCAAAGAGACGAGGCAAAGATGGGAATGTGCTTCTACGCTGTCTGCAGGCAGGAGACACTCCTTTTATCAATTCCACGGGTCTCTTAATTCCGTGGGCCTGTCCTCTGGCCTGGCAGCAATACAGCACGTTGCCGCTTGTGAAGGGCTCTTACAGGTGTGGGCTGGCTTTACTCTCACCCTGACCTCCCAGGCTCCTGTTACTGGTACCGTCCCTCACATGAGCCAGGAGAGCAGAAAGGACTTGCCCAAAGTAACGAGAAGTTGCATGGACCGGCAGCCCATCTGGCCCCAATTCCACACTCTCGGGTCCTGGGGCTGCTCCCACCCCAAGAAGGGCATGCGTGAGCCCCACGAGACTCAGGAGTCATTGTAGGCAGCAGATGGGTCCAAGCAGATCTCTCAGAACTGGGTAAACACTACCCTGCATTACCTCGACCCACCACCCAGGCCGGGCATTCCTTCTCCGTGCCGCCTGCAGTCCGCTGCCCGTGGGCCGGAGCGCCCCCTGGAGGCCCGGCTCTCAACTGCAGGAGTCAACACAGGCCACTGGGGTGGGGGGGGCTGCTCCTCTGCGTCCCTCCCTACTTGTCACCTCACACAGAGGGAGGCCCCAGGGAGAGGTGACTTACATTGATTCCAAGCACCAGAACCTTGTATTCTCTCGAAAACAAGTTCTTAAGTCCACACCTGATTTTTAAGGATTTCCAAGCGCCTTCATTTTGCTGAGGGCATCTAAGCATGTGGATCCTGCTGGGAAAGTTGGAGTTTGGGGATGTTTCAGCAGTTTGGATAGAAAAGCTGATGCAAGCACTGCAGGGAGCTTTTCAAACACATTTCGTCCCAGAAAGGTCTTTTCCATTATCTCGTAGGGATCACACAGAGCCCTTCCAAGAGCCCCCTGGACACGTGTTGTCGCTGCCTCTCCAGAGAAGCAGCTGAGGCTCGGGGAAGGGACGTGACTTGTTAGTGCTCACAAGGCCACCATCCCAAAGCAGGAACCAGAAAGCTCAATACCTCCCAGTGGTCTCTGCAGTGATGTCGGGTCCCCTCTGGAGGAGGGGCTGTATCACCCGCCTTTCTTGTAGAGGAAAGCAGCCGTATGTTCCTACCTCCACGCACATACCACTTCACAGAGCACTTGCTGAGCAGTGGCTGCGCGCCTGGTGCCCCCACCAGAGACGCACCAGCTCGCTCTGACCGAGGGTACAGCGTCACACGACCACCAATCTCCCGCTTTGCCTGCCGCCCTTCCCGCCTTCCCCGCCAGGCAGAGACCGCTGCTTGCCTCCCAGAGTAGCTGGCCCTGTTATTCCCAGGCAGAGCAAATTAGAGTGGGTGAACACCCGTTGAAGCCTGGCCACTCTCCAGGGTGTGTGTGACTCCTTGAGCCCCCTTCCGCCCAGCATCTCAGTCCCAGGTTCCGTAGACATATCTGTGCGTCGGTGTCCTCACACGACCTGCCCTCAAGAGCACTGAGGTCACTCTGCCTGAAGGAGCCGGGACGTTCGTGCCCACTGAGGTGCACATAGCATTGCTCTCTAACGGACACCTAGTCTGTCGCTGGATCTGGGGTAAAATGAATGAGGACATGCAGCCTTAGTGTCCACTTCTCCCGGCAACCAGCAATGCCTAAACTGTTACGGGAAACTTAGGTGTAATAAGAATGGGGGACCCCTGAGGTCAGGTCTGCTGAGGCCACAGGCCACCAAAACCCAGATGGGCACATCCAGCCTGGGGAGAAACTTAGTCACTCAGCCAGATGGTCGCCCCAGCCTTTATGAGGGGCTCCCCGTTCAGGGGGTGCCACCAGCCCTTGCCTGTTTGGGGACCTGGAGCCAGTCACATGCCCCGCCTCCTGTGAGTGACGACAGCGAGCCCGGCAGACAGGGCCTGGGCGGACGGGGCGAGCTCACAGCCAAGGCCCCCAGCCCGGGGCGTGCAGCGGCTCTCAGGGAGGGCCAGCGACACTCGACTCCGCAGCCCGCGCTCCGGACACAGAGCCACATTGTTCTCAGCTCCGGGACGTCAGGCCTGCTCCGCTGTTGTTTTCCAGACAAGTGATGGAGCAGCAGCACCAGCAGCAGCGGCAAGAGTCTCTGGAGAGAAGAACCTCGGCCGCAGGTGAGCGCCCCTCCGGGGCCTGCTGCCCTCGCAGTACCCAGCCCCTTCGCGGGGAACCTCGCGCTTTCGTGAAGAGCTGCTTGCTGCCTGGGTCTCTGTGTGACAGTCTCATCCACTGAAAGCAGGGGGACAAGGGGACAGAGCTGGGGGGAGGGGATGAGCTCAGCTCGGCCCGGCCCTTGCCCACCGGCCTCTGGTTCCCCAGCACTGGCTGTCCAAGTAGATGCTGCGTGGACACAGGCCGTGGCTCTGGCACTGTGTGGAGGGCGAGAGACACACCGCGCTGAGCCAGGCACATGCGGCCCCGGCCGCAGGGAGCTCAGTGTCCAGTCAGGGACGCAAAGGAGTGGAGCACACTGAGCCGTCCCAGCGCACACGTGGTGACCAAGTCAGTGCGAGCTGCGAGGCCACACGGAGGCGGGCCCCACCTGCCCTGGGAGTCAGAAGCCCTCTGGACGAGGGACAGGATCGTCCTCACTGTTGACTGGACCCGAGCTCAGGGAGGCCGGAGAAGGGCCCCTGGGGTGGGCAGTGCCGATGAGTAAGCCCAGGACTCCCCAGGCCAGTGGGTGCCTTCAGATCCTGCGTTTGCACACTTCCCTCCAGCACCCTGTGCCGGGAGAGTTACCCCGGTTCGCTGACGGGAAGACCGAGCACCACCCCTGCCCAGTGGCAAGAGCCCCCACTCAGGCATGCTGGCCGGTAGCACCTCCTCTCAGCTAGACTTCTGCACCAAGGCCCCCTGTGGGCCCCCAGTCACATGTCACCCCTTCCTGTCGCCCCAGCCAAGCTGGCCTCCTGGCGGCCCCTTCTACGTTGTCCAATGTCTGTCTGGCACTTCCCACCCTCTTCTGACCCCGACCTCACTCCTCCTTCACCAAACTCAACTCCTGCCCCTCTGTCACCATCCCAGCGCTGCGGCCACTTCCCCGAGGGAGTCTGAACGTCTGGCTCTGCTGTTGGAGCCCCTCCCCCGCAGGCCCCCATGTGCCCACCCCAGGAGCCCTGCTGCCGTTACAGACGTGCCTCCGTCTGTGTGGCCGGCTCACTCCTCGCCGCGAGGCCATGACGGAGAGCCCGTGGCCGCCTTCACCAGCGCTGGCACCGTGCTGACCACACGGTGGGGGCTCACTGGGTGCTGGGGGGCTGCTGTGTGGGTGGTGGGCCGAGGACAGCCCAGCGCTCAGCACGGCTCCCTAACGTCTGCCCCACTCTGCCCTGCGGCCTCAGTTACCCGCCACAGTTTCACAGGCCACGGATCAGTCACAGCTGCCTGGGGAGGCTCTGGGTACAGTCACAGCCGGTGCCTGGGGAGGCTCTGGGTACAGGGAAGGAAAAAAAGATACAATTTGTGCCACCAAAGCACCGCATCTCCCATGGGAAGACCACCATTAGAGCAAGAGAAGGCTGAGCTCAAGGGATGTTAAGTATGTGACACTCTGGGTCCCGCCAAGGCCCAGAATCCTGGGGACACCAGAGTCAGGAGTGACAGACCAGGGCTGGGTTCATTCCACGGGGGCTTCCTGGAAGAAGCACCTTGAGCTTATCCCTCAGTGGACCAGGCTGCCCTTTGTCCCTCCTTCCAGGGAAGTAGCAGCTGGGAACTGGGGACCAACTAAGCCCCACCCTTGCCTTTCAGGACCCATCCTCCCACCGGGGCACCCCTCATCTGCAGCCAGCGCCCCCCTCTCGTGTAGTGGGCCCCCACCTCCTCCCCCACCCCCTGTCCCGCCTCCCCCCACTGGGTCCACCCCCCCGCCCCCACCCCCACTGCCAGCCGGAGGAGCCCAGGGTGCCAGCCACGACGAGAGCTCCGTGTCCGGACTGGCTGCAGCCTTGGCCGGGGCCAAGCTGAGGAGAGTCCAGCGGGTAAGCATCATGGGGGCGGGCAGGCGGGCCGGGTGCCACTTTCTAGCTGCCCAACGGGCAGTGCCTTCCCTCGTCTGCAAGACACGGGGAAGGCCCCCCAGCCTGGACACTCCCTGGCGAGCAGCAGCCCTGGGGCCGGTGGGGAGACTGATGCACGGCCACGGGTGCAATTGGCCCAGCAGGCGGTGGGCAGTTGCTGGGTTCGAACTCAGGCCCAGGTGTCCTGGATCTGGGTCCTCCTGCCTCCCACGCTCGCCCTAGAGGCCGGCGGCCTGGAACGGAGAGCAGCCACAGGGCAGCGGAGTGCGGCTAGGGTTCTGGCACTACCTCTGAGACAGAATTTGGCTTCTTTCCCTAGAACTACCTCCTCCTGGTCACAGCTAACCCATCTTAGCATTGATGTGAGTCAGCAGAGCAGGGCAGTGTCTGCTAACTGGGCCCAGCCAGTCCCAGGCCCTTGCTGGGCTCTTGTTGGGTCGCCTGTGAGACTGGGGACTTGGGGTGGGGGGATTCGGGAGCCTCGGGCCTCTTCCAGTGCCACCATCGGAGGAATCCTGTCCATGCTGGCCTCCACCCGCCCCCAGCGACGTCCCACCACAGACATCAGCCTAAAACGCTGCATCCTTACCCCTTAGCCAGAAGATGCGTCCGGAGGCTCCAGTCCCAGCGGGACCTCCAAGTCTGACGCCAACCGCGCGAGCAGTGGGGGTGGTGGAGGAGGCCTCATGGAAGAAATGAACAAGCTGCTGGCCAAGAGGTGGGTATTCGCCCCCCCCCCAGACTCAGCTACTTGGCAGGGATCTCCCGCTCCTCAGTGTCCCAAGTGCAGCCTTTGCCTGGCCCCAGGGCCCACTGTCACCCGGGCTCAGCCAAGCAGGGGACTGTCAGTCAAGCTCCCCTTCTCCAGGGCCCAGCCCGAAGCAGCAAGCTGAGAGGAGTCTCGGCTCTCAGCCCCTCCTCATCTGGCTCCCACAGCTTCCCTGGACCAGCCTCGCTCCGAGCAGAGGGAAATTTGGAGATCATCTCGGAGATGGGTTCCAGGGAAAGAGGCTCATTCCCCACACTTAAGATCCCAACAGAAATGAGAGATCCCGGCACGGCCCGGAGTCTCCCATGGCGAATGCAAGCTGCGGGGCCGGTCCTGTGTGGGAGCTCTTGGGGGGGCCCAGGGAAGGGCCTTCTGAAGTGGCAGGAGCCCAGAGGACACCACCTGGGAGACGGGACAGGAGTTCCATCCATGTGCTGGCTGGGTGCCGGGGCCCAGGGCTGCTCAGCCCTTCTCCGCCACAGCAGCAGGCGTGCTTCCGGCCAGCGGCCTGTCACTCTGCCTCGCAGTCACTCCCCTGCTGATGCAGCGGCCGAGGGGCCAGGCAGCTCCTTCTCAGGGGACTGCGGAGCTTGGCTGTCCCTCGTAAGCGGGGCACGCCAGCAGAAGTGTGCTGGCAGAGGTTGCCGGCGCCGTGGCTTCCCGGGCCTATCGGAATGTTCCTTCTTGTGCACAGCCGCACCCGGGCCTCACTCCCACTGTGACACCCCCCACACACACCTCCTCTCAGTCTCTGGCTGCTTCCCTGCCCTCAAATGGGCTCGCCTTGCGTGAGAACCGGACAGCGGGGCAGCCCCTCTTTAAGTGAACACAGGTCTGTGGGAATGACGGGAACCCAGGCCTCGGGAGGGCAGGCGCTTGGCCTGGTGCTTTGCAGCAGGGGCAGTGCCAATGGTTCCTGCCCAGGGCCCCTGCACACATGGCCAGGGACAGCAGAGGGAACCCGCTGGGAGTGGCAAAGTGAGCCGTGAGGTTGACCCATGGCACACATAGGTAACCAAGATCAGGGACAGACTGTGAGCAGTTGTCACACAACAGAATGGAGGCTCGCAGGGCATTGGGGCTACATGCCAGTGCAAGCCATTCCCTGGGGAAAGCCAGGAGGCCTTCACAGAGGAGGTTCCACACAAGCACAGCCGGGAAGGAAGCAAACACTTGTCCAGGCTGAGGCGAGTGGCAGTATTACAGTATTGGGAAGGCTGAGAAAGCCACTGGGCCTAGAGCCCAGGGCGTGGAGGAGAGTGACCGCAGGTCAGGCTGCAGGAGATGCCTCGTTCGCAGGCATGTCAGGCTCCATCTCCTAGAGGTGAGCAGGGCCTTGCGTAAAAGTAGCTTTTGGGGGGGTTTTTTGGGGTTTTAAGATTGTATTATTGACAGAGAGAGAAACCACAAGTAGGCAGAGAGGCAGCCAGAGAAAGGTGGAAGCAGGCTCCCCGCAGAGCAGAGAGCCCAACGTGGGGCTCCATCCCAGGACCCTGAGATCATGACCTGAGCCAAAGGCAGAGGCTTAACCCACTGAGCCACCCAGGCGCCCCTAAAAGTAGATGTTTCTCAAAAAAAAAATATTCACACTTTCCCCAAGTCCATCACATTTCGCCCAGTGCATCAACAGTAACAACTAGGCCTAGATGGTTCAGACCAAATGCAAAGGAAGTTCCTGAGGACTGAAAAAGATCAGTCTTGCTGGAAGACGGTGAGATGCCCACAGGCTGGCAGGACAGTCGAGGCCCGGCCAAGAACAAGCCTGAGTGCACCCCGCCCACAAGGGTTCAGCAAGTCAGTCTTCGAAGCACGGAGTTTCTGCCGTTCCCTCGGGGGTCTGCAGTGAGGTCTGTCTCCCAGCAGCGGGGTACAGGTGGGAAAGTCATCGTGGCCAAGAGCTGTGTGCCGGGCCCTCCCGGGACTGCCATGACTGCTTGCTCTGTATCTTTAGAAAATTAAAGGCTGGCTGTGGGTGGGGACACAGTGTCACAGAGTAAAGTGGCAGTGGGGAGCCCATCTGGGGGCTGCTGTTGTCCAGGAAGAGGTACTGCTGGCTGGTGCTGGGCATCCAAAGCGAAGACAGGAGGACAGATTTGAAATACGAGGCAGAGGCAGGTAGCTCTACTCTTTTTTTTTTTCTTTAAGATTTTTATTTATTGGGAGAGAGAGCAAACATGAGTGGGAGCAGGGAAGGGGTCAAAGGAAGAGGGAGAAGCTGACTCCCCACCGAATGGGGAACCCGACGTGGGACTTGATCCCAGGACCCAGAGATCATGACCTGAGCCAAAGGCAGAGGCTTCACCGACTGAGCCATCCAGGTGCCCCAGAATTGGCTTCCTTCTTGTGAGGAAGACGTTGGCGGGGAGGCGTCCCCCAGTTTCTAGGAGGAACAACTCCCTGCAGGCCTGTCCCTCGCCTCCTGAGTTCCAAGTGCTTCGTGCTCTGGCAGCCTCGAGAGCCCGAGCGGCCTGTCTCGGGGGACGCCAAGGTCCGTGGAGGTACGGGAGTCAGCCCGATGGAGATAACCACGGAGGCTGAGACGTAGGGGCGGGATCAGAGGCTGAGAGATGGCGTCCAGGCAAGTGGGGAGCAGGCAGACGGGCCAGAGGACATCAGCCCCAGCTCCCCGGGGTCCTCCCCTTTCTGAGCGGAGCCGGCTCACAGTGGTTTTCCAGGGCAGGGAGGGTGTGACTGTAGGACTAAGTTCCGAGGTCTCTCTCCTTCCCAGGAGGGTGTGGGGTTCCCTTACCTAAGCCAGTCAACCTGAAGACAGAATGCGCCCCCAGCGCTGACCTGTGACCGGGGGCGCCTCTCCTGGTCCCCTGTGGCCTGGCTTTGAGTGTCCTGGGAGCATAGCTGCCACGAGGCCAAACCCAGGCCCCCAGGGAACCTGGGCAGGGTGCACACCAACTTCTTCCCACCCTCGGGTGCTGTAAACAGACATGGGAATGTCCCCTGGGCCCCGTTCTCTCTGCCCAGACCCGTTTTGTGCCCAGGGTCATGAGACCAGCACAAAAGGCCCAGACACTCCCCCGGGCATCATCATGGCTGCTTGAATATTTGCCTCCTTCACACCAAAGTGGGGTCAGATCCCCACCACAGGCTCCTCTGAGGACCAGCTGTGTCTGGCAGAGGCATCTGGGTCCACGTGAGAACCTTCAGGAGCTGATTTGCACCTTCTTCCTCCTTGTGTTAGGAGAAAAGCAGCCTCCCAAACAGACAGGCCGGCGGATAAAAAGGAAGATGAAAGCCAAGCGGTAAGCAAACCCCAGCCCTCGCCGTCCCGTGTGCCTGCTGGGGAGACAGACATGGGCCTGGCTTGGACATACCTGTGACAGAAACTTCACCAGGAGATTCACAGGAGGGACAGGAGAGTTTGGGGGGACCGGGGAGCAGAAGGTCCCCAGATCTTGGGCTGCACCTGTTCTCCTGCGGGAGCTGGCGGGGACTCCCTAATGGGCAGGGCTTGCTGCTGGCCTCTGAGAAGGTCTGCCCCGCTCTGCAGGAGCCCACGTCTCCGCCCACAGCCTTGTCACTCCCCGCCTGCCCCGGGGCTAGCTCTCTCCCCACCAAGGTGGCAGGTTTTCGCCTGTTAATGCTGGTGCTCATTGTCTGGATGATTTAAGATTTTATTTATTTATTTGACAGACAGAGATCACGATCAGGCAGAGAGAGTAAGGGAAGCAGGCTCCCTGCTCAGCAGAGAACCCGCCGCGGGGCTCGATCCCAGGACCCTGGGATCATGACCTGAGCCAAAGACAGAGGCTTAACCCACTGAGCCACCCAGGCGCCCCTGTCTGGCTGATTCTTAAGGCAATACATGCTCCTTAGAAAATGTGAGGAACAGATGCTACCCCGTGGCCTGGTCAGAGTACCCTGCCCTTGCCCCGACTGCCTTCCTAAACAGAGCGTGAGGCCAGAGCTGTTCTTTCCCACTTCAGGAAGAGCCAAGCACCTCTCCATCCCCGGGGACCCGAGCAGCCAGCCAGCCACCTAACTCCTCAGGTAAGGCGCCCTGTCCCGCCTGCGACGGGCACGAGGTTGTGGAGCAGGAGGGGCCCCCTGAAGCGGGTCTCCCTGACACCTTCTGGAAGCCCCAAGCCTCCAGGAGGAGCCACGGCAGGTGCAGCTGTGGTGTCCACGCTGAGCTGGAGCACCTGAGCTGGCCACCTGTGCTAACGGCCCAAGGACATCAGAGCCGGCTGGCCCATCACCCCCCTGCAGCCCTCTCTTGTCCCAGCGGGGAGGAGGCGGTGGCATCAGGGACACAGGCTCCCAGCCTCAGGCCAGGCCTCTGAGGGGGGTGCAGACCTGTCTCATTGTGGTGCTCAGAGGAAGGATGCCCGGTGATGCTTGCAGAGTAGTGGGAGACGGAGATCCACGTGGGAGCTCGTGGAGGCAGGGGGTGACAGGAGAGTGCCGCGAGGCCACAGGTGGGGAGAGGCCGCTGCGCTCGGGCTCCCGCTGGTTCAGCACACTGTGTTCGGCATCTGCTCTGAGCCGGCCGGAGCTCCCCAGCAAGGTGGGAGAGGCAGAGAGGGCAGGCCGGCCAGCGCCCCGCAGCAGAGGGCTGCTCATAGGCTGGTGTGGCTACCTCCCCCGCGACACTGCCCTCCGGGCCCTCTCTGCCGCAGAGCTGCCGCCGGGGATTCATGATTCTGTACAAGCCTCCCTGCCCCATGTCCCCACCCCAGGGAAGGATTCTGTGTTTCCCGGTTAGGAGGTGACGCATTTTGCTCAAGGCCACACGCCTGGAGCCTGGATGTGGTCCCACCTTCCATGTGTGCAGGTCGAGCGTGCACCCCCCTGTGTGGCCTTGGGGAGACCCTCCTCAGACCCACAGCGGGCCTCCCTGTGGCCCCTCGAGGTTTTTCTTCTGCCTCTGCTCACCTGCAAAGCCAGGGAGTTCAGTTGAGTCCAACAGCTCTCTGGAAGTAAAATGGAATACTAATCTGATGCCAGATTAGTATTTAGTAATTAGCAAATTAGTATTTACCGTGCAGAGGCTGAATCGAGATGGAAGGAGCAGCAGCTTTCAGGGCCGAGCAGGAAGGGAGTGTGGGGCACAGGGCGTGGAACAGATGCGCGTCTGGGGCCGCAGGTGTCCGTGCAAGGCCCGCAGGCCGCCCCAAGAGATGCCAGGCCCGGCGCTTCCTGCGCCCCACTCGGCCCTTTGCTGGAGTCACAGGTCGACCCCAGAGGTCACGGTTAAGAGGCTCCCCAACCGCAGGGCTCACGCTCCCAAGAAGAGACCCAGCCACGGTGAGAGGATTCAAGCCAGGCTGTAACCAGGCTGAGGGACTGGGAGCTGTGTCCTGAGCGGGCAGACACAGGGTGACAGCAGGGCCCTCCGCAACCTTGCAAGGGCCGCCTGGCCCTAAGGGAGGCCGGGAGCAGAGAGCCAGGTTTCCAGCTCCACCCGAAGCTGACCTTCCCGACGGGGCAGTTCTGTGCCCTCAGACGTGGGGGGCCTCCGGCGGCCTGGGGTGCGGTGGTGGGTGGCCGCTGAGAGTCCTCCCAGCCCTGAGGCTCTCCGTCCACTGTGTGGATTGACAGAGGCTGGCCGGAAGCCCTGGGAGCGGAGCAACTCGGTGGAGAAACCCGTGTCCTCGTTACTGTCCAGGTGAGCGGCCCCAGGAAGGCGTTGCTGCGAGTCCGGTGGGGCCGAGGCAGGCGACGGGGCAATTCACGTGTCTGTTTCATTCCGTGCCCTAGAACCCCGTCTGTGGCCAAGAGCCCCGAAGCTAAGAGCCCCCTTCAGGCGCAGCCTCACGCTAGGTACCGAACAGCCCCGTCTCGGGGGCCTCCTCTGTCCCTGCCTGTGACTAACACTCCCAAACCCGCCCCGTGTCCTGTCACCTAACAACTTGCTCTGGGAAAGCGTGGCCTGTTCCTTCAGACCTGGGGCAGGCAGGGCTGGAGGGATGCCAGGGGCCGTGCAGACCTGCTCCTGGCTGTCCCCTCACGGAGGGAGAGACTGGGGCCTGGGGGCATGGTGAAGTGAGGCTGACGTCGAGGCCAGGCTCCGGGCTCACCGACTGACTTCCAGCGAGCCGGGTGGTTTCTCCCGGCCTCCGCTCCTCCCCCGCCCCATAAAGAGGCCTGTTAATCCCTGCGTCCTGCGACAGCTATGTGGTGGCAACCGCTGGACACAGGCCGTGCTCACCAGCCGCAGCCGTGTGCCGCCGCACAGCTGATCCCGGACGGGCCTCCCCCGCCCCCCGCCCACAGCACACACAGCCGCCTTCCCCCAGAAGAACCACGTCCCCCGACTGTATTCCGAAACCAAAAGCTGGCGAGAGAGCAGGATGAAATATTCAAACCGGAGGGGCCCCAGAAGTGAGAGGTGGACAGCCACACGGTCACGCAGGCCAAGTGTGGCCTCAGGTTGCCGGTCCCTGGAGCCCGTGCTGGGAAAGGGCTCCACTGCCGCGCCCAGGCTGGACGGGGTCGCCCTTCCCACAGAGCCGGCCGCGGGGGGCCAGGTCTTGCAGAGGCTAGCAGGGCCCCCGGGGAGCTCCGGCCGGCTCCGGCCGGAACGGGGATGACAGGTGCCAGGCGTCAGGCACAGGCTCTCAGTGGTCAGCCAGGTTCTGGGCTGGGTCCAGCGGGTCCCTGCCAGCAAGGAGCTCATTTTCTATCCGGAGGCCTGTGCACAAGGCTCTGTGCGAAAGACAGGGGGGCATGGCAGACCGTGCAGGGGACGGACGTGCTTTAGCACATGGGCTGGGGTAGGCCTCTCAGAGCAGCATTGGAATTGACCCCGCTGAGGAGAGCCTGCCCTTGCAGAGAGAGAGCGGGGACAGCCTTCCAAGCTGGAGGAGATGGTAAGTGCTGAGGTCCTGTGACCAACCTGCCAGCTCACAGGACAGCCGCCAGGGGGGCTAGCAGGGGGCGCAGGTGGGGTAGGGAAGGCTGAGGGCGGTGAGCTCCAAGGGGGCACAGGGGTCATGTGGCTGGAAGGCTGGGTTTCCTTGTGTGTGCGGGAGGCCTAGTCCTCGAGCTGTAGGCACAGGGTGCCGTGGGGAACCAGCACTTTCCCTCTGGCTGTGAAGGGGCAGGAGGACAGGCAGGAGGCAGGAGCCCAGCGAGGCCCCAGGAGGCAGGAGGTGGGAGGGGTCCAGGCCGCTGGGGCTGCGCCGCTGGGGCTGCACCGCAGCGGGCCCAGCACTTCCCAAGGTGCATCGCGGATGGGCAGCCAGCTGTCCCTTGCCCCGGCATGGACACTGTCTGGGGCTATTCCCCCTCGGGCTGGGGCTCTGTAGCCCTGAGACCAGTCTGTCCTCTGGTTTCACAGAGGGCTCTGAAGGGGGCATATGGCGACAGTCCGTCGGGGCGGGGGGGTTGGTGCACGTGGGGGAACTGAGGCCCCGAGAGGTGAAGCAGTTTGCCCAGGAAACTGCTGCTGGGACAGACACTGCGCCCGCAGGCCGGAAGTGTGGGGCCGGGGTCTCAGGCTGCCCCTCATTCCCGTCGGGATCCAAAGTGAGGCTCCTTCCAAACCGCACTGGGCCTCCTTCTTGAGTCCAGCCAGGCGGGGGGCAAGGGCACGCTCTTTGGTTTTGTTTTTGTTTTTTGTTTTTTCAAGATTTTATATATTTATGAGGAAGAGGGAGCGGGGGAGGGAGAAGCAGGCTTCCCAGCTGAGCAGAGACCCCCCCCATGTGAGGCTCGATCCCAGGACCCTGAGATCATGACCTGAGCTGAAGGCAGACACTTAACCCACTGAGCCACCCAGGCGCTCCTGCTCTTTTTTAATTCCTGCTTGGGCACTGGGCCACTAAACTTGACTTATTCAGGGGATCGTTTTCCCAGCTCTATTAAGGCCTGACGCCGAACCCTGTGGAGTCCGCATGCCCATCCGCGAGCATGCAACGAGGCGCTCCCCGAGGTCGGATTAGCTGCCACGGCTGCCGCCTCAGTTTCCAGATCCTCTGGCTTAGCAGCTCTCGGGTGCCTGACACCGTGTGCCTCCTTGTAGACCCCACAGCGCACGGGGGACCCCAGGTCGCCCTCGTCTCCCCCCACGCCGAGCTACGTGCTCTTTGACCTCCCCCTCTGCCCCCAGCTCCGGGCCGCCAGCCACTGCCTGTGTTTCTGGGTGTTTGGCCTCGGGCGGGACCACGCTGTGCTTGTCTCTCTGCCCCACCGGCTTCACTCTGCGTCGCGCCCTAGGGTCACCCTGTCGTTGGGGCTGGCGGGCCCGTGTGCGTGCCGCACCTTCCTCATCCGGCAGACGCCTGGGGGGTTTCCACATGGAGGCTCCCGCCAGTCATGCGGCCGTGACCGGGGTGGGGGGCCCTGGCTTCAGGACAGCGGTCTCCTTCCCTTCAGACATGCGCCCAGAAGCAGCCCCGGCCTGGCTCGTCGGGGCCCCCACCCTGCTGTCCGCAGCAGCAGGGCCTGCTCTCGCCCTAGAGACGGGGCCCTGCAGCCGGGCTGGCCCTACCAGGTGGCGTGTGTCTGCTGTCCTGCACCCCGAGGGACAAAACATTGCCCCAGAGCCGCAGGCCCAGACCGCCGCTCTCCCCCCGGGGCATGCGGGGGTCCTGGCAGTGGACCCTTCCGCACTGGTCTAAAAGACTGAGTGGTCAGAGGAGCATTTTGTCAGGATTTTCCAGGGACGGTTCACGTATGAGACATGGAAGAGCAAACTAGCTGGCCTCAGTTCAGCAATTTTTCAAAAAGTACAGTCCACGCTTCAAAAGAGCAAAACCCCTTCCAAGGATGTTTCCTGAAAAGAGTTACACACTAGGACCGGTTCCCAGCCGTGGGTGCCTTTAGGAGGAGTGTGGTCTGTGTGACTTTGATGTTGCAGTTGGACCCAGTGCCGTCATCCCTAGCTTTCCCGAAGCCTCAGGTTAGCCGGGAACCCAGACCCCTCACCGACGAGTAGCGGGTGTCTCTTCCCAGAGGGGGCGGCGTGTGACCTGCACTGCCACATCCGTGTACGAGCTCTAAGATCGGAAACAGCCCGTCCGTAGCCCAGAGTTGGGAAGTTCGGTCACAGGACCCACGAGACCCTCTTGAGGCGGAAACGAGCCATTAGAATCATTTTAGAGGAGCTCCAGAGGGGCCAGGGGTCAAAGCAAAAAGCATTTGAAAGACGATGGGAAGAGGGCCACGCTTGGCCCGGGGTCCTCGGCTCTGCGCTTGGAGGCTGTCCCACACAGCCTGCTTTCCCACACTGTCCCCACGTGGCGGGCGGGCCCTGCCGCCCGTCTTACCGCGCCCTGCCGTCCTCTCCAGGATGAAGCCGGTGGGGGGCGTGAATGATGTGGCCCTGGATGCCTTAGACTTGGACCGGATGAAACAGGTAAGCGTGACCTTTCCTGCGTGGCCATGAAGGAGCCAGTGGCTGGGACCCTCTCGGGTCCACGCAGTGAGGCGGGCTCCACAGAGCGGCTGGAAGTCTGTCAGGGCGCCAGGAGAGGAGGAAGGGGCGCCCACGCTCAGCACTGGGCCCGCAACCCCGTCATCACCAGAAAAGCACCCTTGTCCTGGACACTCCAGCCTGCTCTAGGGCTCCCCCCACCCCTGGGGCCACCCCTGGTTTCTGCAGCAGGACTGGGGGGGGGGCCCATTTAAATTCTCTCCACCCTTGCCTTGGGACACACTGGCAAAGCCAGCTTCCCCCACTCTGCTCCCTACAGGAGATCCTCGAGGAGGTGGTCCGAGAGCTCCACAAAGTGAAGGAGGAAATCATCGATGGTGAGTGGCAGGTCTGCCCTGGGGCATTACCCAGGGTCCCCGGGGAACAGCAGGGCAGCCTTTCCCCCAGGGATATAAAGCAGCAGAGCTGCGGTGTGGCCCAGCCAGAGAGGGCATCCTGGGCCCGAGGCCTGCTGTTCCATGCTCACGGTCCCATTCCCCTCCTGACCCCCACGTCACCCCATTCTCCGGTCCAGCAAACTGAGGCTCAGTTAACTGACTTGTCTAAGATACGCACGTCCCTGGCGGGATGGCATTTAGTTCTGCGCTCACCCAGCTTCCTGCCTGGGGTAAACATGTGAATGTGTGCAAGGGGAGAGGGGTTCAAGAATGCTTTCCAGAGCAAGACCAGGGAAGCCACCTGAACAGTGGTGTCCCTTGTCTGTCTTCCCGTCTGTGCACTCAGACTGCTGCCTTTGATCACCGGGTTTGGGCTAAGGCGGCAGCTGCCTCCCCGCCCCGGACCAAGAAGCCACAGCACTGCCTGTGGGTCTGACAGTCTCCAGCTGGCTGGGCCCCGTGCTGGGGGGCAGGCATGTGCTATCTCAAACCGAGCGCCTCTGGCTGCAGGGGTCAAGGCCCTGATCACATCCGTCCTTCCGGTTCCTGCCGGAGCCTTTGATACAGCTGGCTCAGGTCTGGAGCCAGAGGAAAAGGACACATTTAGGGAGTTGCAGACTCCGGAGGCTAGGCCTAGCCCCCATGGCAGCAGCGGGGTACGTGGGCCAGAAAGGGCTCTGTGAACTAAATAAGGGTGGGTGCTGTGAAGACAGAGGCGGCCCACTGGGGTGGGGGCCCACTATGGGGCAGGCAGCCCTGAACCCTGGCCCAGAGCTAGGACCAGGCCACACCCCGTCCTTGCTCCAGCAGAGCGAGCTCTGCTCCTGTTTGCCTGCCCACGCCCCCCACGGGCTTGGGCTGGGCAGATAAGGGAGTTAATGAATGAAGAGCAATGCCAGGCCCGGAGCCAGAGAGGAGACACAGGCCAACTATTAACTCCGCTTTATTGCTGGGGGCCCCACCAGGGAAGGGCCGGCCAGCTGGCCCCAGGGCCAGAGCCAGTGTGCACCGCCAGCCTGTCTGCAGGGATGGAGACCCTGGGAGGCGGTGGGAAACGGGCCCCCGGCCCCTGCTCGGGTCTGCAGGAGGCAGGGTGGGCACACCCCCGGGCAGAAGTGGCCTCTGGGTGGGTCCTGCCTGTGGCCGAGGGGCCTGTGGGAAAGCGCAATGTGGTGCTTCTCAGAGGCCCTGCTGGCAGCTCATCGCCCAGCACTCCGCTATTTCAGCTCCAGGCCCCAATCTGGGGGACAGCCATGAGGGGTGGGGACAGGAGGAAGCTGGGGAGAAAAGCGAGAGGCTGGTAGCCCAGCTCAGGCTCTCAGAGGACTTGAGCAGGGCAGACAGCAGGCCTTGTCCCCACCGCCCTGAGCCGCCCTGTCCTGTCCCCCAGCCATCCGGCAGGAGCTGAGCGGGATCAGCACCTCCTAGGGCCCCCGGCCCCCGCCGCCACCGCCCGCGACCACAGGCCCACTGCCGGCGGGGGACAGCAAGGAGCCCGCCGGCCCCAGGCCTGCAGCACACGCAAGCACGCACTGACGCCGGGACGAGCTCCATTCAAACGTCCTAACCTGTGATAAAATATTAAAATGAGGAAACAAGTTCAATTTCTGGATTTTTTTAGATTTTACCTGACACAGAACACCAGGTCTACTCGCCTTTTTTGTATTTTATATTTGCCTATTTAAGTGTACATTTCTTTTGGTTTATAGAGGACTCCCCAAATCACGCGCTTCATTAGACGGTTTCCGAGTTTTCTCCTAGGTGATGCTGTTAGCAGCTTGGCTGGCAGGGGCGAGCGGTCCCCAGCGTCGTGGTGGTCAAGTCTGTCCACGCACCGCGGTGTCTGTACCCACACGGTAATAAACGCTTTCTGTCCACACCCCTGGCTCCGGCTCAGTCTGTCGCGCCAGCTCTGGGCCACTCCGTGCTGAGGATACCCCTCTGGGTGACGGCCCACCAACACCGTGGCCAGGAGCCACAGGAACGAAGCAGCCACCTTGGTGGGCAGCTGGGCTGGAAGCAGACAGGGGAAGGTGGGAGCAAGAGTGGGGGCCACTCGGCTTCCAGGCAGGGCTCCCGCGAGGGCCACCACTACGGCCGCCCCCCTCCCCAGATGGGCCTGAGTGCCGCCCACACCTGGAGCATGAGAAGGGGCTGGCTCCCCCCCACCCCCAGCACAGTGCGGGGAGCGGCGGCCTGGGCTTAGCAAGGCAGCTGCATCCTCCAGAAAGGACCAAGGCCCTGCCCTACACCCCTACCGAATGCACATCCCAGCACTTCTCAGTGTGAGCGCCCCTTTGGAGCCAAGAGCATCTGCCCCCTGGATGGGGAGAAGGGGCCCAGGCAGTAGGCAGGCCTGCAAATGCAGTACCATCTCCTGGCCCCCAGGGACACAGCAGTTTGCCCAGCTGTCCCGGGGGGCGGGGGTGGGGGGCTCCTCAGAGACGGGAATGAGGCTGGGGGCCCCAGTCTGATGACAGACTGCTGTTTTCTGGACACCCCAACTGATCGAATACTCCAAACAACCTGAAAGACAGAAGTAGGATGGTTCTGCCTGTTGGGGTCAGCAGCCGGGGGCCTCCTCTCAGAGTGGCTGCCCGCCCCCCCCCCGCCCCTGTCCAGCAGAGACTCTAACCCAGGTTATCAGACTCCCTGCCAAGGCCCAGGAATCCTGACCTCTAAGGGCAGGGGTGGAGGGAGCTGGCAGGTCATGACTGAGCTCACCCAGCTCCCCCGGCACAGCCCTGCAGGTGGGTGTGCCGGCATCCCCAAGGGAGCCCCCTAGGCCGGCCGCCGGAGGAGCGGTGCTCCTGGGTCCCCCGATTCAGGCCCACCTGTTTGCATGGGGAGAGACCACCGGTCCACCCAGGCTAAGTACTCCAGCCAGGCTGCGCGTGCCGCACGCAGCAGGCCCTGGGGCTGGTGCCTCTCCCCAGGGCCATCTGGACGTCTAGGGGACGAGGGTGGGCGTGGGTGTGTGTGGGCGTGTGTGGGTGTGTGTGGGCGTGTGTGGGTGTGTCTGACATCACAGGCCGCACCCAGCCCCAGCCCCTGCCCCCTCCGCCAGAAGTCTGTGCTCAGCTCCTACAGGGACACAGGGACTCGGGGCAGCAGCAACTTGCCTTCCGCCCGACCTCCCTCTCCCGGCTCAGCCAGCTCAGCCCTGCGGCACCCACCCAGGGGCTGGTCCTCTGTGCCCCCAGCCTCAGGGGCCACGCCTGTCCGGCGGCCCCAGGCACCCCTCCTGCTGCCTGCCAGCCTCTAGGAGACCAGGACCCCGCCCTACCCCCCACCACCCCTCACAGCCCCCTCCGTTCCAGCCATGCCCCCACCAGTCAGGACGGGGTCATTACCAAGGACATCAGCCCAATGCCCCCAGGAGCTGCAGTTCCTTCAGCCAGTCCCGTCTGTCCAGCCACCCGCCTACCCTCTGTCCATCTGGCCTGCGGCACCCGCTCCTAAGGATCTCTTCTGGGGAAGCTGGTCAGGGAGAGACCACCCTCGGGGGTTCAGAGAGGGCTCCCCTCAGGCCAAGGCCTCAGGGTGGAGTGGGGGCAGGGGCATGGCTGAGAGGCGGTGTCCTCAGCACTCACCCAGCTGCAGAGCCCCAGGGCCTTGGGACCCGGCGCTTTACAGTCTACGAAGACAGAAGACATGGAGGGACATGGAGGACGATGGGACGGACACCCCAGGGCATGCAGGGGCAGCCACAAAGGCACCACCCGGGGATGCTACCTAAGCACACAGCTTGTCCCCGAGAGTGGGGGGAGCAGAAGGGCTGTGGCCTGGGCTGGCGGGGAAGGAGGCCTGCTGGGGTGGGCCGGTCCTTTCTGCGGCCGGGCTGGGCCCTTGGCCGCTGCTGGGAAGCACGTGTGCGGGTGTGGAAACCAACACGGAACTCGATGCAGGGCCCGGAAACCCCGAGAAAGCACCCCAGGGAGAATGCGGCCCGGAGCACCCAGGGCAGGGCCAGGCCGCTCTCCCTGAAGGGGGGCCCAGAAGGGGGGCGCCTGGCAGGGCGTGGGGAGCTCTCCAGGCTCCAGTCTGTGCCCGCTGTGGCCAGACGTGGTCTCGGGCTCTGGGACACAGAGCACAACCGGGGCGTGGGAACCAAATGCAGCCAAACCAGTTCTGGGCGCCAGGCTGGGGGGGGGGGGGGGGGGGGGGGGCGGGGGGGGGGGGGGGGGGGGGGGGGGGGGGGGGGGGGGGGGGCCGTGAGAGGTCCTCAGCAGGGGAGCGAGGGTGAGGGGGCGGCCAGCAGGTCTCACAGACGGTCCTCAGCCAGCTTGCACACCCGCTTCACCCGGGCGTAGGGGCCCAGGGAGTCCTCGAGCACAAAATCCCAGAGCACCTTCACCCACGAGTGGTGCTGCGGCAGGTGGTCGTAGTACTCGGGGGCAATCTTCCGCACCTGCAGGGAGGACGAGCGGGGTCAGAGGCTGGGGCCGGGGCATGCCTCCCTGCCGCACACACGCGTGTGAACACACAAGCCTGCACGCACACACTCACACACAGGGACGGCCTCCCAGGGGACCCATGTCCAGCACAGCCAGGCTGCTCAGTGCTGCCTGACACGGGGTGCCGCCGGCCTGGGACACAGCAGACTCGGGGCCCCTGCCCTCCCCTCTCTGCAGCCCGTGCCAAGTTTCTGATCCAGGAGCTCCGGGTGGGTCCAGCTCCCGTGCCCCAAGCAGCCCGGCCTGGCTTGAATTCTGCTGAGCCACAGTCCTGGCCACACTCCTCCGCCAGTGTCCCCTGCCCCCTCCCCCACCCTGCCCCTCTGGCCTCGCCCTCCTCCCAGCCTTAGTGCTTCCCATTTCCTTTCCCAAATGGGTATCATGCACACCTCTCCCTCTAGCCTCCTGCCCGCTCTGCACTCACACCCTCAGCCCGCCTCCTCCAGGAAGCACTCCCAGCCTCAGTGCCTGCACGGGCACCCCCACCACCCTTCACTCCCCCGGGGGAAGGCACCCAGGGCTCACAGCCTGCTTTAGAGGGGAAGATCAGGGCTTGGGAGACCAGACGAACTACTTGAAGCATGAGCAGGGAACCCTGACTTTGCCTGGGGGAAGCAAAGAAAGGCTCACAGCTAAGAGCACATGCTTCTGTGCCCGCCTGGGGTCCAGATTCTGGCTCTGCTACTTCCCAAGCAGGGCCATCCCCGCCTGAGCCTTTGCCTTGTCCGTGAAATGTGGACAACAGGGAACAAGAACACCTGCTGCACGGGCCCGGGGCGAGGCTGAGACAGCGCCCAGCGCACAGTAGGACCACAGGAGCTTTGGCAGGAGATGCGGGGGACGCAAGGAGGGCAGGGGGCCACACAGCCAGGTCGGACTCCTGAGTCACATAGCCCGGACAGGTGCTCGCTCACACACACACACACACACACACACACACACGTGTACCACTGCGGCACACTCAGACACACACGCAAGCACCTGCACCAGGCGTGCACACCCGGATAGCACTCACGCCCATAGAACACGTGCACAGCGGGCAAGCACACACGGACTCCAACGCTCTGACACCCTCCCCACCGGAGCCTCCCCAGACACCCCGTGTCTCGGGTCCCCCTGCTCTCCCCAAACCTGGGGGGGCTCCAGCTCAGGCCCAGCCCGGGGTCCATGAAGTGCGAGGCCCACCCTGTCCTCTCTGTGCCATGAAGGGGCCCTGGAGGGTCACAGGGCAGTGACCAGAAATGAGCAGGGACAGGGGAGGTGGAGCCAGGAATGCAGTATGGCTAGGCCAGGCCACCCTGTCGTAAGGAAGGGGCAGCTGAGGCACAGAGAGGACAAGGGGCTGGCCCAAGGGCGTCCAGCCTGGGTTCAAACAGGTTTCATTCCCCCACGAGCCCCTGCCCTTCCAGAAGCCCCCCCCCATTCTGCAGCCAGGCCCCACCTATCCTGGGGGGCCTCTCGCGTCGCCCCGGGAACCACAACCGAGTGCAGACAGCGATCCGCAGCCCCAGCGCGCCTGGCAGCGCCCCCCGTGGCCCCCCGCGTGTGCCACGCACCAGGGGCAGGTTGCAGCCCGGGATGCTGGGGAAATCGTGGTGCTCCACGTGGTAGCCCACGTTGAAGGTGATGCAGTTGAGCGGCCCATAGTAGGAGTAGGTCTCGTGGCCCTTGAGGAACATGTAGTGCTCGGCCACGAAGTGGCCGGAGATGGGGTGCAGGCCGAGCCCCAGCAGGGAGCTGGCCAGCAGGTAGACCACGGGCTTGAGCCCCCACAGGGCGAAGAGGGCGGCGTCGGCGGCCAGCTGCACCAGGGCGTTGAGCACCTCCATGCGGGTCACGGCCTTGGGGTGCACGCACAGCGGCCGCAGCGAGTAGAAGAAGGGCTGCAGCGCCAGCCAGAGCAGCTTGCGGGCCGGCGTGCAGAAGAGCCAGCCCTCCAGGCGCGTGGGCACGTCCACGTCCAGCCCGTCGCCGCCCAGGTAGCGGTGGTGGTCCACGTGGTACTTCTTGAAGGACGCGGCGTAGGGCACGCCCACGGGCAGGTTGGCGAAGACGGCCAGCCAGCGGTTGTGCGCCGCGCGGCCCGAGCCGAAGGCCGCGTTGTGCGACAGGTCGTGGATGGCCAGCGTCAGCGAGTGGTTCACGCAGCCGCCGAAGGCGTAGGCCCAGAAGAGCAGCCAGCGCCACGCCAGGCCCCGCACCAGGCGGCAGGCCAGCAGCTGCACCAGCACCAGCACCAGCACCGTCCACTTGAGGCGGGGGTCTGGCCGCATCAGGGCCTTGATGGCCGGGTACTTGGCTGCGGGGAGAACAGAGGAGAGGAGGTCACGGTGAAGGGCGCACACTGGCCTCCTGGGGCTCCCCCTCCCCCCATCATCCACTGAGCCCCAGGCCGTGACACGGCGTCCCTCCAAAGCCAGGCCTGCAGACGTCTGGGGACCCCTGGAGCCACAGAGCCAGGCACACCGGCCTCCGCACCACTTGGGGGCTCGGGGGGGACTTCCCAGAGCAGGGAAGGGATCTTTGCCACCGGCCCAAAGAGCAAGCAGGTGTCATAAGTCACAGCAACATGATGCCCAAAACCCAAGCAGCAGCCGAGAGCTGCAGGCCGGCATGGCGTGCTACAGTGCCAGCGGCTTCCGGCCCGAGGGACAGGGCGCATGGGGCGCCCCGACGCAGCAGGAGCCTTGGAAGGCACAGGGCTGGCCAGGGGCGGGGACAGGGAGGGCTCTGGCTGCGGTGATTCAGTTCTTAAACAAGATCTAAGGAAACACCATAAAATGTTGAATTCATTTATTTTGGGGTGGGGGTTGCTCGTTCAGAGTCTTTTGTACTTTTGTGTAGTTTGTTCTACAGGAAAGAAAAAGACAATGATGGTGGGACTGGGCCGAGCAGGGGAGGGCCCTCTGGCCAGAAAGCAGCCAGGCCCCGGTGGGGGTGCCCCTGGGGCAAGACAGCTCTGCCTTCCAGAAACTTCCCCGGCTGCTCAGTGGGAGGAGGTACGGAGTCTGGTGCTGTGTCCAGGGGTGGGGATGCAGAGTGCCAAGGGGTCATCCCACGCTCAGGGTGACAGACGCTCCCACGTCTGCTCTGTGCCCTGGTTACCAGGCCCTGGGACACAGAGCAGCGCTCTGATGCATGGATATGGAAACTGAGGCCCATGTCAGCAGGGCTTATCCCGGGCACCCTCGGGAAAGACAGTGCTGGTCTCCAGCGTCTTCACCCCTCCTGCCCACAGAGCAGCTGGGCAGCCTCAGGCTCACCCCCCGCCCCCGGGCTGGTCCACGGACAGGACCCGGAACCAGCCAGGCTGAGGACAAATCCTGCCCAGTTCTGTCCTCCAACTGACACAGGAAGTTACTTCCCCTTTGTGCCTGGAAGGGAAGGATGTGACAGCTCCACTCAGCAGCCCAAAAGTCCCCAAAGCCAGGCCCCTCCCCCCTCCCCCCAGCCCACAGGCCTTTCTGAGAGCCATCCAGCAATGGAACAGGTTGCTTCGTAAGTAGTGAGCTGCCTGTCCCTGGAAGTATGCGAGCAAAACACACGATGGGAGCAAAGGAAGTCTGCTCCAGTCAGAAGGGAGACTCCGGCTCAGAATCCTCCTGCCTGAGCTGCCTCCCCACAAGCCCCTCTTGGGGTCACTCGATCTTGCTGTGTACCCCGGGCTCCATTCCCACCCTCTCTGGGCCTCGGTGTCCCAGTGTAATGGCAGGTGCGTGATGTGCTTCACAGGGCGTCTGTCCCCGCAGAAAGACCCTGGCTCCATGACAGCAAACAGCCAGCATCTGCTGGAGACGCTGCGGGGAGCAGGGGGAGCTGGGGTCCCCCTCTGCCCAGAAGCCAACAGGAGGCCCCGGGCAGCACCTATCCCAGTGCCCCCACCAAGCCTTCACCTCGTCACCCAAACCGCCGTGTAAGCTCTGCCGCGGGAGCAGTGATTTCCACGGCCCAAAGGACAGCTCTCGAGGGGCCGAGGTGGGCTGTGAACCCCACAGTGGCCAGAGCCAGACCCTTGCCCCACCCCCGCGGCTCCCCCTGCACACGGAGGTGGCCTCCAGCTGGGGACAGCGCCAGCCCCCGGGCCCTCCCAGCAGCACGAGGCCACGGGCCCCTTCGATCCCGGGAGCTCTCTCCCTGAGGCTGGGCCAAGGACCCCTCCTGGATGGTCGCAGCGCAAGTGCAGACGCAGAACTTCAGAAAACGCAAGCCAGCCCAGGGACGGGTGACCAACCTCAGCCCCACTCACCGGCAGCACAGGACCCAGTGTCCCAGGCGGCTAGGAGGGGGCAGTGTTCCCGGCGGCTTCAAATCCTCACTGTGGGTGGGCGTTTAATATCCGGCGCACGAAGATTTCATACAACTCAGGGCCGAAGACAAACTACCCAACAGAGAGCGGGCAAAGGACCTGAACAGGCGCGTCTCCAGACATGTGCCACCAGCCACGGAGCCCAGAGAGCTGCTCCACGTGGGCAGTCACCGAAACTCGAACTAAAACCACAGGGGGTCCCGCCTTACCCGGCCCCCCAGGAGGGCCAGAGTCAAAACCAGACCAGGGCAAGTGGTGGCAAGAATGGGGAGCGCCCGGAGGCCTCGTTCTGGGGCTGCTGGTGGGGAAAACGATCTGGGAGCTGCTCGAAAACTTGAATGTAGGATTACCGGATGGCCCAGCAGGCTCACTTCTACACAGACCCCAAAGACCTTTTTTTTTTTTTTAAGATTTTGTTTATTCCTTTAACAGAGAGAACGAGCGAGCAAGCACATGAGCAGGGGGAGCAGCAGAGGGAGAGGGAAAAGCAGACCCCCCGCTGAGCAGGGAGCCCCACGCGGGTTCGATCCCTGGACCCCTGGATCGCGACCTGAGCCGAAGGCAGACACTTAACCGAGTGAGATACCCAGGGGCCCCCCATTCCCACCATTTCACGCAGGAGGAAATGAAAACCCAAAGAGGGGTGCCTGGGTGGCTCAGTCGTCAAGCCTCGGCCTTCGGCTCAGGTCACGATCCCAGGATCCTAGGATCGAGTCCAGCATCGGGCTCCCACTCGGCAGGAAGCCTGCTTCTTCACTTCCTCTGCCTCTCCCCCTGCCCATGCTCTCTCTCTTTCAGTCTCAAATGAATAAATAAAATCTTT